>NW_010587122.1:1506-19466 GCF_000705375.1 Tinamus guttatus | reverse complement strand
GCCACGGAGCTGCGCAGCTGGCGGCTGAGCTGCGAGGGCGGGCGGCAGCGCTGGGGCTACCTGCCCCCCGCGGCCGGCGAGGCGGCGGGGCGGGCGCAGACGGCGCTGGAGGCGCATTGCCTCGGGCTGAGCACGGTGAGGTCCCCGGTCCCAACGAGGAGGGGGGCGCCCAGGGCTGGTGGTCGGTCCCTGTCCATAAATGGGGAGAGGTCGCAAGGACTGAGGTGCTCCCTGACTCTCATTTGCGGGGGAGGAGCTCTGGAGTTGAGGTGCAGACTCCGGGTTTGAGGAGAGGTTCCTGAGGATGAGGTCCCTCTCCTGTTCCCAAATGGGGGAGTCCCTGGGGCTAAGGGGGTCCTGGGGATGAGGTGTACTCCAATCCCTTCCTGGGGCTGAGGCGCTTCCCCCAAGGCTTGGGGTTGGGCTTGAGGGTGGTTTCTGGGGCTGAGAGATCCCCAGTCTCTAGGTGGGAGAGGCCCCTGAGGTTTGGGGGGTCCCTGGGACTGAGGTGCCCCCCTAGCCCTCAGTTGAGGGAGGGTCCCTCGGTCTGGGCCCCAACTGGGGGGGTTCTCTGGGGCAGGGATGTCTCCCAGGGCCTGAGTCCTGAGGTTCCCCAGGCGCCCTGGTGGAAGGAACAGTCCTGGGGTTGGAGGCAGGGGGCGGGCAGATCGGGATCCCTGGAGCTGAGGTATCCCCAGGGCTCATGCAGAGGGGGGGTTCCGTGGCCTAGACTGAGGAGAGGGGTGTCACTGTGCCTGAGATGCCTCCCAGGGACCCAGACCGAGATGTTGTCTCGCTGCAGGATGAAGTGCTGCGGCCCTTGCCAGCAGCTCACACGGCGCGGGAGGCAGCCTGCAATGGCATGCGGTTTTATGCCGGCCTTCAGGCTGAGGACGGGCATTGGGCTGGCGATTATGGTGGGGCCCTCTTCCTGCTCCCAGGTCAGTTGTGATAGGGTCCTTGGTACTGCCATGGCGTGCTGGGGTGACTCCTCATGGCAAGGAAGAGCTCCCAGATGCTCCTGGCCTGCTTGGTGCCCTGTCAGGAGGCTCTTCCCTCTACTGGGGTGGAAATGGGTGAAATAGCCATCACTGGGCATGTTTACTGTGTTGCTTCATCTTGGCACATCTCTGCCTTGTCAGCAGAAGTATCAATAGTGAGTGCGAGGGTGGCTCAATGTCGTGCCTTGGTGCAGTGCCCCAAGGCCCTGGGCTGTGCTGGCTGGAGAGGGCCTGCTCTTCTCAGCCAGATAAATACACTGCATTGGACATGGTAAGAGAGTTCCTCTGCTTGATCTTCCAGGTCTCCTCATCACTTGCCACACTGCAAAGATCCAGTTGCCAGAAGAGTTTCGGAAAGAGATGGTGCGCTACCTGCGCTCCGTGCAGCTCCCAGACGGCGGCTGGGGCTTGTGAGTAGCAGAGGGGTGTCACTTGGTGGTGGTGCCTCCAAGATTCGGCACTTGGAGCTGCTGCAGAGTCTAACAAGGTTTGGGAGTGGGAGGTGGTGGCTGTGATACCTCTGGGTTGCTGTCCAACTGCTTGTGTAAGACTCTAGGGGATGCATCCCTGCCACAGAACCCATCTGCATCTCCTCCTTGACACTGTCCCAAAGCGTTGCATGTTTTGGGCAGTGCAGAACAAAAATGTTTCTATCCAGGTTGGGTCTCCATTCTCCACAGTCATCCTTAACATCCCATTTTGCTCTGGCCAAGAAAGCCCTGTGCAGTGGGTTGTGTCTAATGTCTGTCTTGTGTGTGTGTGTGTGTGTGTGTGCTCACAACAGGCATGTGGAAGACAAATCGACAGTGTTTGGCACAGCACTGAACTACACAGCCCTGAGGATCCTGGGGGTCGGGCCAGATGACCCAGATGTCGTGCGGGCCCGTGTCAACCTGCATAGCAAAGGTCAGCTCTGCTGCCTGGTACAGCAGCTGTGGGGCTAGGACAGTGACTGGGGCGGTTTGGCTGACCCTGAGTGCTGAGTGGAGCATGGGGGGCTGCCAGGCAGTGGAGAAGCTGATGTCCTTGCTTGCCTTTGTGTCTCAGATTATACCTGAGAAAGGGTGTTTTGTTTCTGGGCTGTGATTTGCTTGCTGTTTTTTGACATCTGTCCCAATCCCAACAGTGCACACTTAAATGAGAGGAGAGGATGATCCTGCAATGTGTAGGATTGTGAACTGGCTTGTTTGCATTAACTCTGAAAACTAACATCCCTCTCTGCAGGAGGTGCTGTGGGCATCCCTTCGTGGGGGAAGTTTTGGCTGGCTGTCCTGAATGTTTATAGCTGGGATGGGATGAACACACTTCTCCCAGAGATGTGGTATGTGTTGTCCCAGTGTGGAAGTGGGGAGTGTTGTCAGTCTTGCTGTAGCCCTTGGCCCCCATGCTCTCCCAAGCTTTGGTGTTTATGGGGATCACCCTCACCTGCAGCTGCTCCAAGCAGCCAAGAGGCTGCCCCAGCCGCTTGTGAGCTGGGAGACCTGTTGGCTGGTCTTGCTGCTGGAGGGTAGGACTGAACGCTGTGCTGAAGTGCCGGAGCTCAGCCCTGTTAGCATCATCACCTTGATGTGTCCATCAGCTCTCTGCTACCAGTATCTTCTGCTCTTGTGGCCAGCCAGCCCTGGGCCGTAGCAGGACAGAGCTTATTGTTGTAAGGCTGCCAGCTCTAGGTGTCACACAGTACCAGGGACTGTTTGAGCTTTGTTCTCAGCTTAATTTGCAGTTTGGGCCTCTCCCTTCATGACTGCACTAAGAGGAGAGGTGTCCCTGACTGGACTTCTCTGCCCCCTCTCTGAGCTCAGGGTCCTCCCTGCCCTGTCTGAATTTGCCCAGGAAAGGTCGCTGCTGGCCCTGGTGGAGAGGGAGCAGCCTTATTGGGGAGGGTCTGTGTGGGGCCAGGCTGCATGGACATCCCCTTCTGTCCTTTGCAGCTGTATGGGCAGCAAAGGGCCCTGTGCAGGGAACAGAGGAAGGCTCCCCCTGCTTCAGGCATTTTCCACAAAGTATCTCCACATCTGCCTTGGCCCTCCCTGTCACTCATGGTAAGACCTTCTCTGTTGTGAACAGGCTGCTCCCTACATGGTTCCCAGCCCATCCGTCCCGGCTGTGGTGTCACTGCCGCCAGGTTTACCTGCCCATGAGCTACTGTTACGCCAAGCGTCTGTCAGCAGAAGAAGATGAGCTAGTACAGAGCTTGCGGCAGGTAAGCAGGTGACCCTGATGGAGCTTCCTAACAAGGATATGTGGCTCCCTCACCTGTTGCTGTGACAGCTGTGTCCTTGGGGCAAACCTCTGGGTCAGCAAGTGACAGCCCTTGCCTGCACAGGGGAAATGGTCTCTGTCCACGTAGCAAAGCCAACTGTCCACAATAAGCCAGCTCAGGGTGTTTGCTGTCAGCCTGCCAGGCTGATGCCCTGTGTTCTCCCGTGCCAGGAGCTGTACGTGCAGGACTATGCCAGCATAGACTGGCCGGCGCAGAGGAACAACGTGGCTGCCTGTGACGTGTATACCCCGCACAGCTGGCTGCTGGGGGCGGCCTATGGTGAGTGCGGTGCTGGCTGGGACGGGAGGACTCTTGCCGTGCTGCTGCCCTTGCGCAAGTTGGTGATGGAGCTCTGTCTGCCTGGCACCATGGGAGCTCTCTGTGGTCTACTGCTGGCCAGAGGTGCATGGATCTGGAATGGAAACTATGATCATGTGATCCACAGTCTTTTCTTGTCTCCATGAGGGCTGTGGGGCCTTGTGTCCTGATGCTCTCAGCTCTTTGGGGCAGACTAATCCCTATGCTTCCCTTAGCTAGTGGTGAGCAGTGGTACAGCCAACTCTTTCTGCATAAGTCAGCTTTTTCAGTGTATGTCCCTTTTTAATCCTGCAGCCATCATGAACATGTATGAAGCTGTCCACAGCACCTCCCTGCGGCAGCAAGCCGTGGCAGAGCTGTATGACCACATCAAAGCCGATGACAGATTCACCAAGTGCATCAGCATTGGCCCGGTAGGCTACTTGCTAATGACTTTTTAAAAGTCCTGCCCTTGGCTTTATTTCTTTGTGTGCCCTTGAGGGACTAGGCTGGGGTTCCCAGTCCTTTACAAGTGTGACCTGTAACCATAACCAATGGGTCTTGCTCAGACCCAGGCACAACTGCTGCAGCTCCTAATGCTAACAGGGTGCTGGAGACAGAGCTGGCACTGGGGCAGCTGTGGTCTCTGATGAAGGGTATCTTTTTCCAGTGTGCAGGGAAATGATATGGGGGGAAGTTCTGGAGTAATCTCATGGTTGAGCTGGGCCCTTAGTGTGACACAACAGATTGAGCCATTGGAACAATGGCTGGGACTTGCAAAGGGCTATGTGCTGGGTGGGAGTGATGTGCATCTCTGGGGTTTGGAGCGTGCTGTCTCCATGCTCTGATACTGTTCTCTTGGCAGATTTCCAAGACCATCAATATGCTGGTTCGCTGGTTTGTGGATGGGGAAAACTCCCCAGCTTTTCAGGAACATGTCTCCAGGATTCCAGACTATCTCTGGTAAGGGCTGAGCATGACCTGCCTGCCACAGCAGGGCTCTGATCTGTCTGTGTGAGCATGCTGTGGTTTTCAGCCCCCTTCCCAGTGCTCTTGCTGTGTCTGTGCTGCAGCACTGTGCTCTCTTCTCCCACAGGCTGGGCCTCGACGGCATGAAGATGCAGGTGACGTGCTGTGGGATTTTGGCTGTGACTGACAGGGACCCATGCATGTTGTGGCAACCTGTGGGATGGGACAGCTTGTTCACACTGGGACTGGGCTCCCAGCAGCTTGTCTTGCCTGTGTCACTGCCACTTCTCCAGCAGTGCCAGCAGCAGCAGACTAGCAGTACTAGTCTGTCTCTCTTTGGCTGTCAGCTGAGGGAGCAGCTCAAGGCCTCTACCCCCTTCAATCCCACAGATGGTGAGAGGGGAGGAGGAAGAAGACATGGTGACAGAGGCCCCTGTCCCTGTGCTCAGATGCTGTATGTGAACACAGCTGTGCTTCTCTCCTGGCTGTTGCCTCCCTGTGCTCCTCATCCCTGGCTGCCCCTCGTGTTCTGGTTGTGCCTTGGCACAAGCCGTGCCAGCTGTCTCATTTGCTGTCCCTTTCTCATGCCCGTGCTGCTGTGTCTGCCTGCAAATCAGCCATGGTGCTGCACAACCTGAAACTGAGACACAAGGTGGAGGGGGCTCACGGTGGTAATGCAGGAGGGAAGTGCTGCCACAGAGACTCCATGCCTGGGACAAACTCCTTCCCGCCCCAGTCAGCTGCCTCTCACTGCCTACTCTCCTTCTCTCTTCCAGGGGACAAATGGATCCCAGCTCTGGGATACTGCCTTTGCTGTCCAAGCCTTTCTGGAGGTAACACTCCCTTCAGAGCTATATGTGGCTTCAGGAAAGTGGCCTCTCCAGTCCCCAAATACTAGTGGCTCCTTGTTGCACACCCCTTCAGAGCTCCACTGTGCAGATCCTGGCACCACACTGTACACCAGAGCTCCTTCTCAGAGCTGTTGATCCCACCATCCAGGCCCTAGTGGCACAGAAGGTGCCCAGTGCAGCTGGTGCACCCTAGCATTGCCAGCAGCTTTCAAAGCAGGAGGCCTTGATCTTGCCGAATGGGTCAGGTTAGGTTTCCCCGTCTCTGCAACCTGGCTTTTCCTCTGTGCTCTGCTTGGCCCATCTGGCAGGGAGAGCATGCAGGATCCCTGGTTTGCAGCACTGAAGTGCTAGCTATAGTGGGCATGTTTTGGGGAGGGTGATATGCTTGACCAGATAAGCCCCTACCCTGGACAGGCAAGTGCTTCTCTTCAGTACCAGTGACCACTGCTGGTTCAGCTCCAACTGTAGGAGCTGTTAGTGGAAACAGTCAGACAGATACAAACAAAGTCTGAATGCAAGCCTGTGGGAAAGGCTATATGAGGGGCAGGAGTTAATTACATTTAGACCAGCAGGTTAGTGAGATCCCAGCATATCCCCTTCTATCCAAGGGACATGTGATAGCCACAGCTCCTTGCTGACTGTGCACCTCTGTTTCCAGGCAGAAGCCCAGAAGATCCCTGAATTCAGGTCCTGCCTCCAAAACGCCCATGAGTTCCTCAAGTTCAGCCAGGTGAGCAGACCTGGTTGATGGTGTTTCTGTTGTGCTGGCTGTGCAAACTCTTGTCTTATGGGTCTGTTTAATACCTCTGTTTTGCCCTGAAGGGCTCTGTTGCAGGGCTGCACTAGTATAGCACTGGGGGCAATCTTTTGTTTCCTGCATTCTTTTTGCTGGGGAACAGCAAGGAAAGGATGTCTACAACTTAGAGATGACCATGGCTGGCTCTAGGGCATTTAAGTTAGCTTCCTTGGCTAAGAAAAGTTAGGGAACAGAGAGTTTGAAGTTCTTTTCCCCTCATCCTACTCACTGACCACATACCTGAGTTATCCTGCTGGGAAATCTGGCTTCCTTGGCTAGTGACAGTATGGACTTAACTCCTGCTGGCCAGACTGATGGGGTCACTGGTGGCTGGGTGCAGATGTAGCTGTAGGTCTTGCTTATGGTGCTGGCAAAGAAAGCATTGACAGTGAATGGCTTTCTGTTGGGAAAGAATGATGAGAAGACAGGATTCAGCAACATCTGGAAAAATCAGGCCAAAAAGTGATTTCTCGCTGCTCCAGAGCCAGCCTCTGGCTTTGGCTGCCTTCCTCGGCAAAGGGTGGATGGTACCCAGGTCCATAGAGCTCTGCTCTAGTCATGGTTCCACACATCTCTGGCCTGCCCTCACTGTTACTCTTCTCCTGTGCAGATCCCAGAGAACCCACCTGACTACCAGAAATATTATCGCCATATGAACAAGGTACAACAGCCAGTGCTGCCTGAGATGGCTGGGGCAGCAGTTTGGGGAAAAGGATTGAGGGGGATCAGCTTCCTCTGTGCACGGGCAGAGCAGGTCTGGGGGAAGATACTGAGCTCTCCTGACCCTTCTCCAGGGTGGCTTCCCCTTCAGCACTCGGGACTGTGGCTGGATTGTAGCTGACTGCACAGCAGAGGGGCTGAAGTCAGTGATGCTCCTGCAGGAGAAGTGCCCCTTCATAACCGAGCGTGTCCCCTCTGAGCGCCTCTTTGATGCCGTGAACGTGGTAAGTGCTGCAGAAACGGGCTGGCTGGCTGTGGGAAATGCAGCCAGCTAAGCTGAGCTAGAACAGGAGAAGGCAGAAGTCCTGGTGAGTTGGTGGGTCTGGTGTTGGGTAAGCCCCTACAAGGCCCGTGGCCTGCTAAAAGCAATAGTGACACTGCATTAGTGTGATAGAAGTCTCTGCAGTGATGGTTCAGACTAGGTGTGCCTGTGAGTTGACATGTGTGTTATGTGCCATCCCTGTGGGCTTAGCTCTGTCCTCACACCTGGCTTGGGGATGGTTTGGGGTGCCATTGCCCGTGGGCCAGTCCAGTCCCCATTCTATGCTTGCCTGGACAGTTGCTGAGCATGAGGAACTCTGATGGAGGCTTTGCCACATACGAAGTTGCCCACTGCAAAGGGCTCTGGCACTGCTGTGCCTGGTGAGTGCCAGGCTTTGCCACTGGTCCCTCTGTGGGATGCGTGTGAACGGGGCAAGGGAAAGGCTTTACAGTGCCCTGCTGGGAGAGCTACCCAGCAGAGGGGCTGTTGCACTGCTGTTCTTTTTCCATTGGCAGGTGACATCATGATTGACTACACCTACGTGGAGTGCACATCGGCTGTCATGCAGGCGCTGAGACACTTCCATGAGGTTTTCCCTGAGCACAGAGCCCCAGAGATCAGGTGATACACTGAGAGGAGAGTGGGGCAGGGGAGAAAACAGTCTGCAGTCACCCATGCTGCCTGACATGGCCCTAGTTGGTGCAGCCCCTGTTAAGCTTTGTCAGGGGTGCACCCTTGGTGCACCCAGGACTGGGGTGCTGATGATATCTTCAAACGAGAGTTCCTTATAAGAGGCTGGGGTCTAGCTTGACTCAAGGAGCAGGGTGCAGGCTGTTTGTCTGTTGCTTTGGTCTTGCAAATGGTTGCCAGCTGGGTTTCCTGTTGTGTGCCAGCTCATGGCAGGAAAGCATCCAAGTGGTGCATGATTCGACTGTGAGATCATGTGGAACTGCTGGTCTGTGCTCTCTTGATTCTTGAGCCATTTTATAGAGAGGGTTCACCAAATTCTCAGAGACTGGCCTTTGCAAATGCAGCCACCGAGTGTGGGCTGCTTTTGAAGCAGACATCTTTCTCCTGAGCAGAGAGACTCTGCAAAAGGGTCTGGACTTCTGTCGGAGGACGCAGCGAGCTGACGGGTCATGGGAAGGGTAAGTCATGTTCCTAGGACCTTGCCTGCATCAAACCTGGGTTGTCGGGCCTGACGCTACTGCTCATCCCTCCCTCCTAGGAGCTGGGGGGTTTGTTTCACCTACGGCACCTGGTTTGGCCTGGAGGCGTTTGCCAGCATGCAGCACACATACAGCGATGGGTGAGTGAGGAGCAATCTGCTTTCCCTGCCACTCTCTTTTGGGCAGGGCCATGTGGTGGGACTGAGGTGATGCCCTGATTGGCCCAGGCCTCCTCTTCCCAAATCCTGTGCCTGTGATTCAACAGTTAGGCACTTGCTGCCCAAGCTTGAAACCCCCACTGTGGGCATGGTAGAGCATCGTTCCTATTTGTGATGGGGCACATAGGTGAAAATCTACCTCTCCCCTGCAACTCATCTGATCCTCTGCCCTGTCTTTGCAGGGATGTGTGCAGAGAGGTGTCCCAGGCGTGCCAGTTTCTGCTTTCTAAGCAGATGGCAGATGGTGGCTGGGGAGAAGACTTTGAGTCGTGCGAGCAGCGCGTGTACATGCAGAGCGCCACGTCACAGATCCACAATACGTGCTGGGCCCTGTTGGGACTCATGGCTGTCAGGTAGGAGCAGTCCTTGCCTTGAGACACTGCCTGGCCCCAAGTGCTGGAAGGGATAGGAAATACTAGCCAAGTTATAGGGAAGAGATAGCATGGGCCCTGGCCTAAGATGTGTGATGCTTGCTAAAAGATACTGTCTGTCACAAGCCTGCTGCAGTGGGGGGACTGGTTGGAGCTGTGTTCCACGGACTGGAGAGGCTCCTGATGCCTGGGGGAAGGGGAGCTAGTGCAAAGCAGGAGTCTGTCATAACTGCAAGCCTCTGGCCTGGGACAGTTTTGCCATGTTCATAATGTCTGGTGTGCGAGGGTCACAAGGAATCTTCCCAAAACACTCGGCATGCCAAGGACAAACACAGGTAGCCTGAAGGTAGCAGTGTTCCCTAAGTGCATGTATAGGGTTACATGGACAGTCCAGATTTGTGAGTGTGTGTCTTCTCTGTGCTCTGCAGGTATCCTGATATTAGTGTGTTGGAAAGGGGTATCAAAGCATTGATTGATAAACAGTTACCTAACGGGGACTGGCCTCAGGTTTGTAGATCCGTTCTTGTCTCTCCAAGGGGTTCCTGTGGGCATTGTGCCTCATTGCAGTAGTGTATTTCCTCTTTCCTGCAAGAGGAGATGCTTGTGGGTTTTTCTGGAAAGCCCCAGGGAGCAGTTGAGCTTACCCATATGTCCTGGACACAACTGTGGTTGCTTGTGGTAATGAGACAGCAGCTCAAGGCCCATGTGGGGATAGAGGGAAATGCTTCCAGAGTGGGCGATGCTATCCTGAGGAGCATGGATAAGGAGGATGCAGTGGGAGCCTGCCACCCACACCACCTTGCTGTTTCTCTCTCTCAGGAGAACATTGCTGGAGTGTTCAACAAGTCGTGTGCCATCAGCTACACTGCCTACTGCAACGTCTTCCCCATCTGGACACTGGGACGTTTCTCCCGACTGCATCCTGACAGCCCTCTTGCTGGACAGCTGCTGTCAGGATCTCCTCTGGGGCAGGAAGAACCCTAGAGAAGACCTTGTCTGTCTGAGCCTGGGGCATTGCAGACACTGGCTTCCAATTTTTCTCTGCTGTTGTCCACCATGTGCCAGCACAGGGCTATTTCATACTGCAGGATCTCAATGCAGTTCTTGCTGCAACGCTGGACCACTGCCTCTTCCAGAGAGCAGAGTGCTACCATGGTGCCACTGGGTTCTCCTTCACTTTCTGTTGAACCTTTTTCCAAGACCAGTTTTTTTGGCTCTTGCTGGGTATATCCTCCCCCACAAGATACACAGGGCCCAAAAAGACACATGGATCAGATTCATGATCTGAGAAGGCAGAGCTGCCCAGCTGTATTGTGTTAGACATCTAGACAGACTTGATCTCTCATCCTGGGTAAGGCAAAGCTGTCTTTGTCTTTCTCTTGTGCTGTCCTGGCTCTCTCAGATGGGCTGTTTGCTGCAAGGGTGTGTGGTTTTTGGCCTGGGGGTGGGGGTGCGCGGTGTTTTCTCCGCCCCCAGCCTCTGTTGACTGGGCGCCCAAACCTGCCTTTGAAGTGCTGCCTGTTCTGAAGCCATCACTGGGAAGGGAGGCAGCAATGGGACAGAAAAAAATGACAGAAAGCACTGAAGGAGCAGGAACCATGGCTCAGCTCTCCATCCTTCCCCCAGTGCAGCAGTTGTGCTAGTTGTCTAGCAGGGATGAGTTGCACTGGAGGCCACTTGTGCCTTCCGGCATCCTTCTCCACGGGGAGTGGAGGTGAGGGTATGCCTCTGGGCAGTGTTGTGTTGGAGCATTTCTTTTTTGGCATCAGAGCTGGAAGCTGTGCTGAGTGGCAGGTTAATAAATACTAATGGTATGGAACATAACTGTGTGCTGGTGTCCTTTTGGCCTGACCTGGTGTGCATCCCACCCAGCAGGCAGCATGTCCAGCAATATCCTGTAGCCTGGTTTGAGTCACCAGACTTTTTCCAGCCTCTTTTCCAGCTGTTTTCTGTGGTATCCAGGCGTGCTAAGAGCATGCTCCATCTTCTTGCCCTTGTTCAATTTAAAAGCTTTGTGAAGCAAACTCCTTGGATCTTTATAGAGCGTGTACAGCGTATATCTGGCATAATGCTACCAACTTCCAAGCATTGGTGGATTTTGTCTGGGTCACGTAGAGCAGATTATGGACTTCCATCCAACATCAGCTCTGGCAGGCACTAAATAGCATGCATCCAGCTATGCTGTACTGTTTGCATGAAGCTGTACTGCTTGGATGAAGCTACGTTTCTCAGTCTGCAGCCCCAGTCTCCAGAGCAATATGCTCTTATCCCTGAAGTCAGGCAAGAAATAGACCTTCCATGCACAGAAATCCTTTGCTAACATTTGAAAACGGGCATCTGAGGAGGGGGGGAAAAAAAAAAGCACAAATAAACACTCCCCCCCAGAAAAACAAGCAAACAAAAAACTATTGTCCTGATAGGACAAAGCTGGTCTAAGCCAATTCCACTCACTGTATGTTCCAGAGGAAGTGATGCCAGAGTGAATTACCTTAAAGCCACTTTGGGCTGAAACTGGCAGACTGTGTGGCAATGCAGCAGTCCCAGACAGCAAACAAGGTTGCTTTCTACAAGCCACAGGGAAGCCAAGTCGTGCCTTTCAAAAAAATCTGTGTTCTTCCCAAGGGGGCCAAATAATCCAAATATTGATGTCAACCTTTTCACTTAAGAAATCTTAGACCTATAGCTAGCAGTAATGTTAACTGGCTTTTCTGCTTCTGAGAAACAGTCAACTTTTAAACCTTGGAGTGCCATGAAGAGCAAAGCCCAGTGGTGGTCATACTTGAAGGAAGTAGGACACGAGTACCAAGACTAAAATTCAGAGCCTGACCATGTACACAGCATGCAGAGAGGGGAATAAAACCAGAAAATGGCTCTGTATCTGCTAGTGCAATACCTGCTGTTGGGTCTGATTTCCTCCCCTGACTCTTACTGCTGGCGCTGCGTCATGACCACCACTCTCAGCTTGCCTCAAAGATCAGGTTCCTGCATCTTAAAGAGCAAAAGTAAGTTGTTTTTTTTTCTTTTTTTTCTTCTTGTTGCTGTTTTCCAACAGCAAGCTGAATAGCTGCAGCTTAAATTTAAGCTAATTGTAAGGCTTTAGCAAAGCAGTGGAAGATCAGGTCCTCCTTGTAATCTTTCGCCAGCATCCATCATCGACCCTTTTCCAAAGTAATGCTTCAGGTTCCTGTGAACTATGAAGCACAGAGGCCACATTACAGGTTTGCTAATTCAGGTTTAGGGCTAGGGATAGGGTTGAGAGAGAGAGAGAAACCCAGAACCCCAAGGGGAGTTGGCGTAGAAAGGGCATGCCAAAGGAAACGTTATGCTATCCACAGATGTGTTTAGAAAGCATATTTCCCATTTAGGAAGCCCTAGGCATGGGAGAGCTCAGGTTTAAAGCTAGGGTTAAAAGAAAGCCCGGACAACATGGGGAGTGGGGCTAGAAAAGGCATGTCAAAGGAAATGTAGTGTTTTGTCCAGATAGCTTCTAGGCAGCATATAGGCATTTCACCAGCATTAGGCATGGTGAGCTCAGCTTTAGGGCTACAGTTAGGGCTAGGGTTAAGAGAGAGAGAGAGAGAAAGCCCAGAGGCCCTTGGGGAGTGTGGCTAGAAAGGGCATGCCAAAGGAAATGTAGTACTCTGTGCAGATCACTTCTAGGCAGCATATTGGCATTTTAGCCAGCAGTAGGCATGATGAGCTCAGCTTTAGGCATAGGGTTAGGATCAGGATTGAGAGAGAGAAAGCTCAGAGCCCCATCAGTGGTGTGACTAGAAAGGGCATTGCAAAGGAACTGTAGCGCTCTCTCCACATCGGTTCTATGCAGCATATTTGCCTTTTAGTCAGCTCTGTGCGTGGAGAGCTCAGGAGAAGAGCTAGGCTTAAGAATGAAAGTAAATGTAGAAGGAATGGGAACAGAAGGTAACCTAGGCCCCTAATGTTGTCCACTGAGATTCACACTGGAAGTTTAGTACCTGACTGTATGCTGGATATTGTCTACCAGATCCTGATTTTTGACCCTGACCTGCCTGCCTTGATAGCAAAGCAAAGGGCTCTGGAGTGGCTGCTTGCATCTGTGTACCTTGTGTGGGGGTCATAGCTATGGTCAAAGCCTGACAGCAGGAAAGCGCAGGGAGGAAGAGGAAGTCCCAGACGCTCCGAGCGAATCGTGTGAGCTCCTCGTGAGAGGCGGCTCTGAGGCAGCGTGGGCAGCACTAGCAGGAGAGGCAGCTTGTGCTGCTGTCGGGGCTCACGGCTGGTGAATCAGGTTGCGGTGTGGCTGTTGCTGTGGCTGTTGGCGCAGGGAGGGTGAGCAGGCAGGCAGGTAGGGGAGAGGAGTTCTGCTCCTGGTCAGCAGGAGAGCTCTCACAATGGTCATCACCTCGGTGTGGAATCAGCCAAAGCCATGGCATCTAACTTGGCAGAAAGCCAGCACCAGGAAGACTGTGGGGACACAATCTGAGATGACACAGGCGCATGCAGTGGTCCAAGGCTCTGGCTGCAGGGAGTGCCTCAGCCTCTAGGTGTTAGCAGTGGGTAGAAGAACAACAAGGGCATTAGCTGTGAACAGGTAGATGAACTGCTTGGCCTGGTGGCATCACTGAAGGAGGAGGAGATAGCAAGATTACAGACTGTTAAGAGAGTATGAGAGAGAGTTGTGGAGTCACACCCTGCAGACATCTCAAAAGGTACACCAGCGGAGCATTCCAAATCCGCCTGAGGATCCCCTACCCTATTGCAGTAGGGCAGAATGGGCAAAATTAAGAAGCAAGGAGGAATGGAAACAGGTCCCTGCTCAGGGTGGCAGGAGAATCCCCTCCCAGCCCACCTCATCTTCCCAGGTGACCATATGCAATAGTAATGAGGCCCTGGAACCCAAGGAACAGCCAAATGAGGGGATGGACTAAGGTCCATCTAGGGTGTTTTCTAGGGCAAGGCAGTCAAGCCCATGCCCTAAGACTGCCTCCACTAAAAAGACAAGAGGGGTAGTTTTCGTGGGCAACCCCCTTCTGAGGGGAGCAGAGGGTCCACTTTGCCAACAAGATCCTTCCCACAGGGAGGTCTGTTGTCTCCCTGGGGCCCAGGTAAGGGACATTTCAAAAAGGCTCTAAGGTCTTGTATGGTCCTCTGACTACTGCCCATTATTGCTTTTCCAAGTTACCAAGAGAAGCCTGAAGCCCATGAAAAGGGCCTTCAGGGCATTGGGGAGATGAGTTGGGGGAGCGACAGTGCAGGTGGTGTTCTCTTCTATCCCCTCAGTGTCAGGATGCAGAGAGGAACAGGAAAAGCCATCTGCTTACCAGATGGCTCAGAAGCTGGAGTCGCTAATCTTTTTTTTTTTTTTTTTTTGAACCATAGGGCAGTCTTTACAGCACCAGGACTGCTGGTGACAAATGGCGTTCACCTCTCTTTAAGGGGGAAAAGAATCCTTGCCCAGGAGTTAGTAGGTGCAATTGAGAGGGCTTTAACCTAGGTATGAAGGGGGAGGGGGTTAAAACTGGGATTGATAGACCAGGGTTGGGGAAGAGTTCAGAAGTCCAGCTGAAGTGCATCTACACCAATGACCGCAGCATGCCTCTGCTGCTACAGCAACAAACAGGAAGAGCTCGAGGCCACGGTGCATCAGGAGAGCTATGACATAGTCACCATCCCTGAAACGTAGTGTGCTGCAATGGATGGCTACAGACTCTTCAGAAGGGACAGGCAAGGAAGGAGAGGAGATGGGGTAGCACTGTATGCTAGGGTGTCCTTTGATTGCATGGTGCTCCAAGTGGCTGATGGAGAAGTTGAGTGCTTATGGGTCAGGATCAGGGGGAAGGCCAACAAGGCTGATATCTGGGTGCAAGTCTGCTATAGACCCCCCCAACCAGGATGAAGAGACAGAGGAGTCAATCATGAAGCAGCTGCCAGAAATCTCACAATCGGCAGCCCTTGTTCTTGGGGACTTCAACCTACCAGATGTCTGTTGGAAATACAGTAAGGCAGAGAGGAACTAATCTAGGAGGTTGTGGGCTGCATGGAAGATAACTTCCTATGAGAGCTGGTAAGTGAGCCTAGGAGGGGAGGTGCCCCACTGGACCTGCTCATTGCTAACAGAGAAGGACTGGTGGGAGATGTGGTCAGAGGTCATCTTGGGCATAGTGACCATGAAATGATAGGGTCTTTGAAGTCTTGGTGAAGTCAGGAAGGGTGTCAATAAAACCGCTATGTTGGACTTCCAGGGGTGGACTTTGGACTGTTTAGGACATTGGTTGGGAGAGTCACTTGGGAGACAGTCCTTAAGGAGTTCAGGAAAGCTGAACTTTTCTCAAGAAGGAAATTTTAAAGGCACAGGAATGGGCTGTCTCCATGTGCCAAAAGACAAGGCGCTGGGGAAGAAGACCAGCCTGATTAAATGGGCAACTCTCGCTAAGACTCTGTGAGGGAAAAAAAAAAAAAAAAAAGTTTACCACCTTTGGAAGATGGGGCAGACAACTTGGGAAGAATACAAGGACATCACTAGGGTATGTATGGAGGAAATTAGAAAGGCGGAAGCTCAGATGGAACTCGATCTGGACATCTCTGTAAAGGCAACAACAAATGTTTCTAGAAACACATTAAGAATAGAAGGGCCAAGGAGAATATCTATCCTTTATTCGATGCATGGGGGAACCTTGTCTCCAAGGATGAGGATAAGGCTGAGTCTTAGACTGAGGCTTTGCCTCAGTCTTTAACATCCAGATCAGTTATCCTCAAGGTACTTGGCCCCTTGAGCTGGAAGACACCTATGGAGAGCAGAATAACAGTCCCTGTCCCCGCCTACCCCCACCTTGCCCCCTGTAATCCAGGAGGAAGCACTCAGTGACCTGCTACTCCACTTGGACACCCACAAGTCTATGAGGCCAGATGGAATCCAGCCGAGGGTTCTGAGGGAACTGACGGAACTACCCTCCAAGCTGCTCTCTGTCATTTATCCGTGATCCTAATCAACAGGAGGGGAGGTCCCAGACAACTGGAGACTTGCCAGTGTGATGCCCATCTACGAGAAGGGTTGGATGGAGGATGTAGGGAACTACAGGCTTCTCAGCCTGACCTTGGTATGGGGGACAGTAATGGAGCAGATCATCTTGAGAGTACTCGCACAACGTGTGCGTGACAAGCAGAGGATCGGGCCCAGCCAAGAAGGGTTCATGAAAGGCAGGTCCTGCCTGACCAACCTCATCTCCTTCTTTGACCAGGCAACCCGCCTAGCAGATGAGGGAATGGCTGTGGACATGGTCTACTTAGACTTCAGTAAGGCCTTTGGCACTGCCTGCTACTGCCTTCTCCTGGAGAAGCTGGCAGCTCATGGCTTAGACAGGTGGACTCTTTGCTGGGTGAAGGACTGGCTGGAGGGCTAGGCCCACAGAGTGGTGGTGAATGGAGTGTAATCCAGCCAGCGAGCAGTGTTCCCCAGGGGTCAGCGTCGAGGCCAGTCCTCTTTCATATCTTTATGGCTGATCTGGATGAAGGGATTGAGCGCACCCTCAGCAAATATGCAGACCACACCACGCTGGGAAAAGGTGATCTGCTTGAGGGTAGGAAGGCAGAAGAAGAACGCCCCGCACAGAAGAACGTGGACGGACTAGATCAATGAGCTGAGGCAAACTGAGATTCAACAGGTCAAGTTGCTGAGTCCTGTGCTTCGATCACAACCACCCCATGCAGTGCTACAGGCTTGGGGCAGAGCAGCTGGAGAGCTGTGCAGCAGAAAAGGATCTGGGGGTGTGGGTTAGCAGCCAGCTGAGCATGAGCCAGCAGTGTGCCCAAGTGGCCACGGCCAACGGCCTCCTCGCTTGCATCAGGAATAGTGTAGACAGCAGGGCTGGGGAAGTGATTGTCCCTCTGTGCTCAGTGCTCATGAGGCCACACCTTGAATACTGTGTTCAGTTTATCAGGAAGAGTGGAACTACAACCACCTGAAAGAAGGTCATAGTAAGGTGGGGGTTGATCTCTTCTCCAGAATAACTCCCAGTAGGACAAGAGGAGATGGCCTCAAGTTGCACCAGGGCAGGTTCAGGTTAGCCATTAAGAAAGATTTCAACACAGAAAGAGTAGTCAAGCTTTGGAAGAGGCTGCCCAAGGAAGTGCTGGAGTCACCGTCCCTGGCAGTGTTCAAGGCACGTGTAGATCAGGCACTTAGGAACATGGTTTAGCAGGTGTGGTGTTGAAGGGCTTACAACTGGGCTCAATGATCCTGAAGGTCTTTTCCATCCATAGTGATTCTATGATTGTTTTACTTCTCCAGGTAGGAGGTTGGGGAAGAGTCGCCTTGCTTGGGCAGTGCCGGGCTCAAGGGCTGTGCCTCACAAGTGCAGCCATAAAGGCCCAAGCAGGGTGGCCCCTTTGGTGTCTGTGGTTACAGAGAAGTCAAGGAGAGGCAGAGGACCTCCTGGTTGCCTCATGAGATGGCCAGACCACAGTGGGTAGGGATGTGCGAAGAACTTGTCAGCTCTACAGGGACACCTGCTTTCCCTGCGGATCTGAGCAGCAGAGGAGGCTGTGGCACGTGCCAACTCCCTGTGAGGCCAGCACAGGGTGCTGTGGGGGCTCATGGAGGTGGAGGAAGACAGGGAGCAGTGGCTGGGGGGAGCAGGTGAGGGTCAGAGCAGCCCCGAGGAGAGCAGAGGTCCCCTGGGGACCTAGGGACACCCTGAGGGGAAAGAGAGATGTCGCAGGACAGGGGACGAGCAGGCACCGGCTGGGCCCGAGAGGGGTGGAGATGGGAGGGCAGAGAGGGCCCTGGGGCTCCTGCCTGGCCTTTCCCCCACAGGTAGGGCAGGAGGTGGGGAGGGCCCTGGGCCCCCCTCCAAGCCTGTCCTGTCCTCCTCCTCCCTGCTTCCAGTGGAGCACCTGCAGGGCCCAGATGCTGTCCTCCTGTCCTGATGATGCGCCTCCAGGATGAGGACAGGGACATAAGCACCAAGGCGCTCCTGGTGCTCAACCATTTGGTCCCTGTCCTGGAGAGAGCCAGGCTCACCCACAGGGCTCTGCCGCTGTCTGAGAGGCTCCCGGCGCCCTTTTA
>NW_010587121.1:14812-25967 GCF_000705375.1 Tinamus guttatus | reverse complement strand
TTTTTTTTTCCCCTCAATATTCTGTTTCTGTTAGCAGATGTGACCTGAAACTCCTGCTTTTCTTCGAGCGCCCTGGGGAAAACTTACTATGAAATACTCTTGCTCCTTTGAGATAGTCTCTTTGATTCAAAATGCTTTGAGTCAGAAGGAACAAGTGCTTGCAGCTATGTTTTATAGACCACGGCTACATCTACAGGGCAGTGACTTGTTAGACAGATAAATGTAAAATATGACCATAAAATCTGCCTTAACCTCCCTGGCTTTGGACTTTGGAGTTCACCCAGAGCAGGACAGAAGCTCATCATGGGATGCTGTTGGACAGTGTTGTATGTGAAACATGTGGAGCAGAGACCTGGTTGTTGTGGTCAGTTGTAATTTGGACGCTAAGGGTTTGTACCAACCCAAATGGGACCTGTGCAGACCAAGGAGCCTTGTTCTTGAGGTGGCATCTCTGTTCTCCCACTGGAGCTGTGTCTCCATCCACCCATAAACGCATGATGTAGAGACACCTGCACGACTCCAGTGGAGCCAGGGTAGCTCTAAGCCTTGGTGAACCCAAACTCACGTTTGGATCCCTGCTGTGTACAGTGCTCTGGATACCCTGGCTCTTGTTTCTGGGATAATCATCCCCAAATCTTCTTCCTTATAGTACCTGACCTAGTCAATGTTGCAGAGGGTCACACAGCAGTGGGGAGGGGAGCAGCACCTGGAGGTGTGACACAATGTGCTCAGGATGTGGTGATGATGCTTTTGCAGGTATAAAAACAGGGAAAAAAATCCACAGCGCCTGAAATGATCTGTGTTTGTTGAGCCTGGGTGACTTATTTGAGGCTCCTGAATTGGAATGCAGGCACTGAAACCAAAGTGGTCTCCGTTCAGTCGTATTTTCCTGCAGCAAAGGCCTTGGGTAGGTGGCCTCGGATGAGCTGCCGCAACGTGCTCTGAGGTGCCCGGCTTCACGCAACGCGGGAATTAAAAACCTCGTCGTTGGGCGCTGTCGAGGAGGAAAAGTTGATGAAGAAGGGGAGAGGGGGAAGAGGAGGAAGAGCCTGGGACGTGAGCACCGACCCTGTGACACGCGGCCTGGCCTCGGCCTGCTCGGGCTCTGCTCGGGTCCCTCTCCTGCCAGTCACTGCTCCCCGACCAGCAGAGCTGTCAGGCCCGGGGCCTTTTCCAAACGCTTCCAAACAGCCCTTCCTCCTTGCTCTCATCCCCCCAAAGCAGTTGAAAGCTAAATTCCTCCTGCACTTTCCTGTCAGCTGCTGTTCTCGTCAGCTTGCCGTGTCTGCAAAGAGCAGAAAATAAAGCCATCCCCTCTGGTTAGTGTCCGCAGTTGTCGCTTGCTGAAGCGAAGGAGGAAAACAGAGTATTTACCCTCGACTCACTAACACCCTGACCTGTGGGGTCTTGAATAAGATGAGGCCATTACGTTATAAGACTTTTTCCTCTTTAGAGGTAGAGCCTGATATATTCTGAAAATGAAGCTCATTTCAGCTTTCCCAGTGCACAGCCTCAACATCAGCTGTGCTTTTTCAATATACCTTGCAACACTTGCGAAGCATTCCGGCGTGTAAAACCGCCTGCTGATGTGGCCTAATTAATATTTTATTACTTTATTATTACTTTATTATTATAACATTTAATTTTTCCTAATGCAAGGTATGTGTATTTTCTTTGGAATTAGATGCTAGATTTTTTTTTCCTTTGGAATTAGATATTCTGGGGCTTTCTAGGGGCTGAGCTCTCCCTCCTGCTTTACCAGCTGATGTCCAAACACCAAGCGGCTCCTGTCTCCCTGCCCTGGAGCAGACCAGGTAACAGAGCTGAGGGCCAGGCTGGTTTTTCCTCAGGCCTTTCCTGGCTTCACTTGGCTATAGTCTTACCCTAGCCGCGTTAAATCTCATGGTAACCTGTAGGCTGTAAAAATCTTGTTGGGACCCAGTGACTAGTATGTTTTGCTTTTAATTTGAGACATGGGAGCAGGAGGGGAAAGCAGAGAGCAGCCGTGTGGTGAAGCTGCTGGGCTGCACGTGAGGTCTCGCTTTATTTCTGCTTATTTTTGTCTTGTCTCCTCTGAGACCCCAAAAAGGATGTGCAGGCTTCAGCCTGAAGCCAGACTTGGTTTCTCAGCTGACGAGAATGAGTGTATGAATTCCTTTGGGGGTGGTACATGGAGCTTCATTTCTGACTGTGTCAGTCCCCTCCATGGTGAAATGAAGACATTTATACTTTCTTTCTCTTCCATTTTACATGTTTTTCTTGCATCTCTCTAAATGCAGGCTCCTTGGGCCAGGAACCACGTCTCCTGGACACAAAGTCCTGGACGGAGAGCCCTGGGATAGCTTGGCTGTCGTTCTGACCTGCATGTAAATTGTAGAGAGGCATTTTTGCCTCATCCTGCCACTCCCAAAGTTTTATCAGAGTCCAAAGATGAGGCATAGCTTGCTAGCTGGGAGCATATTGTCTGCTGGGCTAGCAAGAAAAAAAGATATTTGGGAAGACGATCAAGTCAACCCCAGCAAGGTGAACGCTGCAACCTCTATTGATTTTAGTGCGGCAGAGTTTTGTTGGTCTTTTTTATTTTGCATAGGAACAAAAACTAAATGGCGAAAATATCCAAGTCTGGAGTCTCAGTCTGCTTTCTGCTAGCTGTTATTTGTGACACCTGCTCAAAAAGCGTGTAAATCATTGCATGCTCTTAACCTGGCACCATTTCACAGGCTCCTGCTGCATTCCTCCTAGGGATGAGTGAAGCAAATGAATGCAGAAGCTGAAAGGCTTTTGAACCAGGCCCCTGGAGTGGAAAAAGTCAGGACTGCCAAATCAGATGGTGCTCAGAGGGCTGCTAAGCACCAATATTTTCTGTGCAACGAAAACCATGCAAACAGAGGTTCTCCAAATGCCAGCCAAGTGAGCAAGGAACTGTTTGTGCTGGCTTTTATTTAGATTGTTTAGAGTAAATAGCAGGCCAATGCACACATTAGTTGATTGATTAATGTAGTTAAAATCATTAGTTAGTAGTATTTTCAAAGATCAGGTCATGCCGTATTATAATTGTTTATTGGTTCCTCAGTCCTCCTAGACATACCTGAGGTTTGATTCCCTCCTGTGGGACTGAGCTGCTTGTGCTAATATTGCTGAGATCATGTTTTACTCTTTTCTCGCTGTCTCAAAGCAGTTCTTGGAGATTAATTATCTGCTTTTCCTATAGCCATATGAGGCAGATAAATAGCATAAGTCCATCTGTCAGCTCAACTGTCCCAATTCGCGCACACTGACTCGAGGTCTCATGTAGGCTGCTTACAACAGACCTCTAATTTAAGTGATGTGACTATCAGGGTATCTGTGGCCCATAAAGAAAAGGTTGAAGGACTGACACGAACCCTCTCCAGGGATCTGGCCTCCTACGTAGGCAAGAGGAGACGTCTCCTTGCTGGAGAGCTGCATCCATGGTGTCGACTGCTGTTGGATGGGGCCTTCCTGTGATCAGGTACCTGTGCCAGTGCACCAAGCTCGTCAAACAGCGACGAGGAAAGGCAGAACACAGACCTCGCTCCGAGGATGCACTTTGATCTTAGCCCTGCCGAAGTCCAGCGGGAGATCGTGCGGCCCCGTGGGATTTATGGGGTAAATGCACGTGTTACTGTGGGGCTGGGGAGGGAGGATGCCAGAGGGGAGCAGGATATCTAGCCACTTGGTGAAAATTAGGCTGGAAAGGAAATCTGTCTCTGGGAGCTGGCTGTGGAGCCTATCCATGGAGAGGGGAGTCTGTCCTCTTTTACTCAGGCGTGCCAAAATGAGCAAGGACGGGATTGCCTCCCTGGTGTGATCCAAAGGGAGTAGCCCCGAGGGAGGAACCCGCTGCGGTCAGCGAAGAGGGGGTGCCCTGGGAAGGGACAGCACGACCTGCGCTGGGAAAGGAGCAGTGCCCACGGAGGGCCACGTGGCCAACGCATCTCGTGGGGACGTCTGTGTCCTGCAGCCTGCATTGAGGAGGTGTCCGGGGACACCCGGATGGCCACGGGAGCTCCCCCTGCCTACGTGGCAAGCAGGCTGTAAGCAGGTGGCAACGAGGGTGCAATGGAGCACTGCGATCCTTTCTCCTTCCTGCGCCGATGGTTGCCTCTGTGCATGGCTGGAGCAGACCTTGTACCAGCTGCAGAGCTGAGTTCTGTGCAGGGAAACCCACCTTTGCGTTGTGAACGTCCTGCTTCGTAGGTACTCCTCTCTCATCGATCATTTTACAGACGCATCCCTTTGAAGATGAGCTGAGATGCAGCTACCAAGCTTTAAATATCAAATTTACTTATGCAATGGTGACAGTTTCCCTCCTTGATTTTTTTTTTCCCTCAAAATGTGTGGTGTGACTGCTGTGTTCACTATTCCAAGCCTCCTGGCAGTTCAGCTGATAACCTCTCACTCGCTGCTCTCAGGGGAACAGCTATAACCCGCTCTTGGCCATGTGTGAGAGAATTACAGCAGCTCTAATCTAATGCAAACCTAGTAGCACAGAACAGGGCAAGATGTTCCACTGGGGAGCAAAGCTTGAGAAGCCTGCAACCTCCCAAGCCGAGGTGGGCATCCTGCATTGATTTTGGCCATTTAGAACGCGATAAGAAGCAAAAGGCATGAATGGTGATCAGTTAGGGGTGGTGAATCTCTGAAGAACTCTGTGGAGCTTTTAATTTTTGGAGGTTTAAAATAGCAGGTTGAACACGTGTCCTGGAAGGTTGAGTAGGACCTGTCTGTGCCAGGGGAATGGATCGAGTGGTCTCTGGAGTGTCCCATGAAATCCCGGACCTGCAGCTTTTAAGAGTAATTCCCTGCCAGCATTATGGGAAATTTCCCATATACTGAGCAAGCAGCCACTTTCTAAACGTCTAGTGATAGAGGTTGTGTCCTCAGAAGGGCAGCTTGGATTACGAGTCCCTTAAGACCCCTGATAGGTTTGGCCTGGCTGTGGCTTGGATGGCAGCGGATGGATAAGGCTTGGCCAAAACACCCATGCCTGGGGGTCCAAATTCAAGTGCCACGTAGGTTTGGCTCCGTTTTGCTGCTAAATATCTCCTACGGGCTCCTCTGGGCCTTCGAGCAGCCTGGGCACAACTGGGACAGACCTGGGGCACTTTGTGTAGGAGCAGAACCGGAGCCACTCGCATGCTCTGGGTCACCCCATCGGTGTCTGCGTGCGGCCTCAGTGCCAGGCAGTTTCCACAGCATCAGTTTCGGTGAATAAAAGGGCATTAAGAAGTCCCGTGTCTGAAAGCAACTAAATTTATAATTTAATTTGCAGTATCTTGCTAAATACCCAATACTTAATACACATTTGAACATTGTGCATAAATAATTAACATTATGTATGAGTTTATAGCAGCCCTCTTGCTAAGACCCTAAGCACCATGCAAAGAAAGTAAAATAAAAATCACCATTTCAAATTTCCTAAAGGGAAAAGGAGAGGTAAATAATTACCTAACCCCCAGGGATTCTGCTCAAGTCAGCAGCTCCCATTAAAATGACTGAGGAAAAAAACCCAGCCTCCTTCTGAGTTAATTTAAGATTTTAATTGCAACAAAGTTGGGGAATTCGATTAAGATTCCTAGAGCAAGTTGTAGCCGAGTCCCTCTGGTGACACTTGCCTACTTTCATGGTTGTACATTTTAAAGGCAGCGATCCAAAATGCTCTATGTGTAAACAGTGAGTTCTAAGGGAAGTGCAGTTTAAACATAAAATTAATCAAACTAGAACTTGTACCCAGCTTTTGTGGAGAAATAAGTTCTTTTCCCTCCTGAAGTGCTTTCCTGAGCGTGTGCTGCTTTGCTTCTGTTATACTATTGCACAGGAGTGAGATAAATATACTTGAGAAGAGAGAGACAGCAACTTTACATTTGTTTCTTGATGTTGAAACAATTCAAAGGTCTTGGTTTTGCTTCCGTAGAAAATCCCATCCCGGCACTTGGTCTTCTCTAGGATGGTTTTCCTTTTAAAGCACTGCAAAGAGCACTGGTTTGCATAAAATATGTCATCCAGAGACTGTACCTCTCTGCGTGCTGATTATCATAAAGAAAATACCGAACAGATAATATTTAAATTCTCCAAAGAAATTCACCTCCAGGCTGAATGCCAGCATGAGAAATCCTGGCTTGAAAAGGAATGTTTTTGGAAGGTGATAAACCACGGGAAATAAGATGAAATTTCCATTTGCTCCAAAACTATAACACACAGCTTATAGTCATAAAGGGCTGGCAAGAATAATCCCTGCTTGCAAAGAGTTTCTAGAGGATGGAACATAATAAAGTAGCTTAATATCAGTTGAAAGTCTAGCCTCATTAGTGGAGATATTTCTCCAGCTAGAGACGGGCTCATCCCTGCAAAAAGGGAAGGGTGAAGGCAGGACTTGTCTGTATGAAGCTGTGAGCTCCTTCCAAGGGTCGGATGCTCCACAGACCTGGATGTCCTCGCAAGAGGTCCCCTGTCCTGGCACCAGCTGCCCTGACTGTGCAGGTGCCCTATGTGCCTCTCCACTGGTTCCCCTAAAGCTGTTGAGGTGCTGAGCTCGGGGCAGGGGCTGCCTCATGCAAGGTCTGAGCAGGTTTTGGGTCACTGCCTTCAGGAGACTCGATGGCCCCCTGATTCAGCAAGGTTCATTTTGTGTCTGGTAACATCGCTCAGAGGCGAGCTGCTTAGCAGGGAAGAGCACTCTGTATAAATCTCCTTTCCCTCTGTCGCTGCCTGTCAACAACAAGCTAATTCCATTTAATACATAATGGTAATACCTAATTGGTGACATAAACCGAGAGAAAATGGGCAAAAATGGTTACAAATGCATCCTGGCTCCGATTCAGCTGGTCCTCCACTGAATCCTCTGAATTTGAAGAGGGATATTAGAGAGGGATGGCACATGAGAAGCATCATCAGGAGAACGTCAGGGAAAATATAGTGTCTTAATGTAGCTGCAGCCAGGCAGTGTGATGGCTCCTTGCTGCAGAATGCAGGATGTTCAGCACGTTTGTGTTGCTGCTTCACTCCAGCCAAGGGTATTTCGGAGTGTCTTGCTGTATTTGATTTCTCACTTTGACTTTGTTCTTACCTCTTAAAAAAAAATAGGAAAAAAGGTTTTATTTGGAACAATGAATAATTTAGGCTCATAAAACGTAAGAATTGCTCTTCTCCCAACTTGGCTTCAAATGTACTTTGAAACCTCAAACTCGGTGCTTCATCAGGTGCAGAATTACAGCAGTTTGTCCCCGCAGACTTTTCCTGTCCTCCCGCAAATAAATGCAGCTTCAGCATCTACCCCAAAGCATTTTGTGGGAAACAGACCTCATCCGTGCGCCCAGCCCCACCTGACACCACCTGGAGATGCTGATCCATGACCTTGGAGCCTGGGAAGCTCCGTGTGCAAGCAGGAGGCACGAAAAATATGAGCTTGCAGCTCCAGCGAGAGACGCTGCAGGTTTGTGAGGACCTGACAGCGCTAGCAAGGTGGGCTGGTGCATGGAGGTGACATGTCCAGGTGCAAAGAGCACCTGTGGGTTCCTAGGTGCAAGTCACAGCAGGGCTTCAGTGACACAAGAGGGAGCTGTGGACCCTCCTGAGACACTGCAGGGTTCATCCAGGCAGAAGTGCTTCCAGGAATGGGCAGGAGAAGCCATCTCAGAGCACCCTGCCTTGTTGGTTGTACTTATACTGCTGGAATTACTTAATAACTTGTTAACCCTAAATAGTCTGGAGAGGAAGTGGAAAGACTTTTCCCATGAGGAATATAGGTTAAAAAAAAATAAAGTGGTTGTTTCGGAATCTGATACTGTTATGGATATATGGACTTCCGTAAATGTTAGGGACGTGTGGATGGCAGAGAATTACAGTTGCTATCCAAATGTTGAGCTCTGCTGCTTAGTGATACCTGCTTACTTTGAATTATACCTGGTTGGAATGAGTTATAGAATGGAACGGAGTTATGTTGCTCTGGTCTGGACCTGCAAATGAGACTTAAAGAGGTTTTATGACGTGAGATCTGAGCAGGAGTTCCTCCAAACCCTTGTCCA
This sequence comes from Tinamus guttatus, assembly GCF_000705375.1. Next base: position 17,922 of record NW_010587121.1, on the reverse strand, counting down.
GTTTGGAAAGCCCCAGTTACCCCAGTAGAGCACCCAGAGGTTTCCCCTCTGCTACTGCATGAGCCCAGAGCTGCCACCACACACAGCGCTCTGCCTCAGGATCGTGTCATGGGAGGAGAAGCAGCACATAGGGACGTGGTAGCCTGGTGGTGAGAGAACCTCCTCAGCTATCAGAGATCCTGCTCGGTGTCTTCCTCGACACGACTGCTCAAGAAGCAAGACTTGGGCCTCAGGAAACGGTCTACTTGTCCGTAACGGATTCTCCTTCCATTTCTAAGGTGTGCTTACTTGGTTCTGATGGACTTTACAGGCTTTTTAGTGCTGGTTATGGGTGGGCTAAGAGGATTTCAGGTCTCTCGTTTCCACACTTCCTCGCTGGACCTCACCTGCAGGGCAGCGCGTTGCTCAAGTTACCAAGCGGTCTGTAGCTCTGAGCACCCTCACACGTTTTATGCCTTTCCTGCACCCTTAGTCTGGTTCCCTGCCCTGTGCGTTCCTCTTCTCAAATATCAATTTTTGCAACACCTCTTGTATTTTTGTCCTCATTCTTGCCTTTCACCCCCTTTCCTAGGTGGATACTACTATACTTGATACAGTCTGAGCTATAAATAAGATACAATTCAGTGGAAAGTAAAAATAGCAGGCCAGATTTTCAAACTTGCTTCTAAATCTGTGCCTAGCCACTTCAGTGCACATGTCCTCGTTTTCAGAGGTGTTGAATCTTGTTGTTATCCTTGATTTCAATGGGAATTTTTGATGCTCAGGGCTCCTGGAAATCAGGTCACTTTTATATTTAGGACCCAAGCATAGATGGAAGGGTCTGATCTCCACCACGGTGATATTAAGTGGAAGGCTGACCCAAGGGAAGGTTGGGAGCCCACTCCAGGTCCGCCGCTTGCCCAGCACCACAGTGGATTTGGGGAAGGTCCCTTCTGCACCTACATGACGTGGGATTCTCCATGAGTGACCAGGGACCTCCCAAGATTGCGGTAAAATATTACAAGTCCTTGAATTCCTGTCTTGGATTTACTTTGGCTTGTGTGAAATGTGGTTCTAGGTTATTTGTCAAAGGTTTAATCTAAAAGTAGATGAAAGACATTTCTGTGCCCACAGGCTGCAGCAGTGCTGGTGATACGGCCCCAGGTTAGCCACAAAACTTTATCTTTTTGTAATTACTGCAGCGCGGTGCCAGCTTGAGGCTGTAGGAATCATTATGGCAATGCAACAGGAGAGATCTGTCAAGAGAATGGATGGTCGTTTCTTGCTGCAAAAGAAAAGCAGGAATTTAGGCAAATGTCTTTTGCAAAACACAGCTGTGATTATGTCATAGCAGCTCTCAGGTTAGTGTTCAAGTTAAATTACACTGGCCAGCTGAGTCTATAGCATTCAGATCCAATGCTGATGAACAGGACGAGAGATACCCACAGAGAGATTTCTTGTTCTTCGCTTTTTTTGACACTCAGAGAACTGATGAAAATCAGAACAGCAGCAGCCTGTGAAAACACCTTCTCTTTGGGTGTTTCTGCCCGAATAATGCAATTTATGTTTTTGAAAGAGTCTGTAGCACTGGTAGTACCGCAGCGATTTCGCTCTTTGCGATCGCAATTCCTGGCCAGCATTCTCCTAATGCAGAGGAAAAGACTTTTGTGCAGCGAATTATTATGTGGATGGCTCCCTGTGCCAAAGAGCCGGTACCCTGCCGTAAAGCAACCCAAATGCAGCTGCCATGGGGGAAAGAGCAGCTGCAATATCCCTCTGCAGCCACAACCACGGGGTAGAGGCGCTTGCTAACGGTGGCCAAGCAGCTGAGGGTGCCCGTGCTGGGTGCTCGTGTCCAGCACCCGAGGCGGGAGATGGCCAGGGCTCCCTGGGGTGCAGGCATCACTTTAATCCTTCCTTTTGCTCAGTGCTTAAAGAAGAGCACGACGGTGCTGGTTCCTGGAACAGGGAGCTGCAGCTGGAGCAGCGAGGGGATGGAATGGCAGGAGGGAAGTTTGATGGATGCCTGTTGACACTGCAAAGAGACACAGTTGCTTCACCTGCCACCAGGAAAATGTGCTCGGGCTTTTGGCTCTGTGTTTTGTCAGCTGTGCTTAGCGCTGCTTTTGTAATGCAATTGAGCCTCTGGTTAGGAAAGCGCGGGTAGAAGGTGGTAAAAGCTGCAGAGAGGATGTTGCTTGCTGCTTTTCTTACATCTCTAGCGGTGTAATCCTGGGCTCTGCACGACAAAACAAAGAGTTTTGCATAGAGTATCAAAGAGAAGGGTCTTTGCAGACAGAGCATCCAAAAGAAGTTTCCTTTCTTGCCTCCAGCTCCTCCCTCCGAACCCTAATGAAATCGCCCTCTTAAATGAGCAGAAATGCAAGAAGAGGTTAAAGCTCAATCTGACTTCCTAAAATTTCAGCTCGGAGAGCAGGTCCCTCATCTGCTCCGTGTTTTCCGCTGTTCCCTGCCCGTGCTCAGCACCTAATGGCCACGGCTGCCTGCGGAGGAGTTGGCTAGTGGGGCCGCCTTGCTAATGTGCATGAAATCCCTGACTCAGAGGGGCTGGCCCTGGCCTCGCTTCTCCTACACTTTTATTACTGCGTTTGGCATTCAGGAGGGATTTGTGTTAAACAGCCGGGAGCCCGCAGTGCAAAGAGGGAGTGGGCAGGGGAATATGTATAAAAGAGAAAGGAGAGATAAAAGAACAAGGCGGATGAAACCCTCTGCACTGTCCTTTTGAAGTAATTAGTTAGGTTAATGCTGAGATTTTCTTCAGTTACAAACCCCAGGAGACGGGAGCTGGAGAAGTTCTATAATAGGCAGAACAGAGCCAGGCATCGCGGCCCAAGGACTGCCGTGAGCGAGGCTGCCTCTCCCTGGCCTCGAAACACAGTTAAGGGACAATCCCCAAGGGAAAAAAATCCCATTTAAACGAGAACAGAGCATGACAGAGGTCAGGTTAGCTCCACTGTGGGCATCTCGTACCATAGCCAAAGCAATATGGCAGGGCACACATTATCCTGCGAGTGGCAGCGTTGCAGCAGATGCGGCGGGACACGCGTTATCCCGCGGGTTGCAGCAGATGCAGCAGGACACGTGTTATCCCGTGGGTTGCAGCAGATGCA
>NW_010587121.1:0-14615 GCF_000705375.1 Tinamus guttatus | reverse complement strand
CGCGGTTCCACCAGCTGCCTCAGGACACACATTATCCCGCGGGTTGCAGCGTTGCAGCAGATGCAGCAGGACATGCGCTATCCTGCGGGTCGCAGCGTTGCAGCAGTTGCTCTGCGCAGTAAATGCAGATGCAGGTTGCTGTGCAAGCTGCCCTGGGACAAACCTGTAAATTGATAAGGCTTGGAAGGGAGGAGGGAGATGATGTGGATTTTTATTTTTCCAAACTTTGGGAGTTTGGATGGAAAGCGGAATAAGGGTTCTTAGCCTGTCTCAGCCTTCCCAGGAATATACAGGCACTTCATGTGCTTGGAAAATACAGCTGAACTAGGTCAAGTCCCCGTCTCTAGTGCCTGCTCGGCAGAGCCGCGTTAGCCGCTTTGGGGACCGGGCGCTCATAGCACAACGGGTCCCTAACGACGAGATGGGCCCTCCAGGAGCTTAACAGGAATCTGCCGCCGGCTCTGATTTATCACTGACAAGTTAAACCACTGCCAAATCGATACCGTGCTCTGCTGCAGTAAATAGGCTTAATTTTAAGTATTGAGCAAAGATTTATTTGAGACGAAGGGCTTGTTTTTAAAGCAGAGAGCACACCAGTTTTTCAAGCAAAGGAGCAGTCAAACCCGTTGACATCCTGCTGTCCCATCGGTGAAGCAGGGACTTCCCTGGGGAGCCAGGGACAAGCCCCTGTGGCCAAGATCCCCATGGTCCAACAAGGTCCATAGCCTTGTCCTAGAGCCCTCTTCTCCTTTGGGTAACTTCCCCGTGAACTACCTGGATTCTGGGAATGCTGTAAGGGAAAGAAGGACCTGTCCTGGGATGATGGTCCTGCCACTGCTGAGCAGAAATCCAGTCTGTGCTCCCGCAGACCAGACTCGAGTATTAGAAATCGGACCAATTACAGTAACTATCCAGCCTCAACGTTTTCCTTGTGTCACTCCTGTTTAATCCTTTCCTAATCCCCTAATGCTGCTCCGTGGACTTTGCTTGTGTTATCTTCATTGTCCTGCTAATAAGATGTTGCACGTAACAGAGATTTACACTGAAATGCATTAGGGAGGATTATAGGCAGATTAAGCAAGCATTGCCCTGAAAAGGTTGGATGTTTCTTACTACCAAAACTTTTAATTTCTAAAGTGCAAGAATTTGGGAATTTCAGAGAATTTGTAAAAAAAAAAAAAATCTGTTGCAGAATTCAAGGAGTTACTACGGTTCAAATGAATTCTGTTGAGCTTCAGAAAGGGTTATTTTTCAGATTGCTAATTAATTGAATTAAAGTCTTTCTTTTTTTTTTAATTGATCCAAATTCTGGAGGAAAAGGAAGGAAATTTCTCACGGGATCCCTCCTTCTCCCGCCCACGTCAGCACCAGGGATACAGACTGGTCTAGGGGTGTCTGATCCACAGGGATGTATGGACAGACCCTGCAGATCCTATACACCCGGGTGAGTACAGACACACACTGACACTCAGCAGAGACCACTGATTTCCAAAGGGCCCTGCAGATGCATGAGAGATTTTTGTGCTGAGCCTTTGCAATTGCTGTTACTCGGCTGCAAACTCTGCACAGTGGCCGTGGTGGAGCCAGGCTGCTGTTCTGCAGCTGAGATCCTGCTCTGTATCCTGCAGCAGGATATTCAATTACCTTGAATTTTGCAGAGGCAAAGCCAGCGTGGCATCAAAGCGGCAGCTAAAATTAAGAATGCTTGAAAATAAAATATCAGAAAGTAAAGGGTGAGAGACTTCATCATGATCACGAACGACTATCAGAGCTGTTGAAATGAATCTTACTGGAAATCTTAAACCAAAATCTTTCATTTCCATGTCACCCATTGAATCGTGTCTAAATTGCTTTTCATTGCATTTTTTTCTCCTACTCCAAAAGATACATTCCTGTTCAACAGCAAGTCCCGAAGCCGAGCTCACACACAAGCCGAGGAGCTTGTTCAGGTGCCTTCCGTGTGATGCCCTGATCTCTGCAGTAGGAATTTTTCACAAGGCTTCACCTCTGCTTCAGGACCTGATGCCAGTGGATGTGAGACTCATTTTTAGAGATCTAGGTTCCTTCCAAAGACCCTGAGCAGCAAGCGGTGCCTCCCGACTTGCTTTTCTCCATAACTTGGGTATCTGTCCTTAACAGTGACACCGAGATGCCTGTGCTGAACGGGCCGAAAGGCACCCCTTGGAGTGCTGTGAATGCACCAAGTGGATGCTCATTCAGGGATTCTGCCACACATGCTGCTTCTGGCACCCTGTGGAGCTTACAATGTGCTTCCTTCACCCTAGTTCTGCTGTTTTATTATTATCAATGCTTGATGAGCACAAGCTGAGTTCATGAATGGAACAAGCTAGAAGAAACCCAAGGCCAGTACTTTCAGTGGGCCCAGTTATGAGCCCATTGGATGACTTGCGTTTGCATGTACTTGTGTTTAGTACTTTCTGGAAACCTGGTCTTCAGGAGGTAAAACTTCTTGTCACAACCATTTGAAGATAGGAAACAGACTTGCTGTGTCCTCTTGAAGTGGCGTTCACTCTGCTTCATCCATCTCAAGCCTTCTAACCTGCTCTGAAAACCATCCTGTGATGGGAATTTCGTACCCTGGGGATCTACTGAAGCAATTTGCTTTTCTCCGTGGTAAGCAGCTCATCTGTTGTCAGAGAAAACTTTCCATCAATGCAGCTAAAGCCTGTTGCCCTGGCCCTGTCTTCCTTCCTGGCCCTACTTCCTCATCTGTAACTTGCTTGATCCCAGTTCTTACAGTCCTCACACACCATCTTTTAGACCTCTGATTGCTCTGGTCCTATTTGTAGGTCTTTTCTAAGCTTCAGGTCTTGCTCTGAATGTCCTGTGGAGGCTACACCCGGTCCTGACAATGAGAGAGGCTGTAAGAGGAGATGCAGCACCACTAGCATGACCATAAACAATATCTCATGCTGTAATTTATCCTGAAAAATGGTCTCGTTTACCTCGTCTGAGGGCACGCAAATATAACTATGACAGGACTTTTTGTTAATTCTTTTTCTTCCCAATGTTTTATCATCTGACATGCAAAACAGCTAAGCTGTTTTCTCTGAGAAAAAAAAAAAAAGCAAGCAATATGGGTGTTGGGCTTCTGATTTTTATTATTCTGCCTGGGAAGTCTATATGGGGTATCTGACGTTGATACAAGACCTGCTCCTTGCTGTTGCTGCAGCCTGCCAGGCAGATGTGCACTCGTGCTCGGTTTTCCTGCCCGCGAGTTACGGGTTTGCCAGGCTGATGCGGAAAACATTTCCCTAACCCCTTCAAGCCTGAAAACATCTCAAAATTCAGATGGCTTTTGCAGAGGGCTGTCCAGCCCCTGTGTAGCTGAAGGCCCCAAAGGTTTGGCAGAAGCTCGTGGCATGGTCTCATAATTTGGCCCATGCTGTTTGCAGATGAGCAGCTCCTCCACCTCGAGGGGACAGGCTGCAAACCCGGGGTTTTCGGGTGAGGTCTGGGTGTGCTTTGGAGGAGATTGCTCTTCTGACAGGCTCTGAGTAAAACCTGTAAGCCGAAATCAGCAGCGCTGATTTTTATCTGGTTGATTTAGGGTAGGAGAGCAACCCAGCAGCAGCTCCGAGGCCAGTAACACAGTGTGTGCGTGTTGAAAAATAGTTCCTCTTGAGTCCTGTTGGGTTTTACTTCTCTTATTATTCTTCTGATTGTTCCTCTGTAAATACGATTTTGGATGATTTTCTAATGTCTTTTATTGCTTGTACCAACCTGAGATTCAAGTCTTGTTTCTTTCGATGTCGAAATGGAAAAACCCAGGTTTGATACGCCTGTTCTTCCCAGGAAAGGACATGCTTCCACTTATGCTTTTCCATGCATTCAATTGCATTCATTGCAATTATATTAGCAGACTAATATCTCTTACCTTACTATCTTTTCGTATTAGAAATAGAATGAAAAAAAACACTTAAGAAGCTGGGGTGCCGCTCTGGAGACTTCCATACAAACCTCATGATAGTTGCAGGTTTTATTTTTTGATGAATTATTATTATTGTTTTAATATTCCAAAGGTCACATGTTTAAGGAAAATCTCAGGTTTATTTTATCTAAAATTTTCATCTGCATGCATCCCAGAGAAGTCTTGGAAACACTAGTTGCAAGGTCTGTACAATAAGATAGCAGATAAAAGGAATGCCAAATGCACTGCAGTAGATGTTAATATTTTTAAGTGTAGTACATATATATAATTTTGGTGAGGGGATGCAGACATTATGGGACTTTTGAACACTTGGGGTTTGTTAGTAGGTGTTGTAGCACTGCATAATGTGTAACATCCTATCACTTGGTCTTGTCAAAACTGTTGAGAGCTTTTCAGCTGTGTAGAGGAACTGGCCTCTGGTAGCTAAGGCCCAACTGTCTCTTGGTGCTTTGATCATTTTTAAATTCCTGGTTTTAAACTCCTGTGATTCCCAGCAGCTGGGGTTCATGGCTGTCATCCATTTAGAAACAGCTCAACGGCCTGCAGGGACACAGCAAACTGTAAAGGCCTTTGCTCAGTGAACAGCTTTGAGTCCTACAGTTGCTGCGGGCGCCACTGCAAGTCTCCACGTCGTCCTCTTTGGGCGGATGTTTCGCTAGTGCCATTAATCTGATTTCTATAAACTGCCTGTTTGGGAAGTCTAAAAATAGAACACACTGCCTTTTTTTCTTAGGGAAAAAAAAAAAGGGTATTAAAGAGCAAGTTTCCAAGCTGATTTATTCTAAATTGCAACCCATGTTAACATGAGCTTCTGGATACCGGTATATAAGCACCCAGCCCTCAAGGGAATTAAAACTTGTTCAGATTTAGTAGCACTTAGTGCAGTTATCAGGCAAAATTTTAGCAAGAAATGAGTGCTTTGCTTCGAGGTATTTGTAGACTACTAAAAAGTCTGGATAAAGTTCAGCTTCTGCCTCCGTGGTGATAATGCATGGGACTTGAATGTGCCTTTGCACAAAAATCTGCTTGCCGTGGCTTTGGGCAGCAGAGAGATGTATCATCCTTTTTTCCTTTCCTCTTTTTTGGCGAGTCCTGGAAGTGGTTCTGGGTTGAGGTCACCGTTTGGGTCAAGTAACACTTGCCATGTACTTCTGGCTCTGCTGGGAGGGCTGCAATTCCAAACTACAGCCTTGAGTTCTGTTTCACATAAAAGCTCTTTTATATGATACATCTGTTTTGATTGCACTTTAGATTGTTTCTCTCTTCCATGTCTTGCATGTAATTTATATTCCAGCAAAATAATATGAATTTCATAATGGCTCTTTAGCTTGTCATCTCAAAACACATGCTCATCCTGGAGGAGCCAATAAACTAGACATGTTTATAAGAGTCTTATAGTCTAGTGATTGGGAATGGATTGACCTGTCAGCCTCAGCGCCTTGTGCAAAGTGGTTTACATACAGATCTTGTAATTAATGGTGTTGAAAACACAGAAAGACTGCAGCTTTGGATCTGGATCCTAATCCAAAGCCCATTTGAGTCAACAGAAGTCCTTTTAGATCTTCATCAAACTCTCACCCTGAATACTTCTCACTGCAATCACTTACCCCAATGTGGGTATCTAAACACTAGATGTCCTGATGTGAGCAAGTCACCTCACTGCCATTACAGTCAATGGGAAAACCATGCTCCTCCAGAGAGTTACTTATCTCTTTTTACAATAAATACCCTAGAGAGATTAGGTGAGTTACCTTCTAGTGATACTACTCTCCACCAGGAACCTGTTGTATGAAGTCATGAGATGAGTCCCATTATCAATGTGAAAATGCAGTGTTTTATTTACTTTTGCAGCTCTTTTCCTTTCGTTGAGATGATTCTGCCTAGCTGAGCCTATAGCACACTTGCTGTCTTCTCTGAATCAGATATTAACTCACTCCCCATGGGGAATATAACAACATTGTAATTTGGGGTATTAATTGCTTCCAGCAGGGAACAAAGCCCTCAAGCATAGCCTGGCAGCTCAGATGATAGTTTGTTCATGAGGACTGTAGACTTGCTTCCAGCAGGGAACAAAGCCCTCAGGCATAGCCTGGCAGCTCAGATAGTTTGTTCATGAGGACTGTAGATGCCCCAAGTAACTCATGACTTGAGGTGGTGCAGCAGCCTTCATGGGGGCCAGCTGAACATCTCCTACATCTCCTGTGTCCCGATGTCTTCTATATCTTACCCACGAGGTTGTCATCCTCAGCCTCTCCTCCCCGTTTTGTCAGCAGAAGCACAGAACGTGCACGTCTTCTGCTGGCGCAGTGGTTGTAACAAGCATGACATTACATTTCAGCTGCAACCACTGCGTTTTGTGGTGGATTTGTTAGCAAATAGGGTTTGGCACTCTCTGATTCTCCCGCTGCTTCCAAGGCTGGTTAGCTGTTGGGTTGTTGGATCAGCAAACTCGCAGCTTCTCCTTGTTCTTCTCTGGACTAGTATTCACAGGAGGCAACGTACACTTTATCCATCCAAGGAAGTGATTCGGATTTGGATGGTTTCGATGCTGTTCAGAGACCTTGGACGTCCAGAGCTCTTGGCCATTGGATAATACACGTGGAAGAGGAATCTCAATTGAGGATTTTTTGCCATACCTTGTTCAATGGTTATATATTCCAGTCAAACCAGTGCAAAGGAAGGGATGCCTCATCTGGCTTGAGAGCTTTGCTTAGTGTCTTATTATTGTTTGCCTTAAGTATGAACATGTCTAGTCCGCTAGTGTGCATTTTGTTTCCATCTGTGTTACAATTTACACTGCACAATTAGGTGTTGTATTATCGGCACTCTTACACTGCGTGTTTCCCTGACAAAAAGGAACACCCTGGGTGAAAATAAGTGGATATTGTAGACTGATTGTACAGAGCATTGGATTTTTTTGATTTTGTTAATTATAGGTGCTCAAAAGTGACTGACTAGTGTTGAGGAGCTCCCAGTTGGAGATGTCTTGAGCCAGATTTTCTGGTATCACAGAAGCTTCGCTCCTGACAGATAAGAAAACTCCAAGGTGTTGCAGACTGAGAGTGCAGAATTTGCAGTAAGTGGCAACACTAGTTATTTATGAAGGTCTGTTTTACATGTACCTGAGAGCTACTTAGTTTATTCTTGATTTGGAGAAATACAAGCCATATTTCCTCACTGTGGTGCCTTGTGTAAATGCGAGGCCAGCTAGGCACAGGACCAGAGATTTCATGTTGGCTTGCAGCCTGTGGAGTAACCACCATGTTATCCTGGTAAAACATGGACATCAGGGTCAGCTTATGGATGGATCTGTGCCTGATGTACCCCAGGAGAGAGGGGCAGAGCTTGTTTTGCTCTCTTCCACTCCATATTCTACTACTCGTTTCTTGGGCACACTTAAAGAGGAGACCCAGAGCACATAGGAGGGCTCGGAGCACCTATGCGAACAGCATCACATGCATAAAGGCAATCAGCTATTCATAGCAGGAACAGAAACAGATGGTCAGAGCTCCTCGTTGTGCAGCTAGAGAAGTTGATCCTTTTCAAGCTGCAGCCTTCGACATGAATTATAGGTACCAAGCACCCATATTTTTGAATCGCTTTTATGTCTGCTGCTTTCTTGCAGCTGTTGTCCAAAGCCAAATTTGACAAGGTGAATATTTGAAGGGCTTCGTTGCATATTAGCATATGGCTTTTGGGTTACTATGCTAAAACGATGGCTGATTTCTTTTCCTTTGAGAAATTGCAGCAACTTTTAGATACAATCACATTCTGCCATCAAAGCTGAAATTGTCTGAGAGAAATGTCTCGGATTGCCTGACATTGGCTCATATGTTTCCCCCTCACTGTTGTTAAGGTTCGTTAATGATTCCATTATAAGCTCCCATTTGCAGAGATGGTTTTCTAAAAACAATCGCTGTTATATTATTATGTTGTTTATATTATACTAAGCACTCAAGGACTAGACACATATTAATAGATAGCCTTGTGGCTGTGGAGCCAGCAATTACTTGAGTGGTGATCACTAAGTCTGCTGACTCTCAGCACTTAGGAGGGGAGAATAAAATTCCTTTGGTAAATTGGAAAGATAATTTTCTTGGTTTAGTGGTTGTTACAGAGTGCTGGAAATCTTCTGAATGCAGATGAGCAGTAAAAGCTGGTTAGCTTTATATGATGCAGCATGATGTTTTGGAAGAGACTGTCACGGTAGAGAGCTTTATTAATCACAAGGGATGTAAGGAAGAAGATCCTGAGGGGAGCTCCAAGCATTCCCGGAGAGGCCACGCTCAGTGTTTTTCATCTCTCTGCCTCTTCCGTAGCGTGTCCCAGGGCTGCTGTGGGCAGGATGGCTTTGGGGGAGAGAACTTTACCCTTTGTCATTACCATCCATAGAGTTAGCCATTTCTATCACTTCTTCCTAATATTGAGGAGTGCAGACCCAGCTCTCTCCTGAACACGAGTAGGAGCTACCAATAACGGGATGTGCTGGACAAGGCTGGGCATTTAAGATAACATCCGTAGATTTGCTTCATACCGTGCCTGGTTACGGGGGAGTCACGGGCTGCCTCATGCATTGGGGTTGAGCTCAGTTCTCCTCATGCACCACATTCTTCATCGGATGCATCTGGAGGATGGCCTGGCTGTGATCCTGCTTCCCCCGTCCTTCTCCCTGTGCCCTGGTTCCCTAAGGATGAATGAAGGGGACGGTCACTGCTGTCTCATTCCCAGCTGCCCTTTTTAGAGGCACTCAAGAGCAGGCTGGCGATAAGGACCCTCATGTGTTCAAGCCCAGCCCTGCAGGATCACGGGGCAGAGCTCTGAGCAGCTCTGAGGTCTTGTGCTTTTTTGCAGCTATTCCTCTCCAGTGCTCGAGGAGGGAATTTCTGCAGTTGATGCTTTTATCAGTAATCATTTTGTGCTGGGAAGAGGATCTTGTTACTGTATAAGGTGTTTGAGATTCCTGCAGGCTGCCTTTAGGGAGCCCTGCATGTGGCAGTCTAGGTTAGTGTCTCCTGATCCTTTCCACTTTATTGCTTGCCTTGGAGATGACGAGATATATAGTTATGGCATTTAAAACATCAGCATCATCACCAACATATATGGGTACAGTTAGCTCCCTTTCGGTCTTGTTTCTTTGCCTTTCCCATAATTACTCTAGGAAGTACCTCGAACATTAAATGGTAAAGCTTCCTACCTACAAATGCTTGGTGGAGACCTGATGTTGCTTTTCCTGATAAGCTGTGAAGCCAGGACACCTAAGAGGTGCTGATGAGCACCAGCTGGCAAAGGCAGCACCCAGCACAACTCTGGCTCACAGAAATGGATGAGGTTGTGCAAGAGCTTTGCAGCAATTTTAATGGAAAGCACCACTTTGTTCAATGAAACTTTATCATTGCTCCAAGAAAACAAATTCCAGAAATATAAGTAATAATAATAATATTACTATTAAAGAGGGAGTGGAAGAGAGAGAGAAGATGTAGGAGAAATAGGGAAAAATGCCCTAGCAGCCTCAAGAGAAGTGAGGAAGAATCTAGACCAACTGTGGCCTATATATATCTTATGATTGTGACAATTTTTGTAGGACGCTGAAGAGAAGAGAGATGCCTGCAATACCAGTGCTTTGCTAGCTGATCGAGTTGGATATTACTGGCTCTTTTGCCCAAGGCGTTCCTGATTTAGGGGCTCCGTAGGAGTTACATTATTCAAAGTTTATTTAAAATAATTGCTTTAATCGTGTATATATTGTCACAGCGTAAGGAACCAGAAAATTGCGTTGCATAATTCCCTTGCAGTTGTCGCCGCGAAGTCTCCCGTCTGCTTCGCTAACGCAGAGCAGATATTTGATGTGAAATCACTGCCTTCGTGCACAGGGGCTGCCGCGCTTGGGAGTTGAAGGAGAGCGATAGCTCGTATATTTGTATTTTATCTGCCGCGCTTAACAATTGAATGAAAGAAACGTGTTAGCAGAGGTCGAGCATTGTTTGAACGTGTTGCAAATGGTTTCCCAGGGAAACAGCAAATCAGTACTCGTAGCCTCCCGCAGCACCTCCAGAACAACATCCAGCCACCAGCCATAGCCGGGTGATCGCTGGAGTACCGGGACCAAAGCGATGCACACTCGAGACGAAGCGAACGCGTGAGTAGGGGAACAACTGCAGAGGATGAAGAAACATTCGGCAAGAGTGGCACCGTTACCCTCTTACAGTGTTTCTGAACTAAATTCGCCCGTACCAGACGGTAAATGCTTTTTTTTTCCTGTATATCTAACGCTAGGCAGAAAATTACTTTGCATGCTACCCCTGCCCGGTTCCATGCAAAGCGGAATGCGTGTGCGTGTGTGTGTGTGTATATGTATTTTTAAAGTAAGTTATGCTTTAATAGCATTTCTAGCACTGTATTAATTTTCTAGAAGTGCAGCAGTCAAAATTTCTACATTTTCAGTGTTCAAGTGATGTGATTGATCTCTGATAAAGAAACTAACATTGAAATGAACTGAAAAAGTTTTGTTTTACTTTGATTTTTGCTTTACAAAAGAGATAGGCACTACGTTGTTCCAAACTATGCTATTCAGTTTTCTGTAGCATTTTAATATTGTGCTCTACATTTATCTTTCATGTTTTAAAGACAGAGGCACCAACTTTTTGGGCTTGCTGTCCCTTAACTGGAGACAGCAATCACTCCCCCAGAACTGCTTTCACCCCCTGCTTGTTTTCAGCATACTGTCAGTGCTAAAGCAAGTCTTTAATAAAAAAGCCACAAAATGCTTAACTGGAGACAGCAATCACTCCCCCTGAACTGCTTTCTCCCTCTGCTTGTTTTCAGCATAGTGTCAGTGCTAAAGCAAGTCTATAATAAAAAAGCCACAAAATAGAAATTTTGGGGAAAACCTCTTGTGTGCTCTTGGTTGACGTGACATCCCAGCGCGAAGCGCAGAGGGGATGCTCATCCCTGGCTGAGTGCAAGACAACTTTGCCTCGTACTTAGGTGTTGATTGAAATTTTGGTGATGCTGCCCGATGCTAGAGATCCCTGTGCTGTGTGAGCTGTGATGCAGATACGAAGCTCGGCATGCTGAGAATACGCAGGAGGCGTTTTTGTGGTATCAGTCAACCCCTAAGCGAAAGCTTTCTAAAGAGCATTTCTAAATCTCCGTTCGTGGCTTATTTAATGTAGAGATCTGGGGGTGTAACTGCGTTTTTTGTTTTCAGCGTTGGGTATTTTTAAGAGTTGAGTACTACTTTGCCAAGTTGCTTATTCTGTCGGCAATGATCCCTCTCCGCAGCAGGGGTGATCGCTTGTTTAGGATGCTCTAGCTGTAAAACGGTGCGGTGTGCGCGTTCGGCCTTTCGCTCGGTGTTATTCCCAGCAGCAGTGAAGATGTGATTCTTTTGTGTGTGTTAAATTCAGCGCCACATCCCGGATAAAAACAACGTCTGGACACGGTGCAGTGGTGCTCGGTGGAGTGTGATAGCGCCGTGAGGCTTCAGTCGGCCTGGCCATGACTGACATAAATGAGCATGGGACTGGCTTGGCAGTAGAGCAGGCGATCTGCAGTGTCCTTTTCCCGTGGGCTGTGTGCTTGGTCCTGAGCGTATCGCAGCCCTGGGAGGCCCTGAAGAGAGGGGAAAGCGATGTAGAGTCGACTGCTCGTGTTTGGTCCTCGGCCGTGGCACCACGCTGGATTTTAGGAAGTGTAAAATGGCCGCTCGTGCGCTCGCCCGCTGCTGGAGGAGCAGCGTTGTGGTAGGGGGAGCCGCTCAACGTGGTGACCCGCGGGGGCTTCTCGGCCTCGGCCTGCACGTTAAATGTGGATGTGTGCAGCCAGTTTTACAGCTCAGGAAGGTTTTAACAGAGATTTCCAAGGAATCCTAATGGGGCAAGGCCAAGTACCTGAGCCAGGTGGGTTGTCTCCACATGGCATGGAGGAGATCTACCCTGACGTGCCATCAGGGAAAAGCAGGGCCGAGGCCTTTGGGACCCAAAGGGCAGTGCAGAAAACATTGCGGAGATGTCTCATGTGCCTCCAGGGGATCAAAAAGCAATGGGCAGTGATAAGTACTGGTTCTAACCCTAGCTGCTGACCTGTAAAATGTTATTTTATCCCCCTCGTGTTCAGAAATGCTTCTTTAGGACCTAAGTCAGCCAAGTAAATTGAAGCACATGCTTCATGCACAGCTTCCAGGCATGTCCTCAAGTGCTGCCATGGCTTGGACCGAAGGCAGCCAGATTTGGGCTTATCCAAGTGCATCTAAATGCAAACCTCCAGTGCTGAGAAAGTAGTCTGAGTGTCCTGGAATCCATGGGAGAGTTGGACACCTCTGAGCAGTGAGTCAGCTCCTCTTTAAGGCCGGTATATAAAGAAGGTAGCGTGAATCACTGCCTGGAGACACTCATCAAGTGGGAAAGATAAAAATTCGCTTAGAAAATAAATATAAACAATTTGATATTGAGTTAGATAGCAGTGTGTGAACTGCTTCTGCAGTCATATCTTGTGAGACCCATGAACCTGCCTGGATTTACTGCAATGTTTCCTGAAAGGGTAAGCTATATGTTATACTGTTTTTTAATGAGGAAGTGCATAATTCATTTACAAAGTTTACAATAGAGATTTTCTTCCCTGGGATGATATGCAGCTTTCAACCAAATGAGGTGCGTTCATCTAGAGTGCTGGAGCAATGGGAAGTGGCTCTAGTCTAATTGCTCCTCTTGCTTGATTCCAGTTAGTGTGTGTCAAACCTGTTGGGACAGGGAAAGTCACTTAGATGTGTCACAGCAAAGAATATCCCTTTGAAAGGGTCTCTGCAATGTCCCTGCTGGGCTGTTTCCTCAGAAGGATACGTGTTGACTTTGACTGAAGTCCACCTCCAGTGAGGTCTGCTGTGGAAAGCCAATGATCACTAAACTCAGGTGTCTTCCCAGTCCCTGCAGCGGGGTTTTGGACCTCTCCTCATGACCTGAAGCTGTTCTCCATGTATTCCCCTTAGTTTTGGCCAGGCGGACACACAGCTGGATTCCCCGTGTGCTGCACCGCTGTGCTGGCCTCCTCTTCCTCTGCAGCTCCATAGAAGCCCAGCCTGGCTTTCCTTGGCAGTTATTAGCTAAAAAATGGTGCTTTGAGAAGTTCACGTTTTCTCTTGTGGCTACTCTGTGAGTTGGGTGGGTTAGAGGGAAGCATATTTGCGTGCCTGGATCTGTTCTCCCCAGGCTTCGTTGTGGATATCCAGATCAGTAAGGAAAGAAGGAGCAAAAGCAGAGGCTCTGCGCATGGGAGATATTCTCTGCTGATGGAGGAAATATTAAATCTCTTAGAATTGAATGTTTTCTAATTGATAAGTTGTCAAAGCCACATATGAGATTTTGACAAAGCATTGGTTTATTTTTCAAGGCAAATGGTGATGCCAGCAATGATTTCAGATGGGAGAATCCAGCCCAAAATATTCCACAGCAAATGGATGTCTTGAGGCAAATAATTTTGTATAGATGAATGTAGATCATTTTGTACAGCAGTTCTGGAAGTTTTCTTTTTAGCATATTATTATCATTATTTGCAGCTGTTTTTCTGCTTTCCATTTTTTTTTGCCTTGCTTTGAACAAAATGTAAGGGTTTAACCCTTAATACTAGCCCTTTCTGGTACAAATGCAAAAGTAAAGATCGTATAATTTGCTCTCTGCATTTCTACATCCAAGTAGCCTCATTCTTGCATTACCATATTGCCCTTTCCAGTTCCCTTTCAGATCTGTGTCCTGCATTGATTTGAGTCAAGGCCATAGAAGAGTCCTTCAAACCCAAAATATGTCACTCCAAATGTCATGTAGCTAGGTTTTAAAATACATCATTGCTTTCTCCATCTGCCAGTTCCCCCATAGATGTTATCAAATAAACTTTTTTTCTGAGATTTGTTCCAACACCTAGGCTGGTGCTGGTGTATTATTTTTAATGCCAATCAATGGGATTGCTTGTCAGCTCTTGAACAGAGGCAGCAATATTTGTCTGAATTATGTTGAAATAGGGATGGGAAAAAAGTCATCTCAGCTCAAATGGATGAGGAGATAAAAAGCTGGGAGTAGAAGGACATTTCTGTGCTCTTAGCTGTATTTTCAGTTAGGTGTAGAAGGATGAGCAAGTGGAGCAGAGCCTTGGCTAGAGATTGGAATTTTTTAGTAATTTTCTCTGTCTTGAGAAAACATCTTAAGCTCAAATTCTTGAAGTGATACAAAGGAGAGACGTTCAATTCAGTAAGAGACAAGCTGTGCAAACCTCCAGGGATGGCCTTCTGTTACGTTTGTGGCAGTTTCTGCAACTCTTCCCAAAAACCTTGTCCACAGGTTCCTTATAGCCAGCAAAACCCTAATATGTGGCCTGTAAAGGGATTTTTTTTTTTTAATGGTTGCAGCTGTTGAACATAACGATGTTGCAGCCTAGATTTGTTTTGTGCTGCAGTCCCCAGCTGGCTCTTCTAGGACACCGTCTGTGTGCAGACCTTGCACGTCACTATCCCCCAGTCTGTGCAGAAAGCAGGGTTGGACAAGAAAAAATTGTAGCTGATGTACACAAAGATGCAGCTACAGACTTCCAAGTGCAACTAAAAGGTGAATACTGATACATATCTACCCACATTACCTTGTGCAGTGGGAGCTCCTTGATTCCTTGATGTATGTGCATT
>NW_010587120.1:7771-27820 GCF_000705375.1 Tinamus guttatus | reverse complement strand
ATTCATCAAGTGTAAAAAGCTCTCATCGAAGAAATCATTTCTGAATAGGAATCACCAAAATACTTTGTAAATATGCATTACTGTGATGTTGGCTCACTTTCTGGCATCACGGCCTGTGATATCCATGGAGGGGACAGGTACTCATGCCATCCCTTTTATGAAACAAACTGGGAAAGAATAGTCAAATGGCTACACACCCTGAGAGGACATACAGGAGAGGATTTAGTGAAAGAAAGAATTGTATGAGGATGACCTATAGATTTGGCTATAGCAAGGAAAGTTATTTCAACGTGCCAATTGAGGCTGTGAAAGACCGTCTCCACATTAATAGGGGCCCCCATAAATCCCGGGAACTTACAACCTTTAATAAGAGGACTCCCCATGGTACTGAAACTTAAGGTGCAAAATTTGAGAGATCATATAATAGCCACTGAGGCCAGTAATCGTAATCCTATGGTTCCGCCCTTGCATGTCCCTACCTAGGCAAACACCCTGTTAGAACTCCATCAAGCTGCCCAGGAGAAGGGGGATGGATGCAAGCCCTAGGTCAAGGCAGGTGTGCCAGGCACAAGCCACCCCAAAGGGAGGCCATTCACCCCCGAGGAAAAGGAGAGAGAAAGAGGGGGATAAGGAAAAATGGAATGCATTATGGAGAAGGACACTAGTTTTAGGTGTGCACCAGTTTATGCTGCACAACCAAAAGACAGAGGACATTGAGAAAGGGTTGCAGGCATTTGGAGACAGGCCTTCTCCTCAATCTGGAGGAACAGACTGCTGATCACTTTTGCCTCCTTGCTTCATTTCTTTCATTAGCTTTTCAAAGACGAGAAAGGAATTGCGAGACTTGGAAAACTAAGTGGCACTAGTCAGAGGACAGGCCAGCCAATCCGAATGTCATCAGTAGCGCAACGGCCTGAAACAAATGAACCATGGGTTATCATCCCCGTAGGACCAAACAAACATGCAGTCTCCTTTTTAATAGACACAAGGCCCCAAATCAGTACATTACCTAAGTCTCCCAGTTTAGAAGCTGAACCCCTGACGGCTGAGTCAGACCTCAATCAAGGGAGTGTGGTTTATGGATGCCTCGCCATGTCAAACAGCCACGGGGTGGAGATATAAAGTGATAGCAGTAGAAGTAGCCCCAGGTGAAACTATTATCCAAGAAGAAGGTAATGCCCAAGTAGGAGAATTAAAAGCTGTCTAAATAGCGATAGATCGTGGTGCAAAGGTGATATACACTGACTCATACTCAGTATATGTGGAGGCATAGTACCTTGTCAGTAGATAATAGGTGCCTTGTTAGTAGATAGTTAATCGCAAGGACGCCTTAGCAGTGCACGGTTGATGGGCTGACCCGCAAGGACTAATGTCTTATCAGCAAGGAACAAAGCAAGAAAAGGAGGAGGACTACAACCACATGTGGAATGTCTTGTTAGCAGATAAGGAACAGAGCAAGGAGAAGAAGATAACCACAACTGCACGGCTGGCAAGATGCTGATTGATTATAATTTTAGGAACACTTGTGTTAAAAGAGTATAAAAAGGAGATGGTTTGAGAATAAAGTTGTCTCACTCTGCATCCCAGACTGAGTCCGTTCTTTCGCAAGGTGCAGCAAGTATACAAGGGAGCGATTGATTGGGTAGGATATTGGGAAAGCAACGACTGGCAGGTCAATGGATGTCAGATGTGGCAGAAGGAAGACTGAAAAGAGATCCTAGAGGAGGGAAGGAGATGTGAAATCAAAATAGGATGGGTAAAAGCCCATAACTCAGATGGAAGCGTTACTGAGAAATGGAATGGCATAGCAGACAAGTTTTTGAAGGTACGAGAGGTGGTTATTGACGAAACAAACTGGGAAAGAATAGCAGAGTGGCTGCATGCTCTGAGAGGACATACAGGAGAGAAGGATTTAGTGAAAGAAAGCCTTGTGTGAGGATGACCTATAGAAAGTTAATTTTGATTCTGCTAGGCTTATGAATCATGCCTATGCACCTGGGAAGCTACTGATAACAGTTTTGAAAAATTAGTGCACGATGAATGTATTTTTTTTTCTTTCTTTCCCAATGGGGTAACCTGTTCAACCATACTCCACACCAAGACAAGTTTTGTTTTCTCTTACAGTGATCCTCAAGGCGGCAGACGAAAGTGCTATGTCTGTGCTGCTGGACTGAAGCCTCTCTAGCATATATACAGCGAATACAGGGAACTCCTCCATGTGGGGGCATTGGGAAGATTATGTAGATCTCAAATGTACACTGGCCATTGCCCTCTTCATTGCTATTTCTCATAGGAATTATAGTGTGTAAACCCAAATTGTAGTTCAAAAATAATGGCCTGTGCCAGCAAATCGTCTCACCTTATCGGCACACTCTGTTTAGTAGCTCTCTGTTCTTATCTTCTGCACCGCTTCAATACAGCTACTTTTAGATGATATCCCTATTCCTTACACCCCTCGGAAGTTGCTAGTAATCTCGCATGGCGGTTAATCCAGGGTTTTGTGGGTATCTGGAACCTTACAAATCAATTGGTGTGCTTTGACTATCCACAAGCCACTGGGTAGGGGTATTATCTTTAGGGGAATTCCTTTTAATCTGATGGAACACCTCAAGATCACTAATTTAAAAGATAATTATGCACTCGAAGCTGAGCATACAGAATTGCCAGTTATTGGCACTGTGCTCATGTATCACTACAATTATGATTTGAATGCCACCTGGTGCTTCCAGATCACAGATAATTCAACAGACACCTGTCAAACTAAAGAATCTTCCTCTGTAAGTTTTTATACGGTCTCTCTCTGAACTACGTGCATGGTCCCTGTGGAACTCCACAGCTCAACACAGTCATTCCCCATTTGATGAGAACATTAGATGGCAACTCACCAGTGAGTGTGAGCATGAACTCACTTGGCACTAAGATACCCTGATTTTCTGGGACACTGACTCCCTAAAAGACCCACTGACCAACATCTTACTTCCAAAAAGGTTTTCAAGTGTACCAATCAGTCGTGGAATGATTTTCCCTGAGAAGTCTGGGTGGTCCCAGCCTTGTGCCAATTCCTTCGGGACATGTGCATCTGTAAGGGGTACTTGTCTTTAGAGCCCTTCTCACATGCACTTATCATTAGTATTAGCAGCCCTCCGACTAACCTAACTAGTTATGGCATAGCTCAAACTGGTAAATCCTGTCACCCTGATTTATACCCAGCTCCATACCATACTTTGTGGGTTTGCTCTGATAATATAATGTATTCACACTTACTGCCTGTGGAACACCGAGGATTGCGCTGTACCTACGCTGTCCTGACTATGTGTCCTACAAGATATGGCAGTTATGCCTGTCGCAAATGTAACCATTGCTCTCATTGTGAGGCAAAGGCAGGCACTGCCCGTAGACTTGGGGTATATTTGGAAGCTTAGGCAGCAAGCAAGAACCTGGCCTAAATTACTCATCTCACACGACATCCAGATTGAGGCATTAATGGATCAGGTTTCTGCCATAGCCAATTGGACTGTGCGTGCATTTGAAACATCAGATCTACAACTACAAAAATCTGCAAACAGAACAGGAGAAAGGAGCAAGGAGTGTGTGGAATCCTTAATAAGATGCTGGGAGAATGTTGTGTCACTATAGAAAACGTCTCTTCCACAGTTCAGGATGCTCTGAAAGTATTAAGCCAAATGTTACAAGACCTCAAGGATATGAAGATTGCGACAGTCCCTTCTGTCTTCTCCACAGTTGACTAGAACCCAGTGTCTTGGGTCATCTCTGTGCTAAAGGGACTAGGATTGACCGGATGGGTGGGGCACTTACTAGCCTGATTATTCCCCATCATCCTTATCATTATATGCATTGTGTTCTCATGTTTAAAGTGAGTAATCCTGAATACCTTGTCTGTTAAGATAAACTCTCTCCAGGTGGCTTATCAACCTTTGCAACAAGTAGACTCAGATTGAACCCATGATTTTCCGTAGGGGCACAGTGACGGAGATGCATGATTGTGACTATGGTCATGGGGTGGAGTGATGGGCGAGTAGAGTTAACAAGCAAAACTGCTCAAGTACATGAGCTCTGCCAACGTGCCAGAAACAGGATGGGGAAACTTTGGATACTCACCCCAGCAACAAGATAGGGAAATGGGAAGTCTTGCAGAGGCAAGGCGGTCTCCCTTCACTAAAATTTGCAAACAATACCCAACTCATTAAAGAACTGATACACTTGTAAAACACTTGATAATGGTCCGAAACCCACCTGAAGATACTGGAAGGATCACCTTATGAGGATGACCATAGCACAGTCTCATATGCCTCCCCTAGGGGTATAAAGGACAGAGTTTAGCAGGGATTGGGAACAACACCTGACCAACTCCTCCAGCTGGACCATGAGTATCCCTCCCCTCCCCTTACCTGGGAGCTGGGCTAAGGTAACTCCTTATAAGGTTCAGAGTCCCCTGCACATTCAGGAAGAAGAAATACACAAGCATTTGTGTAGCAAAAACACTAGCACTGCCTGCAAGGCAGTGGATGTAATGAGATGTGAGTTGGAGCAATGATGCAAAGCGTTCCTCCCCACTCGCACTTGTCTGCCTTAGTATGCAGGTCATGTGCAATGCATGGTGCAGAGTCACTGAGGCAATTGCCAAGTTTCCGGCATCATGTTTTGATTAATCTCTAAAGAGTCAGTTATCAGAAGTCTGAACAAATAGCAGCCCTTTTTGAGACCAGTTAAGACACAAGGAGACCTGACATCATTTGGTCACGTCTACAGAAGAACAAATCTGTGTGGCCCCAGGATCACTGAAAATTAGTATCTTCCTTGGTGGAAAGAAAAGGATAATCTCACAAGACTTTTTAAGGTAGTCCAAGGTTGTGTTTTTGTTGTTGTTGTTTGTTTGTTTGTTTGTTTGCAGGTACCTTGATTTGTATCAGCAAGCCAGCAACCTTGATACAAATTATTTTATTTTTGATTTAACAATTTTAGTTTCTTAAAGAAGATTTGATTTGTCTTGTGTGGTAAGAACCAAAACATTTCAATTTGCAAATTAGCAAACTCAGTGTTAATATTTACATATAAGGCTAACCAAAAGCCTATAGTATACCTGTGTATGTTTGTTTAAGCAAGTTTGTATCTTATTACGTTGAAAATAGTCAATGACACAATTCTGATTTACTATTTCTTTATTCATGCCCGATGTCAAATTGCTTTTGAATGGAGTTGGAATTTAATGAAAATGAACACGAATGACATTTTAAAAGTATTTCTACTAACCAGTACAACTACTGTAAATGTGCTGGATACTCAGTGCATTTTAAAAATCAAAATAAGTTTTGGATTTTAAATGAATGTAGTTAAGGAAACAAGTATTATCTATAGAGCTGGAAACGAATGCATTGGCTTTGGTCACCAAGTCTCTCTAGAACTAGTAGATCTCATACTCTTGCATCTTGTTTCACTGGAAGACAAAAAAGTGTGAGTGTTGGGGGGGGGTTTATATCTTATTCAAGTTATCTGTAGATTCATGCATAGGACTGAATTCGTTGGAAAAACTGAAGAATGTATCTTCTCTGTATTGGCAGAACAAACTCTTGGCGTCCAAGCATGATTAGGTGACTTCCTAGTTCTATAGTTCGGTCTTTAAAACTTTGGCAATAAGCACGTACGGCATACTTTTTTGAAAAAAAAACAAGCAAACAAACAAGCAAAAACAATGTAGAAGGTTTGAACACTGTGCTTTTTAATTTACAGTTCTCTGTGTAGTCTCCTCACAATTCTGCTACTCTCTGGACGTTGTCTGGATTTCACGGTGTACTGAAGTGCTCCCTTGGAGCAGAGAGATGCCAGAAAGTGATTGTGTTTGGTCTAAGGTGGCATTTAGAGTAATCTATGCTAGATGAGGCTTCAAATTATTTTGCCTGCCCTGAATTCTCTGGAGGTAGGAAGCACCAAAATTAGAGTGACTCAACAAAATAATGAGGATGCATTTTTTTTTCCAAAAAGTATAAATATTCCTCCAGGCTCATTTATAATGCGGACCAGCTTTTAAATAAATCAGTGAACCTTAGGTAAGATTTATTTTTTTTAAGCAAGTAAATTCTATGCAATTTTATGTAAGTGTGGCCTTGGGAGTTTACTTTGGTAAGATTTAGGTTTTAAGTAAGTAAATTCTATGTAATATTATGCAAGTGTGGCCTTTTGAGCTTACCTACAAGCAGAGGTCTTGCGAATAATGAATGTCTCAATTTTGTGCCCGGACAATAAAATAAAGTTAGTTTTGAGTCAAATTAAATCATTCTTTGACCTGAAATGAAACGTTTAGCTTTGGGAACAAGGAAAGATATCATTTAAAAATTAATTAATTGTAATTTTTGTCTTTGTTTTAAGACAAAACAGCAAAATGTTGCATTCATTTTAAAATTACTCAAATCTTTGGTATTTAGTATTTCTTATGCTTGAGATCATTTGCACATTCGTCATCAGTCTTAAATGGCATTTTTCAGTGCTGTTCATCTGAAAGAAAAAAGTTCCCTGGTCCTTCCCGTGATTTGTCTAAATATAATATACTTTGTGCAATCAAACTGTATTTATAGAATATTCTTCATATTTATAAATGTGCCTTTAATTAGCATGCTTCAAAACAAGGACAACATAAGTGTATTTAATATAGGGAAGTAAGTACCTCATATTAGATGCACAGAAACAGGATGGGAACTTTCTTGAAAAGATAAATAGAACAATTTCTATTAAACAGGCAACCATATCTAAAGGGGAGGCCACAGTTATAGAACATATAGGAGGCTGGCCTTTTTTATTTTCCCTTCATCAAGAAAATGTATAGCTTGGTATTAGCATTAGTATGAAAGGGCTGGGTGAAGTCATGTTTAAGGAATGAAATATGTTCTGATGGAAAAATACTTTTGATGCCTTCTGACCACTATGTGTTTGGCAATTAGAAAAGCTCTAACTTAAGAATTATGGTGTGAGAGCTTATAATGAGAGACTACTAAAGAAAACAGGTATCCAAAAAAAGTTTGTATAAATAAAATTAACAAAGATGCAAAATTTAGCAAAATAGGTAATGAAAAGTAGTGTTGAAGCACACCGTATTTCACACTCAGCCTCTTCCCATGAGCATGGGAAGTCGAGGGCCAGAACCTGGAGGAGTTTGAGACCTGTATGGAGGGACAGACCAAGCGTCCCTCTCCCAACACCATCTGCTCCAATTGACATTTTGGACATAACAGAGCAGGTAGGGTCTCCATGAGACATCGGCCCAGCAGGACATGAAGGCGAAGAGGGGCAGTCGCAGCTACCCCTAGCACACTCTGACATGTAGATCTTCTCTACTGGTTGGGCTGAGCTTGCTGACCACCATGGGGAAGGGCCACCAGCCCAAGACCCAGCTGGTCAACGACGGCACCAAATGTCTTTGGGAAGTTGCTAGGAGAGGCATTGTTGGGTCACATGGGATGCTACCTGGTCTCTGTGTCTAGCTTAGGGGGTGCGCTCGGCTAAAACTGAGCAAAATGGTGGCCAATAGCACACACCAAAGGCATAAAGTGACACTTTCCCCAAATCATCCTTTGATGTCCAGTGGTCTTTGGCTCACAGGCTTCCTGAACCAGCAGACTTTTTGTGTCCCGTTGTCTGTTTGGCTGATAGCTTTCATAATCCATGAAAAACGCTAGCGTCCATAACCTCCTGCAGCAAGAAACTGAACTAGATGTCTTGTATGTGTAGAGTAAGGAACCCAGGACCTCATCCAGCTTTTGAAATTTCTGGGAGAATACTTGAGTGTGTTACTAATGGCATCAAATATATTGGTAAAGCACCCGAATGTAGAAATTACCTTAGAATCATTATGGTTGGAAAAGACCTTCAAGATCATGGAGTCCAACCATAAGCCCTTCAACACCATGCCTACTAAACCATGTCCCCAGAGTGCTTCATCTACACGTTTCTTGAACGCTGCCGGGGACGGGGACTCCACCACTCCCCTGGGCAGCCTGTTCCAATGCTTGACTACTCTTTCCATGTAGAAATTCTTCCTAATATCTAACCTGAACCTCCCCTGGCGCAACTTGAGGCCATTTCCTCTTGTCCTAGTTATGCTGGAGAAGAGATTGACCCCTGCCTCACTACAACCTCCTTTAAGGTAGTTGTAGAGAGTGATAAGGTCTCCCCTGAGCCTCCTCTTCTCCAGGCTAAATAACCTCAGCTCCCTCAGCTGCTTCTCCTAAGGTCTGTGCTCCAGCCTCTTCACCAGCTTCGTTGCCCTTCTTTGGACATGCTCTAGCACCTCAATGTCCTTCTTGTAGTGAAGGGTCCAAAACTGAACACAAGGGGCCCAAAACTGAACACAAACATCTTGCTAGCTTGAGTATTTGAATTTGAAAACTGGGCCTTCTTCAGTCATTTACTTTAATCACTCTTAGTTGCCTCAGATTTAAATCTTTTATTTTTTTATGACCAAAAAGGTGTTATACATTTTAAATGCCAAAGGTTATCTGTATTCAATGAGTTATTGCTAATGGAAATGTGTATTATGTGGTAATAAATGTAATTATTACATCTAAGGACTCAGGAATTTTTAATATGGTTTCCTGAAGAAATTACCATTATGCAATCTCTACTTGTCTGTCTGTTTTATCCTGTTAATATAAGGATATTCACAGTTGATTAATTTTTGTATGGATGAGAAAATATTTTCTTTCTAAATTGACCTCTTTCTATTTATAGAACGGCTTGGAGCAGATACTTTTTTACTACATGTACATATTTTTAAGGTTTGGGTAACATTTTTTTCATATCTATCTATCTGAAGGGGGTCTGGAAGCTCTAACTCATAGTCTGGTTGTATGTACATCCTAGTAAAGCTTCACCTACTGCTTTACAAAGTATGTATTAGAGATTTTATATACATTCAGCATATTGTTGCAGAACGGTTTTATGACGTTCTTTCTGGCGAGCCACTGACATTGGTTTGAGGAGGTTTTACATTGCTTGTAAAATTTACAACTTTGGTTTTGTAAAAACGTTTAGGAAGCCTGTAGCATGAACACGTAAGAGCATATGAATAAGTGGAACCCAAAATATACTTGTTATTTCAGTTCTTTTCCCTAAAGCAAATGTTTCCATTGAGGTGCTCCACCAGAGCTCTCCTACAGCATTTCCTAAGTATTTCTTTCGCAGCAGGAAACCTTGGCTCCTCTGCTCATGACCTCTTAAGCAGAATGATAGACATGCCTTGATCTCCCTATAGAGGAGGACTTCTGGTGCCTCGCTTAAGCTTGGGTGTAAGGTAGATGCTGGGTGACTGAGGGCTGTTGTAGGTGCAGGACCAGCACAGCCCCACCAAGAATGTCCTCGTGTGCCCCAGCAGCTGGACCAGCCCCCTTCCTTCCCCTGGACACAGTGGCTCACGGCTGATGGACTTGTAAAGAGTAAACTGCCGAATTGCATGAACTGTGTCGATGTGACAGAAACACAATGGGGAAACTTTGGGTAGGGAAGTGGGAAGCCTTGTGGAGGCAGGGCAGTCTCACTTCACTAAAAATTGCAACAGTGCCAAACTCACTAAAGAACTGATACCTTTGCAAAATTCGCCTCGCTGATGGTGCAAAGAGCAGATACTCTTACTGATCTCGCCCAAAGGTTCTGGAAGGATCCCCTTATAAGGATGACCATAGCACAGTCATAGAATCATAGAATGCTTAGGGTTGGAAGGGACCTCTAGAGATCATCTAGTCCAACCCCCCTGCACACGCAGGGTCACCTAAAGCACATGGCACAGGACTGCATCCAAGCGGGTTTTGAAGACCTCCAGAGAAGGAGACTCCACAACCTCTCTGGGCAGCCTGTTCCAGTGCTCTGTCACCCTCACTGTTAAAAAATTTTTCCTTAAGTTCCTGTGGAACTTTTGGTAATGGTCATTTTGATCATGTAGGTCTCCCCTAGGGGTATAAAGGGCAGAGTCTAGTAATGACGAGTTGAGCAGGGATTGGGAACAATATCTGATCAACTCCTCCAGCTGGACCATGAGGATCACCCTCCTCCCCTTACCTAGGAGCTGGGCTAAGGTAATTCCTTATAAGGTTGAGAGTCCCCTGAACATTCAGGAAGAAGAAATACACTAGTATTTGTCAACTCCTTGCAAGGTTGAGAGCACCCTGTACACTCAGGGTGAAGAAATGCCATAGCATTTTATTGGGACAACCAGTGTACTCCATTGAGTTGTGCTAATTGCTAGTTGCTGTTTGATAAGCCCATCCCTATAACAGCCGTGCCAGTTAATGGCAGATGTTGTTAGTAAATTAGTTAGTATGAAATTTTAGTTGTAGAAGCGTTTTTTTTCCAGTCATGTTATCTCCATCTCAGTAGCCAAATGAGAAAATGTTTGTGCATCCTGTGTTCTTGATATCTAAAACAATGTCACTGCTGGTGTAAAATGGGATTAAAATATAGTTTCAATTTATTTTCTATGATCTGCTTCCTCTACAATGTGCTTAACTTTCTCAGACAGCACTATGCATTATGGAAAGTGAAGTCAAAATCCTGTGATATATCTCTTTACAGAGATAAACATTCTGCAAAACATATTCCCTTCAGAAAATGTATCAGCAATCCATGCTCACTAAGTGCTTCAGAAAGTCATGTACAATTGATAGCAGCTGAAAATAGTTCCATGTATATTTTTACCATTCTACAGTTAGTGTGTCAATTATCTATTATAAATTTGAATGTCAAGGGGATGAATATTATTTTGGCATAAAAACATTTCTGGACAAAATTTTGGAACATAAAATTCACCTCAAGATTGCATAGATGCTTGGCATGTATAAATAGTAAATTCAAACACATTGATCATTTTTCCTGAATGTGAATTGTTTAGAAGAATAAATAATTTGCATTTTAATGAGAATTATGATATTTGTTTGGTTTTAAAATTGCTCAGTGCTTTCACCGTATAACTCCTTGAATAAAACTTCTGGTTGCATGGTGTTTTATAAACACAGAATATAGTTCACGTGTTTTCTCATCTACTCAATGTGGAAGAATGATGCAATGCACCTAAATACAGTTTGTACAACATATAGCACACTGATAGTGATTTTCATGTTCTTTCTCATGGCCTTCTAATGTCATCAGCTTTAAAACTCTGCTATGTATTTGATGCTAAAAAGTTAATACAACCACAGAAACCTCAAAATTGACATCCTTCCAAAAAAAAAAAAAAAAAAAAAAAGTCAGATCCTCATTCAATAGACTGCAGCTATCTCTGTTCTGGGTTCTATGTTAATGTAATAATGCCAATAGTGCAGGGCCAAAAGTGCCACAGATGGGAGCCAGGAGAGATCACCGCACACACGCAGCATGGAAAAGGTCTCCTTGTGGTGAGCTACAGTGTAAAACAACAGGTCTTTCCCAAAAGCCAGTGGGGGCACAGTATTATTCCTGAATAAGGAGCTTCCTAGAACAAAGGTAGGAAAGTTTGTAAAGAAGCAGCTGAAATCCCCCCTGCCATGCAGGGCTGTCATTCAAGGCTCTAGTGTTTGTCTTCCATTCAGATACATAGTTCAGGGTTGTCCCTGGAGCCAGGAGACAAACATCTATTTAGATAGGACTTATTATTTTCTCTAAAACAATAAAAAGGGGCTGGAGGAAGAGAAAGGTGGTAGCTGTGATTGCCTTAAGTAAAATAGCCCAGTGGTTAGAGCATTCACCTAGGAAACAGGAGAAAGGAATTCCTTGTCCTCCTCAGCCTGAGGCTCTTAAAAATGCATCTCCTCTCTCTCTCTCTCTCTCCCAGGAAAGTGCTGTCAGCACCAGGCTAGAGGCAGTCTCCACCCTTCCTGTGTAAGCCTTTCTGATGAAAAGCCAAGAAATGTGAGAAGCATTAGAGACAACAGAGGGAGACCAGAACTGATCAGAGATGGGTAGGCTCCAAAATGCTGGGCATCTCTCAGGGGCTCAGTCTGAAGTACAGCCTGCACCCTAGTGGCTCATTTAGCAGCTACATTTGGCACCAGGACTTGGGCAGTTGTGACTCATGGACTCCCCACCGTAGGTGCCATGGGAGTGCAGGAATCAGACATGGGGCAGCTGCAGGCTGAAGTGACATCTGAGCTTGGGAATTTCATGATTGAAAAGTGAAATCCAAACGGCGGAGGGGGTCTGACTTCTGCCCAAATCCTGGCTTAGGTGCTGAAGCTCTTCAGTGCATCTAGCTCTAGTTCTTCTTCAAAACGGTGCTATTATAAGTTCATTCACATAAGCAATTTTTAAAGAAAGGGCTCTCTCCTCCCTTTAGATTCAAATCATCTTGCATGCCAAAAGAGCCAAGTTAGAATATGAAACACCTCAGGCAATAAGACTAAAATGTGCTCACCATAGAAAGGGAAAAAAAAAAAAAAAAAAAAAAGGAAGAAGTGTAGCTGTGAAATGGTTAAGTTGAACAAGACAAAACTAAAGCTAGTTCGTCCCTCTTCAGATTCCCACATGATAGATTTGATCAGACCTAGAGGGGCTACTTGTTAACTTCACTGTTTGTTTAAATTGCTGACCTTTTTCTCACTTGTCTGCATTTCTAGGTATTGTTTCTTTATGTAGATAAATTGTTCTTTTGGCTCACTTAGCTCCTTTTTTAACAACTGAAATATTTTGGATCAGCTCCTGAGTACAGCGTAAACCTGAGCATGCCATAAATATAAAAGCAATTGGGAAAGAGCGTTCCTGGTCAGAGTCAGCTGCAATTATTTAGTTTGTTGACAGTGTTAGATCTAGTGGAAACAAATAGAAAACACTTGCAAATTAATAGAAAATGATGGGAAGAAATAACCTGGGCCTTTCAGAGGTAGTAAAAGTATAAGTATACACAGGAAGCTTTCAAGATGTTCTTACAAGGTGATCTTTCTTCTTCCAGGAGAATAGCTGGGGCTCTATCTTTTTTGTCCACTGTGGGTCCACGACTGCTCTTTAATTTTTAAATTATATTTTTATTGCGTTTGTGTCTTTAGCACAAGCTGTAACAGGAATTTCACAGCTAGACAAACCTTTTTTTTTCTTTTCACTAACCAAACTGTATTTTTCACTAACTGAATTGTTTCTCTCTTCTTTTGCATATGTATGTATATTTTGTTTTCACTTGGTCCTGTATTACATAGGCATCCGCTTATGATACTCCTATTACAGACCAGTATAAATGTCTTTATTTACAGAGCTAACATAGACAGCATTGTCACTGTATGGACACCAAACTCTTGTCAACATGCAGAAATGAACCATAGGAGTGTGATAATATAAAGCCTGATCACTGTTCCACATATCACTATACAGGCATCCTTATTCTTCATTTACAATATTTCTTTTTCAGACCCCTTTGGAAGTAGGTTAAGATAAAATGTAAAAATACACCCTTGCTGTTTACACTGAAAGATAATTTGGATTCAGATAAAATGCAAATTTAAAATACAATGTGTTCTAAGTTTTTCCACAGATGAATGATAACAATGTCTCATACCAGTTTAATTTAATCCCCTTTAAAAGTGGATGGGAGAAAGTCTTCTCACTGGAAGTGAGAGGACATATAATGGCTCTCTCTAAAGTTTTTTTTCCCCCTTCTTTTCATTCCTTCTCCTTCTTCCCCGTATTTACTATTTATCAGGCAGATGAGAGACTTAAATTTTTCATATAAATTTTCCTCCAGTATCTTCTCCTAAGTATTGTCTGTGGAATTTTTACCTCCTACATGGAGATTTAAGAAAAGATCATTCAAGTATCTAAGATGATGAATAATTTAGTATTCGAAAGATATATTCTCTCAATGCTACGATTAAAGCACAGTTGCTCCTTACAATTATATGGAGAGAAATTTTCTATCCAATCCTGTTGATTAATCTCACCTCCCTTTTTTTCACTGTGACTAGCTGCCTAATGCTACATGCCTTTTGCAATTAACCTTAAGCACAGATCCCCAAACTTCTGCTGTTGTAGCTGTCTGTATCTAATTAACAGTAGAAACAATTAGATAGGTGTTGAACCTTTGGTAAAATATAGGTAATTTATTTCCCTGTTTAATACTGACTTTGGACTGATTCACAGCCAGGCATGCAGCTGAGATGTTTCAGTTTTGCAGACTTTGCTTATTTGGAAGATCACACAGTTTTTCTCCATTTTCTCCACAGAGGAGTTTACTGTGCATTAAGCCAATATCATAAAATTATTGCATCCTTTGGCAATGTCAGCGACTCTGAACAGCAGAATTCCTTTGTAAATGCCAGCCAGCAGTGCATTCTTGTGGCACGTTTCAGCTTTGTGAGCTGATTGCTTCTATTTGCTTCGTGTTGGCTTAGTGTTATTATAAGCACATTTTTCAAATTGCCTTGTCATGCCTTATTTTTCTCAAAATCATTGCATTTTAAATGTCTGTGCACCTTGCTATACCTAAATTAGCTGCATCATTAACTCCCAGTGAAAAGACCTACAGGTTTAAAACCTGCTTTATCTTTCTGTGAGATGGATGGTAGCGTGCACGTAACTTTGAAAATCTGCCCTCTTGGTAGCTATGACAACTAGTGATGGATTCTGGGGTATCACAAGCAAATATGTAAGGCAGGTGAATAGCACAGAGTCTAAAAAGAATTTCTCTATAAAGTGAGCTACTGTCTGTTTCCCTACTGAATTTCTTTGCAGCCTTGACAGCTGAGGCACTCTACAAATACTTCAGGTACAAGTGCTTTCACATCTCAAATGCTGTGTTTGTCTATGAGAGCCTGAAAGGCAGCAAAAGAAGTTGGAGGAAAAAAAAAAAAGAGCATTGTGTGAAATGAGGTGATACTTCCAGACCAGGAAAAAACAGTCCCTGCTGCCTGCGCCTGTCTGTAAGACCAATTTCATTGCACAGGAAGAGACAGCAAGGATCCTGGAGAAAGGCCTTTCTTGGCCTTCAGATCCCCCTTGGGGCGAATGGCTTGATTTTTACTGTTCAAAGACTTTTGCTTGTGGGACAGGAGAAGCCACTTCTTCTTGGGAATACCACTACTCCATTTCATGTGTTTCTGCTGGACATCATATGGAAAACAGGAAGGCAGTGTCAACCGAGGTGTAAACCATTGCGGGAAAAAAAAAAAAAAGGAAAAATGGAAAAATGTGTTCCTTCAGCAATCTTCTAAACTCCCAGAAATACTTAGCAGCCAAAGAGAAAAGCCTGATGTGTCACCTTACTTGGCAAGACCATTTCTGGACTTCCCCCTTCTTCTGGACATGGTTTAGCAGGCATGGTGGTGATGGGTTTGTGGTTGGACTCAATGATCTCTAAGGTCTTTTCCAACCATTATGATTCTATGATTCTAAGAGTTTGCTGGTGGGGTTGATATCTTCTTTGCAGCCTGTTTTAACTCTAGTTTAGGGTACTCAAACACAGTGTAGGTTTTACTGCCTTTGCTTTGCTCTCCATGAGTCAGGGCAGTCTGTGTTTTAATGCTTGCTCAAAGGTTTGGGTAGCATTGACATTATCATGCTGTTCCATGCATTTATGTGCACGACTCTTCTTGAGGCAGGAAAAGTCACTTCTAAGCATACTGTACATTTTTCTCCTATTTAATGCAAACTCATTCCATATGGCCACAAAGCCATTTGCTACTGTCTCATTAAAAATGCCAGGGGAAACCTGTATGGTTCTAATCTTTTTCTGACATAGAAGAAAACTATGAAGGGCCATCTACGCATCCAGATTTTAAACATGCAGGAGAACTGTCCAATATTAGTAAAATTAGGCTTATCACTCACATTTTGTTGCTAAAGACATTTCTTATTACAGCATATACTTATGAGTCTTGTTTTAATACTAATGTGGGAAGTGGTAATTTCACCTTTTATCCAATATGACATCATTTTAAATGTTCAATTAATGTCTGAATGTTCTGGTGGAACCTACCAAATATACACAACACATGCAGCCAACATTCTCTCCAGGAGCCAGCAATGCATCTTTGTAAGTTACCTCAAAAGATGTTGTGATACTGCTGAATTAGTAACTTTTAATTATTTCTTTTTCTTTGGTCTTTGCCTCACTTACTCATATAATTAACTTCTGTCTTTTGCATCAGGCATTTCACTGCTGCATTTTGAAATGACACCCTCCGAGTCACCACAGACATTACCACCCTTCTGCCTTGGCATGTGGCCTGTGAATTTTGTACCCTTTTGGGGAGGTTTGCAGTAACAACTTCTTTGAATTAAAGCTAAGCAAATACCTAATCTCTAGCAAAAGTCATTCGTGATACCTTCAAGTCCACTGACTGTTCTCCTTCCAATTAATTCTCTTGTATTATGGAGGCCTGTTTGTTTTCCTATTTACAGAGTATGAATTCATACATTGAGATTTTGATTTATTGTGTCTCATCAGCAACAGGAGGGGGGATTTTCTTTTTAATTAGGAAAAAAATAAAAAAGGCTTGGTATAACCGGGGACATGGGAGTTGTTAGAGAGGCTATTGTGCCTTGTGGTTAATGTAAGAAGGAAGAGGTGGGATCAGAACCTGTCTGTGTTGACCTCATGCATTTTGACCCCAAAAAATTTTTTGACTTCTGCATCTCAGAATGGTTCTGTACCATGAGGTTTAGATGGAGATGGGAGGTGCGCTGACTCGGAGCTGACTGCAGCTGGCATGCCAGGGGACACGACAGCCTTGCATTCTCATTTCATGCCCAAAGAAATTGTGGATGCAATTAAGATATTAAATTCAAGGAAACTGTACACCGTAGCTAGGAGAATTTAGTAAATACTTCATGGATTGGCTAACCTTTTATTGCTGACTTCAATTAGCTTTTTACATACAGGTGCAGTGTGCTTTTTTTTTCTTTCAAACAAACAGTAATGTTTTCTGTAGCATCTAACTTAAAAGTGGCTTTGAGCAGTACCTGGCAACAACACTATTGCATTTACTAGCCATTACAACTTTGTTTTCCAGGTTTGTGGCTCAACTACAATGTTGAGAAAGAGGCCTGTGGCAGGAACGCTACAGAATCGCTTCACCCCAGAAGGAAAACTGAGATTGCTGCGGCACCCCTTGAAGATTGGGATAGTGTGTGCTCATCTCAACACCAAACCTGCCCCATTTCCTTCACTTGCCATGCCTAGATCAGGAGGAACCCTTGGGTTCAGTACCTAGTTCAGTATCCTATCTACGTGTCTTCTTTCTTGAGGTGCAAACTCTTCCAGTCCCAGGTGAGCTACTGGGTGCGACCAAAACAGAAATACATTGTTCATTTTGTCCTGTGACAGCACTGCCACACTGGCATCCTATTTGACACTTGATTGTATCTGGGCAGACTTAGACATCAATCAATCAAGCTTGAGACTCTTAAGGCGAGTCCTGGACAAATAGCAAGCAATTCCGCTAGACCAGTAGCAAGCAGAGCTACCCTGAAACATGCTTTTATCCCGGGATAGATGCTGCAAGTTGGGCACAAGGTGAATGCAGAGGAGATGTGGTGGGAAAGCCTGGACCTCTTTGCATCATGAAGGCACAGGGAAATGCACCAGCTGGCTTTAGTTGGGGAAGTGACTATGATGTGAGGGCAAGGTCAAGTTATTAAAAGTGCAATAGGTAATGTGTAATGTGGTAAAGGTGCCGCTGGGACTTGGAGCTGTATTGGAGGTGGTCAGCCAGAAGAGATGACCATCTCGAGGTGTGCTCCCAGGCTTTTCCCAAAGCAGATACCGCAGACCCACTATATGATCTGACAATGCAACTTGTTTTACATCGAGTAGCCAGCAATCTGTCTACTTGTGTCAGTAAGGTCGAATTTGGAAAAATCAGTTGACCTGCTGTGACTCAAGTGTCCCTTCTGCACTTAGGAGCAGGCAACCATAGGTGCTTTGAAAGCACATGTCAATAAATGTCTGCATTTGAGAGCCCGTTCCCTGTTAGTGGAGGTCCGGACGTGTTTGCTTCCTGATTCACCGTTAAGCTCTCAATCGCCCAAAGATGCTTGTGGCAAAGCCCACAGAACCTGGGATTTTTGCCAAAAGTAGAACCCTTCCGCCTTTTCTTTTTCCCTCTTTAGGATTTCCCCCCCCCCAAAAAAAAAAAAAAAAAAAAAAAAAAAAAGCAATCTGTGGCAAAGTTACAACTTTTTGGCCGTCACCGGCTCGACAGGACCACAAACCAGAAATCATAATCCTGGAGAATAAGGGTGGCTGCTAATGCTTTCTGCTCTACCTTTGCAGGCTGATGTCATCATTATGAGCTGTCAGCTCCTAGGAGCATAGCGAATGCTTCGGCAGTTTTGTTAGGAAGATTGCAGTGTAAGATGCCAATAACCATATAGTAACACCACCTTACAAATTATAAAACTGCTTGAAACATTTTTAAATGCTTTGTTACACCAACAGCAAAGTGCACAGAGTTAGGAGAACTCTAGAGTGCCTTTTCATTTTAAAAGGTTTGGAAATATGTACAACTTTGATATAGTTTCAGAGTGCTCACTACACCCATGGCCACTTCCCGCAACTCTTTTACAGCCTCCATGGGGCAGCGGCTCCCCCTGCGGCGGCATGTTCGGCCGATACACAA
This sequence comes from Tinamus guttatus, assembly GCF_000705375.1. Next base: position 9,242 of record NW_010587120.1, on the reverse strand, counting down.
CCGACATGGCCATTAACATCTCTAAATCCCCCCGCCGGACTGCCTCTCTCTTAAACATTTCCCAAAGATCCGACCCCCGATTCCCTCTTATGTCCCCATGATCCGGGTCTGGCGGATACAGATCAGGTTCCTTCTCCCGGTCCACAGGGCCAGAGTCAAAGGGATGATCACTCGGGGGGGTCAGTCACCCCCTCATAAGGTGGTGCTGATGGTGTTGGTGTTTCTTTCAGGTCAGTCTTATCATTCGGAGGGACTCCCGCCGCCTTCAGGGTAAGCATAATCTGCCACCAGGTGGTCACATGTTTTACTGCGGCTGCATCACCATCTGCCATCTCCTCCTTAAGGCGCTTTCCGAGATCTTCCCACAACCTCTCGCTGGAATGTGCCTTCTTTCGGCAAGGTAGGCACCTTCTCCCGGATCCACTCTAGCAGAGTTACTAAGTCTTTCCCGGAGACTTCCCAATTCTGCTTTTGAGAAATTCTGCCTCCCATGGTTCCCAAGCCGCTCACCTGTAATTAGGCGATGGGTGCACACTGGAGTTCTTCCTGCTCCATTCCTGGTTCGGCTGGGCTGCGCTGCTGGGTTCAGGCTTCGTGAGCCTCCTCAATGTTTGTGCCCCACTTTGGGCACCATTTGCAGCATATGATGCGCATGGACTCTGGTGTAATGAACCAAAGACATTTTATTAAGCATCAGATACAACTTATATACTGTACTAAACTGGATATAATTCCTTATTTGCAAAAAGCACGGGAAGCGCAGTTACTAAATAAACCAATAGTATAAAGAATTACGTCAAGATTATCTAATAAGCTTCTTAATCATGCCCCAGCCCTGTGGTTGCAGTTTTCTTCTTTTTCTTGCTTTGTTCCTTATCTGTTGATAAGATGTTCTGTACTGCCGTCCTTGAGGTTAATTAACAAGACATCCGGACTGTCATTCTTGAGGTTGATTATCTCCTAACAAGGCATCCCGTACTGCCGTTCATGAGGCGGGCCTCCACGGAAGATAATTGCTGTAACAGCAGAAGCTAATTGTTCTTCCGATTTGTCCCTCTGATAAATTTTATGAGTAAGTTCATGAGTGAATTTGAACTTTATTCATGAGTTAAACTGTTTGACTAATAAAAGTCCCTGCTTCCAGATCTATCTGAGGAGCACTAAGAAAAGCATCTGACGCTTTAAAATTACAAGTAAAAGGACAGTAGTGGCGACCTTAGGTTTCAGAAATACTTTCACTGTGTTACTGTCAGCTTTTCCAAAAGCTATAGTAGCCTTTGGTGACCTGTCTGCAAACATTTCCATTACAAAGAATAATAGGTGAAGCCATCCTTTGTCGGCTCGCTTTCAACATGTGGTTGTGAAAATAGCAGAATATGTCATTAGACAAAGGCAGGGAGAGATATAAAGGAATGCTACCAATAGACAACCATGTAATTGTTGGATGGGGATGATAGTCCTTATAATTCTG
>NW_010587119.1:73656-86204 GCF_000705375.1 Tinamus guttatus | reverse complement strand
TTGCGGTCACCCTCGGGCCGGTGACGGGCAGTGTCTCCTCGCCAGATGGGAGCTGAGCAGGAGAGGTGGGAGCTGCAGCCACGCGGCCAGTGCGTGCCCAGGCCGCTCATTGGACGGCCTTGCGCATGTGCGGCGTGTGATCACCTGCCTGATTGGCTGGTTGGGTTGCTGGGCTCTGCATGCTGCCAGGCGTGCAGGGGCTGCTCCGGTGTCAGAAACTCTATGGTTGTGTTTTAACTCTAAAAAAACGGTCTTTGGCTCACCATCACAGAGACCATGCTCCTCCATACGCCTGCACTTAACGAAAGCAGCTTCCAGTCTGCCAGTGTCTCCCAGCTTCCCTCTGCTTATAGGCCTGCTCGTACAGGGTATCTTCATGTGTCCCTAGATATGCCCAATAAAGTTATCTTGCTATATCGCTTACAACCTCATTCATACCTCACTTAAGGTTGTGGCCTTCAACCTAAAAATCACTGTCATGAACTACTGAAGCAGTTGAGGGCAAAACTTTATTAAAAGAAAAAAAAACAAAAACTTAGAAGCTGTATAACTTGGCATGGAGCTTGGACTCCCAGAGACTTTTAAGGACATGTGAGAACATCTTTTTTTTTATTCAGTGCCTTGCACTAAGCTAGGTTAAATTCAATCTGCTCTTCCAGTCTTCTTCCCTTTATTTCTCTCCAGTGAAGATGAAGATCTAGAAATTTATGAAAAGGAGATATATAACCAAATAGGACAATTCCAGGAGGGAGGGGATAACGGCTGAGATTCAAGTCCATAGGTGTTAGCATCTCCACTGGATTTAAAAACTACACTGAATTGCTCTTTGTTTGCACCAGCTGGTGAATTCCATACTTCAGGTATGTCTGGGGAGCAAGAGGTATAGAAGGGAGAAACTGATCCCTCCCTTATTTTCTCCACTCATGCTTTTAGTTGTTTTTCCTTTCCCTGCAGCATTAGAGGTCAACCACAGTTTGAAGGAAGATGCAGGTCTCCAGGTAGTGCTCCTCCTCATATTTCTGGCTGCTGGTCATGATAACTTTCATCTGACCATTAAGCAGTCTGCTGATAGGCAGAGCCTTTGAAATATGTTAGTGACAAGACTAAGTTGGAGCTAAGGATACTGTCAAAGTCTTTCATCTCTTCCATGACATAGTTGTCCTGTGGCTTTGCTTTGGTCTTTTTCAGAAGGTTAATTGAGAATAGATGGGTGATGAACCTTTCTGAATTCAGCATCTTTGTTCAGGTGATTTGCAGATGGCTGATTTTGGTCATCTATGTTATTCCTTCCAATACTGGGTTTATTTTTAGAGCAAGTATTTAATTTCTTGCCTGTTCACAAAGTACTCTGCCCATTAATAAAGCTTTATACATAGTCATAATTACTCAGTGTAAATTATTAACTCATAAAAATTACTCCGAGCCTCCAACACATTTGCTTCCTTTTAAGTTTCTAGATAAAAGTATTTTATGATGTTCAGAATGTCTCTGAGACTGTTCTTTCATCTCAGCTTCTTTATTTGCTCACATTACTGTCAGATTTCTTAATTCTCCCTCATGTCGTATGACGAAGTATCTCTGGACCAGTACCATACTGCAACCTGTCAAAACGTGACAGAAAATGGCTCTGAATTCTTCTCTGACTTAAACTGCAGCTGTCATTTTCCATCAGTGTCCACTGTTGTAGATTAGCTCTTGTTGGCACAGTATGCCTGTGCAGAGCTTAAGCTGTGCTTTTCTCTGTAAGCGTCCACATTTCACAGTATTTACAGAGCTGTTTTGCTTTTAACTCCTCACTCCTACTCCTGCCACTCAGCTTCCTCTTGCTCCTTTGACTTTGCATCTCTGTTTCTGTTCTCTCTTTAGCTAAAATCCCTCGCATTGTTATGTCCATGGTTTCAGCACAGTAGCCTCCTCCATGAGGCCAGTACTTAGTGGAAATAGAAAAGGATTCAAAGAAACATCTTTTTGTGCTCTCAGTATCACCATGACGAGTATTTGCAGTATAAATAGGCCTAGCAGCAACACCTCCCCTGTTTGAGATTCTACCATTAGAATCACTTTGTCTGCTCTGGGTGGGCAGTACTGTCCCAAACAGGGCTGGCAACCACAGCCCAGGCTCCTATTATAACAGGTACAGGGCACACACACAGCATTGCAATGAGACAGCAGGCGGGTCTGAGCTGAAGGGCAAAGAGCCGAAGGAAGCAATTAGATGGTATTATTCAGCATGCTGAGCAGAAGTCACAGGACACCAAAAACATTACCCCTGCCAAGTTTTTGTAGAGGCTGGTGCAGAGAGAGGCTATATAGTAAAGTGAGGTAGAGTGAAGAGGCACTCTGTCTGTTTTATGAGGAACACTTTACCTGTGTGAGGACCAGCAGAGGAGAAAGTACATATTTGTTGGGAAGTACTGACAAAGGACCAGCTGTGTGTTTCACCTACCCCTTCACATTCCTCCCTCTCAGTTATGTCTCATCTTGTCGTAGATGGGGTGAAACTGGGGAAGCAGAAATTCAGTGAGAGCTAATTCAGACAGACTTTTGCACATCTTCACTCAACTGCAAGGTACATGTTTCTCAGGATGACACCTCTCCACAAGCCCATCATATACATAAGACCCACACCAACAGAGCAATATGCCTTGCAAAGCAGACATGTGCCCAGGGTTGGCTTTACTATCTTAAGCTATCAAAATTATGTAATATCTTCATTCTGTCTCATAACTTCTATCTATCCGAAGTATTTTGTATAGCACATGAATGTCACAGAAGACAATTATTTCTCCTCACAGCTCTCCTCTTACTGGGGAAGTGGAGCACGGGTCTAAAATGACCAGGCTGTCTTAATGTTTGGGTGGGCCTGAACCTAGGACTCCTTGTTAGCACCCAGACACCAGTCTCTACATGTGATCTGCACTGTCTGAGCTGCATTAACACACATCTTGGTCTTTTCCCCCCAAAACCTTGCACTTTTGCACATAAAAAAGGCAACACAAGGCAAAGCAAGAAAACAATGGGACACAAGAACACCCGCATCAATTCAGAATAAGGATTTGCCTAGTTCAGCATCTAGCCTCCAACTATGCTCAACTCTTTTTTTTTTTTTTTGCCTTCCTTTTCTCTTTTAGCCCCAGGTCTGGGTTGGTACCCTCCCCCATGTCACCGTGCCCACCCCTGAGTCTGGAATGACAGTGATCAAGCAGCTGTGACACAGGGTTCTCTCAGGGGAGGCTGAGCAGTGCTGGGCATAACCCTGATACCCTCCATTGCCCATCTGTCTACATATTCCCCCCCTACTCAGAGCTCATGGTGCTCCCCACAACACATACAAATGTCCATACTAGTGAAGCTCCTTGGCAGAGGGCACAAAAGCTCAGCTCTGTGCCAACCCCATCCCACCCTGGCCTTCGTTTTCCCTCCACAGAAAACTCTCCAGGCACTTTGGTGGAGGTGGGCTTACCAGGAGACTCCAGCTGGTGCCCCCTCCAGGAGTGTGGGCTCCTGTGCTCACTGGTACAAGAGAGGACACTGTGCTGTGTGAGCTAGCCAGTCATTGAATTGGTCTGTCATTTCTGTGCCCTTTTTGTATGTGTGCAAAAATTCAGAATTTTCGTTCTTGGAGAAAAAAAAAATAAAAGGAAGATAAGGAAACTGAAGAAAACCAAATAAACCAAGTATAAAGCTCATGTCCCTAGGGTCCACAGGCAAAACCCAAAGCCCAGTGACTGCAAAGAAACATGAGAAATGCAAGAACAGGACAGGTTTACATGATACTTTCCCACGTATGTGCCCATTGCTGAGGGGACAGCAGCAGTCAGTGTGCCTGTCCAGGACCATTTGCCTGGCAAACAGCTGGCAAATTTTGCTGAATCAAACCTCCTACCATGCCTAAGATGAATGTATCTAGAGTAATTTATAAGCTTTTCTTGTAGGCAGAGGAAATAAATAGTTGTGTGATTTGCACATCAGTGCTGGAAGAACCCAGGAACCCCTACTCCTTTGCTTAAGGAGCACTGACCACTAGAAACAGAGGATACCATTATAATGGAAAAAATCAAGCTAAATGGCATACAGAAATGTAAACACTGGGCTATGAGATAATATTTCCCTTTCTATAAAAGGAAAGATCATTTCATTAAAGCAAGGTAGGGGAAGACTGTAGGGGAAAGCTTGGAAGCTCACAGATAAAACACATTGAATTATGTCTTCATTCACTTTAAGTGCACAAGTACCTGGAGTTTTATTATCTACAATGTTACAACATTGCATAGTCCAAAAGACCTTGTTCATTTATCAGCAATCTTAACAAAAATCTTTTGTTCACGAGCAGCTTGTGTGTGAATGCAGGAGGGAAAATAAATAAATAAATAAATAAATAAGCCAGCAGCTGTTCAGTGACAGAAAGACGCAAACGCCATGAATTTGGACATAGGAAAATTCACCCAAAGCAGACAAAAAACATTAAGCAACAGCTGCATGACAAGAATATTATGAGAAATCAAGAACGAAACCAAGAAAGCAAGCAAGCAAGCAGGAAGCTACAATTACATTAAGCATTAGAAAGTTATCAGAAAATATTGTGATTCAGTCTAGAAGAAAAACAAACTTACTTCTTCTTATAACTTTCTCCACATATCTGATGCTCTCCTGGACTCATGTTCAGATGATGAGAAGGGTTTGGAAAGTCTGAGCCATGAACTGGGTCTTTGAACAGTCTTACATGAGCTTCGGTAGATTTAAACCTATCTCTAACTTTAACAGGAGGAAAGGAAGTTGGGGAAAAGGAAGGAGAGGGGAAAAGGAAGGAGGGGGAAAAGGAAGGGGGGAAAGGAAGGAGGAAAAGGGGGGAAAGGAAGGAGGAAAAGGGGGGAAAAGAAAGGGGGAAGGAAGGGAAGAGGGGGGAAGGAAGGAGGGGGAAAAGGAAAGAGGGAAGGAAGGACGGAGGGGGAAAAGGAAGGTGTGAAAAAGGAACCACAGCACACAAAACCTGCTAAATCCTTTCCAAACTCTGAATAGTTTCTATTCTGAATATTTGTAATACTGCTGTGTCCACGTCACAGTGTTGCAGGATACATGTTGTGTTGCAGTGCTGCATGTTGAATTCAGGTGCTACTTATCTACTCCAGGCACTGCTTTGAACAATATTTACAAGCATGTCTCAGAGCACAGATCTTCCTTTCAGTGCTTCTTCCTGGGACTCCATGGGCAGAACCAGGGTCTCAGATGTGCTTGTCCACATTTCCAGGAGTTTCAGCCTGTATTTCTCCATTTATTACACTTTTTCTGGCCTTCCATTTTACAGTTTAGCACCTCAGGGATAGACCACAGTTAAAATACATAACAGACTGCATAATATTTGTAAAACTAGTCTCTGTGTACTTGACACGCAAGAAGTGCAAATTGAGATAATGAAGCATTAGAAGAGCATAAATATATTTCTCTTCTCCTAGTTCTTTGGCATTGTTAGACTTACCTCATTTCCTGCCCAGATTCTTTCAGTAATACCTTACACTCCTGCACAAGACATTTCACACAGAACCACAGAATGGTTGAGGTTGAAAGGGACCTCTAGAGATCATCTGGTCAACCCTGCCCTGCTCAAGCAGGGACCCCTAGAGCACATTTGCACATGAAACTGAAATCTTTCCACTGCTCTCATGCAGAGGTGATTTCTCGCTGTGAAGGATTCTTCTTTTACAGAAATATGTTCCACTGTTGCTTTTTTTCTTTTCTCGCAAGCTTTCTTATTATATGGCTTCCTGGCCCTGCTTCTAAGGCAAGGCTTTTCCTTCAATCCCAGCCTGCTTCACAGAAGCTGGATACCTCTAACTAAGATGAAGCAATTTCTTTTCTCTCCTTGGATAAAGAAGCAATTCAGTTGCCAGCAGTCTTTAATGATCCGCCCATTCACTGACAAGGCACCGCTCCCTTCTTTCCTAGGGTGCAGATTGTGAGATTAGGACAAAGCAAAAGATAGTCCTAAAACATAAGGGTAGAAATAGTATATAAAATGAGACTGAGATTCTATATAGGGCATAGATTCTCTAAAAATGCTACCTAGTCCATGCACTCCAATATAGGAGATGTTTCTGTTCAAATACCACTCTAAAAAGGGAAAGATCACACAATTTCAGGATGTGCTGTGAAATTTCTGCAGGGTGTTAAATCCTAGTGCTTCAGCTTCCCATCTGAAAAACAGAATTTCCTTCACCAGGAAGCAGATCTTCTGAGGAACATGATGCACGGATGCATAGAATCACAGAATGATTAAGGCTGGAGAAGACCTTTGGAGATCCTCTAGTCCAACGCTCTGCATAAGTAGAGTAACCTACAGAATGCTGCACAGGATTGCATCCAGGTGTATTTTTAATATCTCCAGACAAGGAGACTACAAAACCTCTCTGAGCAACTTGTTCCAGTACTCTGCCACTCTCACAGTAAAGAAATTTTTCCTTATGTTTAGAAGGAATTAACTGTGCTTCAGTTAGTGAGTGTTACCTCTTGTCCTATCACTGGCCACCACTGAGAAGAGTCTGGCTTTTGACACTATCTCTAAGGTATTTGTACATCTCTCAGCCTTCTCTTCTTTTGGTTAAACAGGCCTCGTTCTCAGCATTTCCTCATAGGACTGATACTGCAGTCTCCCTCATCTTTGTAACTAACTCTACATTAGACTCTTTCCAATAGTTCCATGTCCTTCCTGTACTGAGGAGACCAGAACTGGACACTGTCGACGCGGGGGTCTCAGACACCATGGGCACGATCAATGTGATCAAGCAGTGCCAATTTATTCAGGGTTCCAAGCGCGCTTATATGCAAGGCTCCCCGTACACACGAGCGCTTCTTTACAATGATTGGTTAGACCCCACGTCTACGCATCTAACTATGCAGTGTGACAGGCTAACTAGCAGTATCCACGTGTCCTTACATTTAACAACCGCCCCCCTCTACCTGTTTGTCTCAACTCTTTGACTCCTTGTCTGATTGTCCACCGAATTCCTTATCTTTTAGTCAACAGTCTTTTCATCCTTTTCAGCTAGGTGTGGCACCTATCTGCCCATTCATCTGGGTCTGACGCCCATCTGCCCTTTCTGGCTTGCTCACAGCATGATCACTGGCCTTCAGAAGTCCCACAGGACACAGTACTCCAGATGTGGCCTCACATCTAGGGCTGAATAGAGGGGGAAGATCACCTCCCTCAAGCTGCTGGTAATATTCTTCCAAATGCACACCAGGATGCCATTGCCTTTCCTTGGTCACAGGGGCATGTTACTGGCTCATGGTCAACTTCTTGCCCACCAGGATTCCCAGGTCCTTCTCTGCAGATGTGCTCTCCAACAGGTCAACCCATCATCTGTACTGATACATGGGATTATTCCCCACTCTGTGTAGGAACTTGCACTTCCCTTTGTTGAACTTAATGAGGTTCCACTCCACCCATCTCTCCAGCCTGTCCAGGTCCCTCTGGATTGCAGCACAGTCGTCTGGTGTATCAGCCACTCCTCTCAGTTTTGCTTCATCACCAGACTTGCTAAGAAGGCGCTCTGTCCCTTCTTCCAGGTCACTGATGAATAAATTGAACAGGATGGGGCTCAATACTGACCCCTGGGAGACAGTGCCAGCTACAGGCCTCCAATTAGACTCCACACCACTGATCATAACCCTCTGGGCTCTGCCATTCAGCCAGTTCCCAATCCACTTCACTGTCCACTCATCTAACCTACACTTCTGAGCTTGCTTATGAGGATGTTATGGGAGAGAGTGTCCAAAGCCTTGCTGAAGTCAAGGTAGACAACATCCACTGCTCTTCCCTCATCTACCCAGCCAGTCATTCCTTCATAGAAAGCTCTCAGATTCATTAAGTATGCTTTCCCCTTGGTGAATCCCTGCTGACTACTCCTGGTCACCTTCTTGCTCTCCACATGTTTCGAGATGATCCAGGATGAGACGCTCCATCACCTTTCAGGGATGTTGTTAAGGCTCATTGGCCTGTTGCTGACTGGGTCCTACTTCTGTGACATTAGCTTTCTCCTAGTCCTCAGGCACCTCTCCTAGTCTTGATGACCCCTCAGAGAGGATGAAGAGTGGCTTCACAATAATATCTGCCAGATCCCACAACATTCTTGGGTATATCCTATCAGGGCCCATGGACATGTGGGTGTCATATTTGCCTAAATGTTCTCTAACCTGATCTTCCTCAACTAAGGGCAAGTCATCCTTTCTCCAGACTTCCTCTCTGGTCTCCATGGTCTGGCCATTCCAGAAGGCTGGCCTTAGTAAAGGCTGAAGCAAAGAAGGCATTCAACAACTTTACCATTCCTGTATCTTTCGTAACCTGGGCACCCACCCCATTCAGCAGCAGAACCACATATTCCCTAGCATTCCTTTTATTACTACTTTATTTGAAGAAGCTTTTCTTGTTGTCCTTGACATCCTTTAGCAGATTTAATTCCAAATCTGTCCTAGCCTTCCTTGTTGCATCGCTGCATACCCTGAGAAAATTCATATGTTCTTCCCAAGGAGTCTGCCGTCTTTTCCACATTCTGTATGCTTCCTTCTTCTGTTTTGATGCACCAGTGTTGAGCCTGAAGGAAGTGATGCTTGAAAACTTATAAGCTATTTTGTACCCCCGACCTTCCTTCTAGGGTCCTAACCCATGGTATTCCTCCAAGTAGGTCCATGAGGAGACCAAAGTTTGCTCTCCTAGAGCCCAGACTTGTGATCCTATTTACCAGTCTGCTTCTTTCTCGATGGATCCTGAACTCCACCATCTCGTGATCACTACAGTCAAGCCTACCCCCAACTTCCACATCTCCAAACAGTCCTTCTTTATTTATTAGTAGAGGTCCAACAACACACCTCCCTGCCTCTCTCTCCCCCACCACTCTTCCCGGGACTGTTTGTGCCTAGCTGTGTTGTCTTTTTAGCAGATAGTTTCCAGCAGGTGTTTGATACTAATGAGTATCAAACTCATTGAATCTTTTTAATCTCTGGGGAAAGAAAGAGAGAAAGAGAGAGAGAAAGAAAAAAAAGAAGAAAGAAAGAAAGACAGAAAGAAAGAAAGACAGAAAGAAAGAAAGACAGAAAGAAAGAAAGACAGAAAGAAAGAAAGACAGAAAGAAAGAAAGACAGAAAGAAAGAAAGACAGAAAGAAAGAAAGACAGAAAGAAAGAAAGACAGAAAGAAAGAAAGACAGAAAGAAAGAAAGACAGAAAGAAAGAAAGACAGAAAGAAAGAAAGACAGAAAGAAAGAAAGACAGAAAGAAAGAAAGAGAAAGAAAGATGGATGCACATTTGATGTTGAAGCCATTTTGGAAATAAAATCTCCTACAAACACCGCAGAGGGTACAGAAATTACACAAGGAGATGCAAGAGGTTGCTAATAGCAAAGTAAATTTTAAGCAAAAAAATGCATGCTGATTCATAAACAGAACAACAAGGGAAAAAAGGTATTATTTCACTGTGAGATTCTGCCATATTATTATTAATATTATTATTACTATTATTATTGATATATTAGTTGTCCATAGCTGTAATTTCTCAGAACTTGTTCTCGACCTTTCAAATATCAGCCCTAAGATCCAACTTTTCCTCACATTATTTCTCAAAAAAAGAATGACAAAGTGTATGTAAGGTGGTGCATACCATGGGTGCAATCCCAAGCAAATGTCAAGTGCTCTCTGAGATCATTTCTGCATGTGTAGGAGGCCCCTGCTCCATGTAAACAAATGACAGCCTTACCACTGAGCTCACCAAAGAGAGGATCAAGCCTGCAGCACTCCCTGGGAAGTACATGCCACACAGGCAAGATAAGGCTGTGGCCCCATGAGAGTTAGGGAAGACGGAAATTTCTGTGTTCCCTGTGTAGTGAGAACAACCATAATTCTGTTTTTAAGGCCAGAAGATATTACAGGGACTGTCTCTATTTCTTTTGTGTGTGTGTAATACAGAGAACGCAGGAACTTTTGCTTCAACTTTGCAACTCAGTTTGCAGTGGAATACCATTTTTAGATGTTAACACCATCTAATCAAAAGATGATTCCCTAAATGAAATAGAGGGATTAATAAACCTGCACCTGAAAAGTTGTTTGTTTTATGCACCACTGCCATTCTGAATCTCTCTGCATTTCTCTATGATCATGTTCATGTCAACCTCTGAAATGTCCCAGGGCTGTTATGAACTTGCAAATTCTTCTAGCACAAGACATGACTTCCAGGTGCTTGGTCATTTTCATAGTTCTTTTTTGACTGCCTTCCAATATCAGACATTTTTGAGTGAAGTTGTACACATCTTGCATTGGGCATTGCGCAAACAATAGCTGCAAGTTACTTCTCTGAAGAAGTTAAAAGGTACAAAACTAGGAAAAAGAATAACAACAACAAAAAAAACTTAGCCTGTAACAGAAAAGAATATTTCACCAAAAAAAAAGTTAAGTGATCACCCAGAATTCTTTAGTTAATGTTGTAACTGTTGTGCTTACATCCTCTCACCAAGGCAAGTAAAGTTTTATCAGAAGCTATATGTCACCTGCTCAGCCATTATGTTATTTAAGGTGGCTACCAATAATAAAGTTCCCACAACACAGGTATTTAGAGTTGAAAATTGCCAGTACAATTAAAAATAACTACTTGAAAGCACATGGGCAGGATGAAATTCCTTGAAAATATATGAAGCAGTTCCTGGTTATCCAAATCATTTCCCACATTTTAATTAGGAGAAACAGTGGAAAGAAGGATATTTTTTCATCATGCTGTTCCTGTTGAATGCACAGCATGGAACATAAGAGATATTAAAAACAAAATAAAAAGATAGATTTCTTCCATTGATTGAAGCTGGAATCATTTTCCTTTAAATATAATATACAATGTGTTACACATGGTCTTTGCTTGCTTTTCAAGACTTTCCGCAGCTTGAATAATGGAAACATGTTCATCTGTTTCTTTTCTGTCTTTCAGTCAGTTTCACTTTCAGATTCTCAGATTTCACACTCCCGTCCTCAAGCTTCAAGCACTCCAGGAAAACACTTATTTCATTAAAAAAAAAAGGCAAACAAGCAAACAAACAAAATGTGTTTTAGATATTTTAGTGTTTTATTCATGTACAACATTGTCTACTCGTCTGAGGTTCAAATGCAAAGTATGATCCAAGACTCCCCTAAAGCGTCTTCAGGACTGTTTGGTCATATTCTGAAGGGCGGAAAAGGAAAAAAAAAGGGGGGGGCGGGGCGGGGTGGCAGAAGGGATATGTTTTGCAGAGCTGTCTAATACCAGTAAAATGTCACTGCATCTGACAGATTTTGTAATAACTGCGTGTAATAAGCGCAGAGGCACGAGGCATCCTGGCAAACTGAAGAAGGTGGGCTCCAGTAACTCCGGCAAAGAAGTGATTGCCTCTTGGGCAACCGCGGCGGGGCTGGGAGCAGGGCAGCCCCGCAGCCGGGCCGCGCATCGCTGCGGGAGTGTGGGGAAATCGCTGTGCTGTTTTCCCAGGAAAACGGTCACTGCGAGGCGCCGCGGTTCCGAGGTGCATGGCGTGCAGCTCTGCCGGGAACGTCCCACGCGGGGCGGCGTGCACCACCTCTCCAGGAGCGGGCGTCCTGGTACCGACAGGATTAAAGGGAAAAACAAACAAGCAAACATCTACTGATGGTGTTTGATTTAATCATTTGTGCTTTTAAACAGCCGAAGCTGCTGACGGAAAGAAAGTGAGGGAAGTTTTTTTTTTCTTCTTTTTTTTTCTTTTTTTTCTTTTTTTCCTTCTGGCACTCGGTAATCTCTACATGGAGGCTGTTAAAACATCTGCTGTCTGTATGCGCATGCAGGGACAGGGACAACGCGAAGAGGCGGCCAGGAGGGCGGCTTCATCGGCAGGGCGTCCGAGTCACACGCCGCCTGGAGCTGGTGAAGAGATTGGACACTGAGCCGTCGCACTGGGGAAGGGTTTTCTCATGGCGTCTCTGCAGATCGAAAGCATGTCCACGTACACAACTGGCGTATTTCCATTCCTGCCTTTAGGAGGTTATCTCTTTTTAATAGGATCCCTCCCCTCCGTACCGCCGCAGTCCCATGGACTCCGTTCCATCGCTTCTGCCCCTGCATGGCTGCCCCACGGCACCTTCCCATTGGCGGCGGCCGGGCCCTGCCCCTGACATCACCCGCTTTGTGGGCCCTCCTAAGCCATCCAATGGCTGTCCATTGCGAGAACCCTGTAAATCACAATCGCTACAAAGATACAAAATCAGACGGGAGCGCTTCTGAATTAAACTTTGGAGAAGGAAAACGTGCACCAACACAACACGTTCCCTGCCCACAAAAGTTGCAAGGATGGAGACATAAACGCTGGAAGCCAAAGAGCTCCACTCTCATCGCGGAGCACGCCACACAACCGGGGCTCGCCGCCCTCGATGGCGGCGGGGGATGCTCCTCCTCTCTCCCTTTCCTCACCGTCATAAGAGCGACCCTTACCAGGCAGATCTCCCAGTGCCTCCAGCCGCGGTCTCGTTTCCGACAAGCTCCTGGACTGGGGGCATGAGGGCCGCACATGG
>NW_010587119.1:33011-70972 GCF_000705375.1 Tinamus guttatus | reverse complement strand
TTCCCTAGCCTGGTCAGTGGCTGCCGGGCAGCCCGACGGGGAGCCGAAACCCTCGCCAAACTTACTCAGGATGGCCGCGGGACCATTTCCTTGCATACTTAGCTGCCTTGCCTTGGCCCCACCATCATCATTTGCCCCGTCGGATCTCATCGGGGGGGAGGGGGAGTTGCTTTTTCCAGACCAACCCTCTGTGGCTGAGATCAGGCCCTCCGTTTGGTTTTCATGTGCTATTTGTACTTCTTGCCGGCCTCGGTTTTTGGTTAATTTTTGATCTTTTTTTTCTCGCTAAAGAGATTCAGGCTTCTCGAGCTCTGCCCACCCCAACTCGCCCTCGCTGTGTCTTCCATCTGTCTCCTCCCCCTCTCGACAGATCGCAGGCCTGGGGCTGGAGGTCAACCCCCCGGGGGAATTTTTGCAATTGTTGGAAATGATGGGAGATTGTCCTGGGATGCCGCTGGTACCAAAACTGAGATTCTTGTGGCAATTTAGATATTTTTATCGAATTTTTGAAAATATGATGAGCTAAAGAAAGATTGGAAAAAAAAAAAGCAACTCACTGACGGATTGGGGCTTTTCGGCTCTTCCACAGTGTCTTGAATTCATTTCTTACTGAATGAACTAAAGGAATGCGCAAGCTGATTGACAGCCATCCCCTCCAGAGATTTCCCCCTCCCCCTAAAATTAGCTCCCCGGGAAACAAAACATAGTAGGAGCTGTGTCTCAGATCCCATTATTTTGGGGGATCATTTTATTTTTTCCTGTGTCTCATTCTCTTACCTCCCCCCATTACCATGCTTCTTACTTGCAGGTCTGCGAAGAGCAGAAGTGTGAAGAAGAAGTTTTTCCTCTGGCTATGAATTACTTGGACAGATTCTTAGCTGTGGTGCCCACCCGAAAGTGCCATCTGCAACTGCTCGGGGCAGTGTGCATGTTCCTGGCCTCCAAGCTGAAAGAGACAATCCCCCTTACAGCAGAGAAACTTTGCATATATACGGACAATTCCATCAAACCCCAAGAGCTGCTGGTAAGCAGCCCCCTTTCACACCTCTGACACCCCCAAACCTCTGTTCATCAGCTCCCTCACTGACAACCTTTTCCTTCTCTCTCTCTTCCTCACACAACAAACCCATCAGTATTGTGTCTCCCCCATAAAATTAAGCTTTTATTTTTTTTAAAAAAAAAAACCCTCCGAATCATGAAAAACATTAAAGCATCCATGTGACAGACTAAGGGTAAATCGAAAACTTCAGGCGCTTGATTCCTTGGTTTGTGGGTAGGAGGGATTGGTTCTGGCTTTCCCAAAATTCCCTCTCGAGCAGTGTACAGTCTCTTCTCCCATGCAGTTCCTTGGCACAGAAATTATGGAAGTGCACCTGGAAGGGATCTGATGGGCCTTTTTCTTTTATCCTTCCCTTCCTTTCCCCCTCCCCACGCCAGGAGCTGCAAAGGTATCAGTGGGTGGGTGGGGGAGTGTGTGGAGTGTGTGTGTGGGTGTGTGCGTGCGTGCGTGCGTATGCATGTGTTCATGGTTCGGGGTAGCCCTGTGGGCGTGGGGCCGCGCCACCTGGCGGCAACCACGCGCGCCCAGGCGTGACTTCACCCCTTGAAACGCTGCCAGAGCCACTCAACGTCCGGTTGCTACACTTCTGCCAGCAGCCCGGGAGAAGGCCAGGCCCTGTGCAGCCTGACCGCGGGGGCTCCTCGAAATGTTTGCTCAGAGCATGCAGTCTGAGCAGGGTCAGGGCCCACATACTGCACGACCAGTAGGTGCCTGGTCTGAGAGCTGCTTTAGCCACAGTGAAATTGTGGCTTTGCTTTGGGAGTTTTTGTGAATATGGTTCCCAGTAAGTTATCAGCCAGGCAGGTGGCAGAATGAAAATTCAGAATGGCAGGCATTGCTGCAAATAAAACACCTTGCCTCACTGAGCAGTTTGAGATCAGATCTGACATAGTAAAAGCAGAAGAGATCACTTGAGGCAATAATATTTGCAAAACATGTCAGTGTGTAGCACGTCTTGCAAATATTAAGCCTTTGATGACTTGTACATTCAGTCTGTTCTCACAGATTCTAGTGAATATGCGTAGTGAGCTGAATCCCATGAGAATTTCTCGTATGAATCACTCAGCAAAGACAGTGGGAATTCCCCATTGGGAGAGGTTGGAAGCTTGAGCTGCTGCAGAATAAAGAACTTTATACTGCAAACTCTGTCATGGCTGTCACAGACATTAGGTGTCCCACTGATGGCACCAACCGCTACAGGAAACACTAGCCCCAGTGCAAGAAGACTTGTAAAGATGTGCCTGTGTCATGTGAAATTAAACATATTTAAGTGCATCTCTGTATCCATCTTTCTGGATTAAGCATTTTTTTTTGTACTGTTGCCTGTCATATTAATAATGTTGAAAAGATTATTCCTTAGGTAATGTAACTCTCCTTATGTTAAAACTTTTTCTTTCTTCTCTCTCTCTTCTTTCTCTTCCTCCTTTCTTCCTCCCCCTCTCTCTTCCCCTCTCTCTTCCCCTCTCTCTTCCCCTCTCTCTTTCTTTTCTCTCTCAATAGACATCTATTTTCTGGGGCTGGTTACATACACGATTGTGAGATTTTCAAGCTATGGAGGGCTCTGTTACAATCCAGAGGCATATATGCAGGAAAGGAGCTTGATGTTACAGTGGGCAACTATTCAGAGAAACGACTGTAGAAATGGCATTGTGGGGTTCATGTTTGTGGTTTTCAGCAACACTGGTTGATGTCTCTTCAGCTGCAAAATTAAAGGATGCTTTTTTTCGACTTCCCAGCTCTACAGACTTAGCTGGGGCTTCCTGTCATGCTGAGCTCCATCAGGCTAACACATCATCAGGATTCAAGAATCAGGAAATGGAATTTAGTTAATAGCTAATAGTTGGTGCATGAAACAGAAACAAAGCCGGAGCTTTGCTCATTCTCTGGGGCACTGTAAGGTATTAAAAACTTGTTCTAAATTCTGAAGTATACAGATACAGGCCTGTCTAAATCCCTTGATCAGATCTGTTCTTTAGATATCATTTTTACATGTAGTCACATTTCAGGGAATGGGTACTCTTAGGCACTCAAGTTTTCCTTTGATTTCACTGGAAGCTTTGAGTATGGGATCAGATTCTACATAATTTATTGACAGATTTACACAGGATACTACTTGGCAGTGTTGTGTGCTTTTTCTTTCTGTACAGCATGCTTTGGAGTAGATTAGTCTGCAATAGATTTATCTGCAGATGCTTTTTTTTAAAAAATAGCTTTTGAGAGAAGCTAACTTCCCTTGTTTTGAAGAAAGAATATATATCCAAGTTATTTTTTTGTGCGTAGTTATTTCTAGGACTTTAAATGGCTAAAAAGTAAGGATTATAGCCATTTAAAAGAGGTTTCTAGGAAGGACCACAGCGACCTTGGCAGTATGTAGTTGCAGGCTAAACTTTCTGGGTGGGCATCAAGCACTGAATACTGAAAAAGCAAAATCTTGGCTGCCAGGTCTCATTATTTTCTGTATAACTTGACATTTTTATTTAGTTATTTTTAAAGGAATAAGAGAGTAAAGTCAACAACTTCAAAGCGGTAGGGGCATACTGAAAAAATGAGTAAAACCATTTTAGCGGAGACATTATTACGATCATGAAAATGAATACAACATTATTTTTGCAGGCTTGCTTATTTTTTTTTTCTCTTCTTCCACCCATGCCCAGGAATGGGAGCTTGTGGTGTTGGGAAAGTTGAAGTGGAATCTTGCTGCCATCACCCCACACGATTTCATTGAACACATTCTGAGGAAGTTGCCTCTACTGAAAGACAAGTTGCTTTTGATCCGGAAGCATGCACAAACTTTTATCGCCCTTTGTGCCACAGGTATGCCAAGGTACTTTGTGGGTGGCTGCTGCCTACACTGTGATTAAAAAGGTGAATTAGTCACTGGCCATTCAAAGGATCTTCATCTCTTTCATCTTTATCTGCTGTGTGAAGAACCTGTCCACACCAGTGAGACTATTTGCATGGGGTGTTCTGGATCAGGCCCTGAAACTGTGTGTAAACCCAATTCTTCTAATCAGTATTCATAATGCACTTACGGTCATATTCCCATTGACATAGGCTCCATTTTTGTAGTAAAATCAGTAAAATTGGATTAGATTATATGATTTTCTATTTTGCTCATTCATTTATTTTTTAAAGGACTGCAGATCATTTATTAGGACAGATGTGGGACAGCCAAAATAACATTACCACAAGTTGGCCCAATTTCTTTGTTAAACACATACTGTCAGAGAAAAAGACAAGATTACATTTGAACATGTATGCGATACAACCATGCTACTGAAGTAGAGGGAATGACAATTTGAAAAGTTTTTTTTTCTAAAGATTTGCATTCTTTCATAGAATCACAGAATGTTTGAGGTTGGACAGGACCTCTAGAGATCATCTGGTCCAACACCCCTGCTCAAGGCGGGCACATGCCACAGAGCGTATGTCACAGGGTCACATCCAGGCAGGTTTTGAAGATCTCCAAAGGATATTCCACAGCCTCACTGGGCAGCCTATTCCAGTGCTCTATCATCCTCACAGGAAAGAAGGTCTTTCTCTTATGGAGGTGAAATTTCCTGTGTTTTAATTTATAGCCATTACTCCTTGTCTTGTCACTGGCCACCACCAAGAAGAGTTTGGCCCCATCTTCTTTACATTCTCCCCTCAGATGTTTGTACATATTGATAAGATCCCCGCTCAGTTTTCTCTTTTTCCAAGCTAAATGGGCCCAGCTCACTTAGTTTTTCCTCATACAATAGATGTTCCAGTCCCTTAATGACCTTCGTTGTTCTTATGCTGGACCCTCTCTAGAAGCTCCACGTCCTTCTTGTACTGAGGGGGCCCAGAACTGCACAAAATATTCCAGGTGCGGCCTCATCAGAGCTAAGTAAAGGTACAGGATCACTTCTGTCAACCTGCTGGCAACACTCCTCCTGATGCAGGCCACAATCCCATTGGCCTTCGTGGCAACAAGGGCACATTGTTGGCTAATGGTTAGCTTCTTGTCAGCTGGAACTCCCAAATCCCTCTCTATGGAGCTGCTTTCCAGTAGGTCAACCCCTATCTGTACTGGTGCCTGGGGTTATTCCTGCCCAGGTGCAGGACCCTGCACTTGTCCTTGTTGAACATCATGAGGTTCCTCTCTGCCCAACTCTCCAACCGAACTAGATTCGTCTGAATGGCAGCACAGTGCACTGGAGGGTTGGTCATTCCACCCAGTTTCGTATCATCTGCAAACTTGCCTTGGGTGCGCTCTGGTCTCCTCATGCAAATCATTGATGGACAACTTGAACAGCACTGGGCCCAGTACTGACCCCTGGGGGACACCACTGGCCACAGGTCTCCAACTAGACTTGGCCCCATTTATCATGGCGTTTTAAACTCTGCCATCCAGCCAGTTCTCAATCCCCAAACTTGTCTTTCTCAAACCTCTCCAAGAATGCAATGAAACTAGTGTGTTTGATAAAGTACCACTGCAGTCCCTATTTGTCCTGTATTTGGCTGAGTACAACGAATACAGTCCTTGAATACTTAGATTAGAATAATTGCTTCTAAGTGAGACTATTAATTTAAAAGTCAATTTAATTGACTTTTTGCAAATGCATATATGCTAATTTTCATTCAAAGCACTAAATGTTAGACTACTACTTCAGCGCTAGACCTGGGGCAGATAAACAGCATACAGGGGTTTACAGGTTTATTGTAAAGTAGTATATGGCTTAATGCTTGAGTTCATTGCTGTTTGATATGTGTAGTCTTGTAACAGGGATTACATTCTACCTCTGAGTTTGCATAGAGGAAGGAAATTGGAGTGCAAGTTTTGGGTGTTACTACAGTATGAATATTTACTAGTATAACTATTCCATGGTATTTTGGAAGTAGTAACTATTTTTACAAAGTAGGCTGTTGATCAGTTTTAGCTAATGCTTTTATGGGCTGTGTAGGGCAATGATAAATTTTTTGCTACCAAGATGCTCAAGCTTTCACTTTGTTTTGTATTGATGTTTTCCAGCGATTCTTTTCAGATAATACGCCATAGAACTCAATAGAAATGCTGCTTAAAGTCTACAGGATCATTTTTGGTAATATTTCTCTCATAACGTCATTTTCCTTTAGGATTGATCTGCTATGTCGGCAATATAATGGCTTTGTTTTCTCCCTCTACCCAGTATTTATTCAAACCACACTTTTTCTTAAGGAGAAGTGGTCTTTCTCATGCCCATTTCTCTGAATCTTCATGCTGTCACTTTAAGTCTTTCAAAGTATCTGAATGTGTTCTTCCAAACAAGCCTAATCCTCCCTTTCTGTTGGTGGTTTCATCTCCAAAAAAAATGCTTTGTTTATTTTGTTATATCCCAGTGGACATTTTCTGGAATTACATAGATTTCATTATGGATTTATCTTTTCAGGCTCTAGTCTCCCATCTCACATGCTTGAAGTTTCCATATAATCAAACTTCTGTAGAACTGTAGACCATTAAATTGTCTGAGGTTCACAGCTTTTTCTCTATTCTTTCTCTATGAATTTCATGATGATTACAGTTCTATGATTTACTAGTCCATTTACTGATACCTAAAACAGCATTCTGTTTTCAACCCTCAACCAAAACATGTAATTATCTTATGTGTGCCCCCTGTACTGACCTCTTTTCATATTACATGTCTCAAATGCATGAACTAGAGTCCTTTACAGTTTTATGATGCAAGTCAGAGTTTCCTGTCTTGCAGGCAATATGGAAAGACTTAGTTGATTGCACATGTACCTTCCTGAAAGACAGGACATCGTGGTCCTGATTGTGGATTTTCTTTCCCTGCTATTTTCCAAAACCTGCTGTGATGACATTTCCTTTTGAGTAGGGCTAGCAACCACTGCAGCTTTGAAAGTAGAGATCTTACCCAAGCCTACATTCTGAACTTTCTGCGTCATTCCCAGTTTACTAGTAAGCCACTACCCCCATATACAATTTTATTTGCATTATAAACATAAAATGTTATTATTACAGTGTGTCAATTTCACTTCAGGACTTTTCAAAGACATTTGTGCTCTGTGGAGAGAAACCCCTTCACATCAGAATTCCTTCCAGCTCCAGTTGTTTCCTTTTCTGATTTGGTGTGGAGCACTCATTACCCACTGCATTTCTTTTTTTCCCGCTCAAAAGCTCTACTGTCACCCAGCTTGGTGTGAGCCTGCTCTTTCATTTCCTCTTTTGCCTTTTCTCGGCAAGATGACCTCCCTTGGCAATGACATATTGGTGCCTCTTCTCTTATGCTCTCCATACATGTTTTTAGCCTGTTTTCAACTCTTTTCTGTTACCAGAACTGTCCTTTCCTGGCTTATTCATGACCTTAGTCTCGAGCACAGCAATGTGACCTTTCTGACAGCCTGATCCATCTAAGTTTTCTCTGCTCCCAGGTTCTTCTCTTTACTGTTACATAAAGAAGCAGGTGTATCTTGAGCATCCTTCCTCTAGCTTAAGTCCATCTGCTCTCACTGTTCAGTTTTAATTTCCCAGTAGAAGCTTTATAAAATAAATTACCACATGTTGTCTGCTTTAGAACTTTTTGTAATTCTCCTTCATACTTTCTGTCAGCAGATGGAGAGGGAAGCATTAATCGTTCTGGAAAGGAGTTCCTACGTGTTGTTTGGTTCTGTATGATTATCTGGGCCATTATATTACTCATCTCAATTCTCATTTTCATTTGCATGCAGAGCAAAAGGAGATGATGTTCCTCTTGTACTGGGGATTGATGAGCTATATTGATGGCTCATGGTCAACTTCTTGTCCACCAGGATTCCCAGGTCCTCTGCAGATGTGCTCTCTAGCAGGTGACCCCCCAGCCTGTA
This sequence comes from Tinamus guttatus, assembly GCF_000705375.1. The sequence continues at coordinate 63,084 of NW_010587119.1, read as the reverse complement.
CTGGTACTTATTCCCCACTCTGTGTAGGAACTTGCACATGCCTTTGTTGAACTTCATGAGGTTCCACTCCCCCCATCTCTCCAGCCTGTCCAGGTCCCTCTGAATTGCAGCACAGCCACTCTTCCCAGTTTTGTATCATCACCAAACTTGCTGAGAGAGTGCTCTGTCCCTTCTTCCAGGTCACTGATGAATAAATTGAACAGGATGGGGCCCAATACTGACCCCTGGGGGACAGTGCCATCCAGCTACAGGCCTCCAATTAGACTCCATGCCACTTGTCACAGCTCTCTGGGCTCTGCCATTCAGCCAGTTCCCAATCCACCTCACTGTCCACTCATCTAACATACACTTGCTTAGCTTGCCTATGAGGGTGTTATGGGAGAGAGTGTCCAAAGCCTTGCTGAAGTCAAGATAGACAACATCCACTGCTCTTCCCTCATCTCTCCAGACAGTTATTCCATAATAAAAGGCTCTCAGATTGGTTAAGTATGATTTTCATCCTTTTTTCCTCCTGCCTGGAACCTGACTGTGTGCCTTTCCACAGCACTGCACAATTTGGTATTGTTTGCACTGAGGTTGCCTGTTTTGCTTGTACTTTCCATGCTCTAAACCATGGAATTGCTCCTGAAGGAGTGGCCAGAAACCCAGTTGCAAAGCAGTGTGCAGAACGTACCACACTGCAGATGAGATGAGGACAGTTCATTACTTCTCAGACTTCGTCTCGTCATGCACTTCTCTTTCCAGGTTATCCTAAGACATAAGTACCTAGCTTCTGCCTTGTGTTCTTGTTGGAGGCTGTTTGTTCCACTGTTTTGGCACTTCATGCCTTTTTCATCTTGGGACCTACAAGTGAGCATTTCTTGGTGGGGAGAAAAGTCTGTGCAGATCAGGTTTTCAATAAGAGGAGCTCTGTATCTGGGTGCTAGCTCTAACAGAGAGACTAGTCATAATGAGGAGTTTTTCAGTGTTGGATTTAACTGGCTTGCAAAGCCTGGAAGCACAGTGCTTTGCCCACATGCAAAGCCTAGAAGTGCAGTGCTTTGCCCACTTACAGAGATAGAAGATAACTGTAGATTCCAAACCTCAGGCTTTTGTATGATCTCTTCTGTGCTTCAGCTGAGTCCCATGGTAGATGAGATGTCCCATGGTAGACATGATGGAGTATATCACAGACCAGAGGCTTTAAAAATCTGTGTCTGCAAAGAGCCTAAGAAAGAGGAGGAAGTCAATCAGTTTTGCACTGTGTGCCAAACCTCTGCCCACTATTATTGGGACATTCATCATCCACATTTGAAATCTGAGTAAGCTTTTCTTTTTTCATTTCATTCTGTCGTTCAGTAGACCTCCTTACTAAAGGTGTAGAAAAAGAAAACTAATAATAAGTAGAAATGACATTGACAAACAATAAATACAAATATACAAAAATACCTATATATATATATAATACAAAATATAAAAACAAAATAATACAAAAACAAACCCTAAAAACCCACAAAAATACAAATATAAATACAAGTAATAAACAAATGCTTTCTTATGTAAAGTGTTTAATATGTTTTCCTGCTTCTACCTCTGCTGGAAGTTTGTTCTGTAACACTAGCAATTAGGATGCTTTTAGAAATATTCGTATAAAGGCCAAATTCTTTTTGCCTTACTCTAACCTTAAGAACAGAATTAGGTGTTCTTACCTCCTATTCTTACTAGGTGTTCTACCTCCTGCATTCTCACAGATGAGAAGCACTTATGTCTGCATCCTGTTTTGCTTGTTAACTTTTTTTTGGTTGTGTTTGGGACTGGCATACCCTTTTCTTGAATTGTTAAAGCAGAATAGCTAACACAGGGAAAAATTGCTGTGTCTTACAGAAATATGAGTGCAAGAGACAAAGTGGCCAGCACAGTCAAAGCCAACAAAATTTGAAAAAATAAAAGGTATCACACTAACTCCAGAATTTCTTTTGGATCCAAACAGGCAGGAAATAATTCACTATTTACGTTTATCGTTTTAAACCTTTCTTTCAGCCTTGCTTGCTAAAATGTAGATATAGAATCATAGAATCATTATGGTTGGAAAAGACTTTCAAGATCATTGAGTCCAACTGTAAGCCCTTCAACACCATGCCTGTTAAACCCTGAGTCCGTAAGTGCCTCATCTACAGTTGAACACTACTGGGGATGTTGACTCCACCACTTCCCAGGACAGCCTATTCCAATACTTGACTACTCTTCCCGTGTAGAAATTTTTTCTAATACCTAACCTGAATCTTCCCTGGCGCAACTTAAGGCTGTTTTCTCTTGTCCTATCGGTAGTTATTCTAGAGAAAAGATCAACCCCCGCCTTGCTACAACCTCCTTTCAGGCAGTTGTAAAGAGTGGTAAAATCACCCTTGAACCTCCTCCAGACTAAATAATCCCAGCATCCTAAGGTGCCCCTCATAAGGTCTGTGCCCCAGCCCCTTCACCAGCATCGTTTTCCTTCTTTGGACATGCTGTAGCACCTCAATGTCTTCCATGTAGTGAGGGTCCCAAAACTGAACACAGTATTCAAGGTGTGGCTTCACCAGTGCCAAGTACAATGGAACAATCACTTCCTTAGTCCTGCTGGCTACACTGTTCCTGATACAAGCTAAGATGTCATTGGCCTTGGTCACCTGGGAACATTGCTGGCTTATGTTCAGTCACTGTCAACCAACATCCCCAGATCCTTTTCTGCCACACAGCTCTCCAGCCATTCTTGTTGCAAGCCTGTAGCACTTCATGGGGTTGTTGTGACCAAAGTGCAGGACCCAGCACTTAGCTTTGTTGAACCTCATACAGTTGCTCTCGGCACATTGATCCAGCCTGTTCAGATCACTCTGTAGAGCCTTTCTACCCTCCAGCAGATCTACTCCTCCTCCCAGTTCGGTGTTGTCTGCAAATGTGCTGAGGGTGCACTCAATCTCCTCATCCAGATTATTGATAAAGATACTAAAGAAAGGGGACCGGACCCAATCCTGAGCCCTGGGGAACACCACTCGTGATGAGTCGCCAGCCGGATTTAACTCCATTCACCACCACTCTCTGGGCCTGGCCATCCAGCCAGTTTCTCACCCAGGAAAGAGTATACCTGTGTAAGCCATGAGCTGCCAGTTTCTCCAGGAGAATCCCATGAGAGACTTGTCTAATTAGAGCATATCCACAGCCTTTCCCTCATCTTCTAGGCAAGTCACTTGCTCATAGAAGGAGATCCAGTTGGTCAGGCAGGACCTGCCTTTCATGAACCCATGTCGGTTGGACCTGATACCCTTTTTGTTATGCACATGTTGCATGATTGTCCTCAAGATAATGGGCTGCATAACTTTCCCGTCTGACAGGCCTCTAGTTCCCTGGATCCTTCATCCAGTGCTTCTTGTAGATGGGCATCACACAGGCAAGTCTCCTGTCATCTGGGGCCTCCCCTGTTGACCAGGATGGCTGATAGATGAGGGAGAGTGGCTTAGTGAGCACTTCCGCCAGCTCCCTCAGAACCCTCAGGTGGATCCCATCTGACCTCATTGATTTGAGTGTCCAAGTGGAGTAACAGATCACTGACTGTTTCCACATGAATTACAGGAGGTTTCTTCTGCTCATCAAAGGTGTCTTCCAGGTCAGTACCTTGGGGGTAACTGATCGGAGTGTTAAAGCCTGGAGCAAATAAGGTATTAAATACCTCAGCCTTATCCTCATCCTTGATGACAATGTTCTCCAATGCATCCAGTAAAGAATGGAGATTCTCCTTGGCCCTCCTATTCTTGTTGATGTATTTGTAGAAGCATTTTTTGTTGCCTTTCCAGAAGTCGCCAGTGAGTTCCTTTCGAGGTTTTGCCTTTCTAATTTCCTCCCTACATACCCTACTGACATCCTTGTAGCCTTCCCAAGTTGCCTGCCCCTTCTTCCAAAGGTGGTAAACCGTTTTTTTTTTTTTTTCTCAGAGTCTCAATGATAGTTCCCTATTCATCTAGGCTGGTCTTACTCCCCTCCGGCTCATCTTTTGGCACACAGGGAGAGCCTGCTCCTGCGCCTTTAAGATTTCCTTCTTGAGCAAAGTCCAGCCTTCCTGGACTCCTTTGCTCTTCAGGACTGTCTCCCAAGGAACTCTCTCAATTAATGTCCTAAAATCCAAAGTCTGCCCTCCAGAAGTCCATTGTTTTGCTGACACCCCTCCTGAGTTCACCAAGAATTGAAAATGCTGTCATTTCATGGTCACTATGCCCAAGATGGCCTCCGACCACCACATCTCCCACCAGTCCTTCTCTGTTGACAAAGAGCAGATCCAGCGGGGCTCTTCCCCTGGTAGGCTCACTTACCAGTTGTGACAGGAAGTTATCTTCCATGCACCCCACAAACCTCCTATACTTTTTCCTTTCTGCCTTATTGTATTTCCAGCAAACATCTGGCAGGTTGGAGTCTCTCACAAGGATAAGGGCTGCCAATTGTGAGACTTCTGCCAGCTGCTTGTAGATGCCCTGTCAGTCTCTTCATCCTTGGGTGGTCTATAGCAGACTCCTGCCAGGATACCAGACTTGTTGGCCTTCCCCCTGATCCTGACCCTGACCCATTAGGGCTCAACTTTTCCATCACCCGCTTGGAGCTCCGTGCATTCAAAGGACTCTTTAACATACAGCGCTTCTCTGCCTCATTTCCTTCCTTGCCTGAAGAGCTGGTAGCAATCCATTGCAGCACTCCAGTCACAACAGTGGTCCCACCACATTTCAGTGATTATGACTATGTCGTAGTTTTCCTGATACGCCATGGCCTCATGCTCCTCTTCAAGTGCCTCAAAATCCTCATAGTAAAATTACTCTCTGGTTGAAATTTAAGGTGTGTTGAGTTTGGGCCATTTTCTTTTTGTGGGCATTTAAATATTTCATAAACAGAACTGATGACTGCCATGATTCTGTTCTCCTCATGCAGGTTACTTTTTTTTTTAATGAGATATTTTGCTTTCCTCAAGGCAGCAGCTTCCAATACTGCAACTGCAGTTCTGAAAACAAACCTCTGTCAAGTTCTAGAGATGAAAATCAGCTGTTAACGAGAAACAAAAACCCAAAGCCAGAACAATAACAAGGGTCATTGAAAGAAGACACGCATTCCCACCTGGCTTTGGCACACTGAGCACGTTCAGCCTGGGTATTTGTCAATGTTCTTTTTTCCTTCTGGCATTTTTCTTTTATTGGGTGCAAGTTAGGGCTTCTCCTTACAGGACCTCTCCGGATTGCTGCCTGTGCTTCCCTCCTGCCGCAGACACAGCCTGTTAAGCTTTCCTTTTCTTGACTCTGAGGCAGTGTAGTCCACTGGATCCACCTGCGAGAACAAGTCAGCTCAACAGCTCTGCAGCAGCACATGGGTCCTGGGACCTAGCATGCAACTGTGCTGGCTGCACATTTGGAGCAATGTGTTCAGCATATGCATGTGCATGTCCCAGCTGCCAGTGTGAGATCGCGTGCAGTGCACCTTTGCTGCAAAAAAGGCATGGATTGTCCCAACCACCCTGGATTTAATATCTAGGAATAGGAGGTAAAACAAGTCCTGATTCTGACAATCCGTTCCTGTTATTGGTGTGTCAGTATGTTTAGGTGCTTTCAGAACATGCGTTGTCAGGTTACTCTCTTCTCATTCCCTGACACCTGTTTGTACTTTGCCTTCAGGTTCCATAAATCACAGCAGAAGTTTCCAGTTGGAGCCTTTTCCCCAGTGCAGGCATTGGTTCCCAGTTATCCAGAGTCACATACACATCTGAAAGAAGGACTGAGTTTATAGTCTTGTCTTGCTTTAGATGTCTGGTAACAAGTGATTTTATAAGGTGCCCTCTGTAAGTCATTGTTCATCATCTCCAACAAGAATTTGAAGTAAAAGCATGTGTTTCATAGTCAGCTGTTTAAGCTCTCTCTTTTCTTTTGTTTTTTACTTGGTGCCCAGGGCATGCTCTTGAATTAACTCCAGGGGCCATTTTGCATGGGTAAATACTGAGCGAGTTTGGTCAAATTTGACTTGGTGTCATGATGGGAACAGAGATAGATGTTTGTAGTCAAAATAATGTTGTGTAATAGCTAGTTTTGAATTTCTGAATGGAATGTAAGAGACTCAGAGGAGGGCTCTGTATCTTCTCAGATTTATGCTGTCATTGTACCTTGACAAACATTTCACGCAGTTATTGCTTTGCTTGAATATGGATATATGTTAATCACAGCCTTTATTCCGGTGCCTGCTCTTTTCCTTAGCCTTTTCTATTCAACCCTTCTTTTCTTTGAATGACCTCTTTCGCCACTAATAGGGTCCAGGGTGATGTCCAGAACCATGTGTGCAAAATTGGTGCACCACCCCACCCCTTTGTGGACATGTCGGGTTAAATTCATATCAGCAGGAGGGTCACTGCCATGATTTTCAATAGCACATGATGAGGTGATGACTTCAGACAGTGGTGCCGCTCTCTCCAACTGGAGACACTGGCCTCACCAGTTGCAGTAGTTAATTAATATGCTAAAAATAGAAGCCAATGATACAAATCACTGCTTGTTATACAACAAAGACTGGGCATGTGTAGCTTTGATAGCCAAGTTTATGGTGCTTGTCATGGAGGGAAGTCACTTCAGAGCTGGTGGCAATGTAAGCTGGATGCTGAGCTTTAGTCACTCTGGGCCCCTGGCCATTCGCTAGCTGTCTTATTTGCATTATGAATGACATTAAGGGAACTAACAAGGTTACTGGGCATAGAAATGGTCTCCTGTGACCCCCACGTGGAGGCAGACCTACAGCAGTGTTGGTTGGCAGGGGCACTTCTAGGAAGATGGTTTCTGAGAGTTCATAACATGGAGATATAAAATAAACCACAAGACAACCGTCATTCAAATAACTTGTCAGCCGCTCAAGGGCAAGGATGTTGAGAGTCTGGAAAGCATCCTTTCACTCAGCCCGTTTTGCCCAGGTGGTGCCAAGCATTGGGCATGAGGTGTACAAGCTCTTTGTTTTGCTTAGGGTCTCCCTCATTAGCCTCTCCGAGCAGTTCTGCATGTGGATCTGTTGCATGTTTGGTGGCATTGGACGCCTGGGTCCACCTCCTCCCTGGCATGTCTCCATTTCTCCCTGTTGCTGGCAAAGGAGGATGGGTGAAGGGGGTTATAGCTTCACTCTCATCCACTGCATCTTAGCTTCTGTATGGACTTTCCAAATTCTGGAAGAATTTGAGAAGGTTTGCAGTATTTTTCTGCCGCATCTTCCCTAAAACTTATGACAAGGAGGAGTAAAATACGGCAAATCCATGTCTGTCCATATTTTGCCTGCATAATTAGGACACACTTACATATCTTCAAAAATTGAAGGCTGGAGTCGTACCCCGGTTTTGGACCACATTGGTCAAGTGTAATGTGGTTCATGCCATCATGCAAGATTTCCACATGCCGCATGGAGGTCTGACTGTGTGCCTTCTCCTTGGCCCATACATAGTTCAGCAAGCACTGTTTCAGCTGCCTTAACTGCTCCCATCCCTGTGTGCCTGGAGCATTGTGGCAGGATGGCAGATGATCCCCAGGAAGCTCTGTTGGGTGTTCAGATGTGCTGGGGGTCTGCAGGAACTGGTTCCAGCTCCAGAGGAGTTCTAACTCCTGAGGAGTTAGGCCTTAATAAGTGCAGTTTGTCTGAGAAGAGAAATACCCCTGGTGAGCTGTATTCTTTTTTAATTCTGTACTTCCATAGTCTAAGTAAATGAGTGGAATTATTCAAGATTTGCTCTGTACATGAGTAGATGAGAGCAGATTTTTGAGACACTAAGTCTTTTATAAAAATGGTTTTGAACATTTTTTATTCATTCCACAGACTGGGAGAAGACTAGGGAATAACAAATGCATATAAACATTTACATTAAAAATAATTTTAAAAAAATCTGGATCCTGGAACCAATCTTTTTTTTTTTTTTTTGTATTGGAATTTATAAACAAGTAGTCCAGCTGTCACACTTCTTCCACTAGATGATATCAGACCAATCCACAGGAGCAGGTCAGCTCACTGCAACAGCCACCCAGAATCAACTCCAGAGACCCCCATTCAGCAGTAGGAAGGAGCATGAACAGAGGCAGAAGAGCATAAAATCAGGGCCATTTTGAACTTCTGTTTTCAAACAGAACGTTTTGCCAAAAGCAACAATTATATCCCTTTGTCTCTGAAAGACGGTGAAAGTCAGATGGTGAATGTATCTGACTGCTAGCATGCGCCTCACTTGCTAGTCAGTCTGGATGAAAAGGAGGACAAGGGTCCCAGTCTTACATGAGTTCTCTGTTCCCAATCAAGCCCAGGGATATCATGGAAAGGAACGTGCCCTCTCTACAGCTATTCTGGTATCAGCAAGCACAGCACATGGGAGACTGAGCTAAACTCTCCATGTATGTACAACAAAAACCATCAGGAGTGCAGGACTTGCTAGCTGAAAGGAGGAAGCTTGAGATCTGTAGCAAAAGGGCAGTTCATAATAATTCATTTTCTGTAAATAGATTGAATATATTTATAGCCTTTTTCATGTTAAGTATTACTTGGGCTTTCTTTTCCTTCTCGTTCAATCCCTACAGGTAAGAACTGGAAAAGAAGAGTTTGGTAATGAGTTACAGTTAAACTTGAATTTCATTTTAAGAAGATACTTAGAACCAAGACAAAGCGCTGGAGAAAAAAAAAGGACAGATAAACCAGTGCTTAGTGCCTTCTAAAGGTTGCTACAACATTCAATTTTATCGCTTTTTCTCTCTCAGTCTCCACAGATGTCTGAGAAGTTTGGATATTTATTTCAACTTGTTTATTTAGTTATGGTTTCTGAGTGCAAAGGTGTTTAGCATAGAATGGTAAAGATGAATTCTTAGTTAAGATCTCTTTCCAAGACATTTTTTAAGAGCTTGAATTAATTAAGTCTGTAAAACTGTCTTGATTAAAAATATTGTACATAGAGTTCTATCATGAGTGAGATCCACATTTCTGACATAAATTATAGAAATCCTTTCTATTCTTCTCTGTCCTTTTCTCTAAGAAAAACTATTAAAAATCATCCATGTTTTCTTTATGCATCAGTGAGAATAAAAGAACAAACTGCATTTACATTTTAATTTGCAGGGCTATTGCATCTCCTTTGACTACTGATGATGAGTAATGAGACTAATGAAGTCTCCCAGCAAATGAAGTGACCCTTTTGCCTTTCTTTCTTTTTTTTTTTTTTTTTCCCTTGGGTGTGGTTCTTATGTTGATCGCTTCTGATGTTTTGCAGTTTTTCTGGCTTGTGCTTGGACTAATTCCCAGATCTATTCTTGCAGATTTTAACTTCGCCATGTATCCACCATCAATGATAGCTACTGGAAGTGTGGGAGCAGCCATCTGTGGCCTTCAGTTTGATGATGGGGAAAGTTTACTCTCTGGTGACAGCCTAACGGAGCTCCTGGCCAAGATCACAAGCACAGATGTGGTGAGTGTCCTGGCCTACTGTTTTCTTTTTACTTCTGAGAGTGCTTTGGAGAGCTGCGTTATCAAACTTGGCTTGATCCCAAAAGCCCAATCAAGCCAAGGAAGTGAAAAACCTCCTTGACATGACAAGGGTGCCTTTGCAGGGTTCAACCCAGTGGCAGAGCTTTTGCATGCTCAGAACTTCTGCATACTCAGAACTTCATGGCCTCTCATGAATCAGTTTTGATTCACATTTTGCTGAGTGGCTTCCTGGAGAGCAGATGCAGGTGGATCACCTGCCTACTCTACCTCTGTCTAGCTGCATGGTAGGCCCTGCTTTAGCTGTGGGTGGTGAGACCAGTTGCAGAGTGAGGAGCTGCCTTTGGCATCCTGCTGTATAGTGACGTGAACAGGCAGTCAGCACTCCTGTGTGGCTTGAGGTCAACTAGTATATAAATCTGAACAGCGGTCTTGGTTTCGCAACCTTCAGAGAGTCTGCTGTTTCGAACCTTGCGGAGGTATCTTTTGAAAGTCTTGGATTTAAAGGAAGTCAGTGATGAGTTCATACTTAGGCAGTGGCAAACTATGAGGCAGGTGTAAGCCAGGCTGTCTTTTTTTGCACAGGGTGTGAGACACAGAACTCCTTTAAGTTCACTTTATGCTGAGAACTTCATGGGTTGTCAGAAAACCCTGTTGTAAATAGTCCAGGTGAAACTGCTAGACATTAAAGGTGACTGAGAAGTGTGTATGCTGGTCTGGGGTCAGCATCTAGCAGGACATCAGCAAAACTAGCTCCTGGCAATCCTGGTTGGTAGTCAGAACAGGAAGTTGGGATGACTGAAGGGAGCATTCAGAGTGATGTGCCTTGTTTCTCTTGGATGTGGTCCTCAACATCTGGACTGCTGTTCTGGTGAGGCATTGAGAAGAGAACTTATGTTACTGCAAATCAAAATTTCTTGGTCTATGGATGAACAGGATTTTTATCTCTCATAAAGCTGACATGTTTTGCCACACTGAAATTCAATCAAAAGGCAAGAAAATGAATGAGAATTTCTGTAATACAGACCACAAATACTGTAATGCTATTTTAATATAAAAGTAATAGATTCCAGTTTCCATTCTTAACCTATGTTAAATATAAATTATTTTACTGCCTTTACTTTGCAGAGTAAATACTCTGTGCACTTATTAGAGCTATGATAACATTGTCAAGAGAAAGTCAGCTTTTTTTAAAAAAAAGAAATGATAGATTTTGATGAAAAAGAAATAGTCCAGTTTAACCAAAAGCGAAGAATTTTGCTATTTCTTTTTCTTTCATTCAGGCTGACCCTGATTTTAAAGTGCATTTTTGGGGCTTCCCTTTTTTTTTTTTTTTTTGAAATTAGTTTTGCATAGAAAATGAAACATTTCAATTCTGAACATTTACAATGTCCATCAAGTAGCTGCAGAATTTTCACCTACATTCCTTTCAGTGGGAATGAAAATTTTACTCTCGTGATTTTGTGTCAGAAGCTGAGAAGTAATACATATCAACATATCAATAAGTAGTAGGATCACACAAGAAGAAAAATCTCAGATATAAATTCAGCATGCATGTTCTGAAGCAAGTAGTGCACAAAACTCATTTGGACAGTTGTCCCATTTAGACTGAATAAAAGGGATCTGTTATGTTTTCTTCTTGATATGGATAGCAAAAGCACTTGAGAGTCATTGGCTGGGGGAAGCCTTATCTCTGGATGTTTGTCCAGTTGAATGCAGCCTAACATTTTTGCATACTGCATTCAAACAGTTATAAAACGCCAGGGAATGTACTAGACATCAAGTAGGCAGATTTGAGAGGGTCTTCAGAAGACTGGGCAGAGGAAGCCAAGGATTTGAGGCAAGCCTAAAATTATGTTAGCACATGTGTCTTTTAGCCAAGTCTGTGAATACGCACAGAGTAAAGAGTTAGTGCCAGCCATTAAGAACTTCATGTATAGCTATCAGCAATCTTAATTTCAAGGAGTGTCTAAAAGAAAGATGTCCCACAGCAATGTTTTCATTTATTATGCAGCATCTCCAGGTTAAATTGTTTCTGCTTTTTATTCTCATGCATGTTTTTGCTGACATGTGTCCATAAAACTTTTCATGTCCCTATGTTTCAAACTCTGTCCTTGAAGGGATCCAGCTAAAGAAGTGGGGGAGGCAGGGGAATTTTTTTTTTGCGTTTTTGGCCCCAGGGGGTTTTGCCCCCGGGTTTTTTTTTTTTTTTTTTTTTTTTTTTGTGGTTTTGGAGTTTGGAGTGTGCCGAGTGAAGGAAAAGGAACTGAAAAGTTTAGGGGCAACTTTTGCAAGGTCAGCACCTGCTTCTGTTACTGTGAAGCTAAAAAAATGCTTTCAAAAATCTCTAGGCAGTGCTTTGGACATATCTTTTCCGAACTCAGGTGTTTAGGTACTACCAAAACCCAAACGTGGAAAACAGATATCTCAACAGATTTCATCACTTTGTCCCTGCAGTGCCTGAGATGGAGTGCTTAATTTTTTCCATCACTAGACCATGTCCTCCAGAATGGTGAACTCCAGGTAAATGTCTCATAGCATTTCCACAGTATTCAGTACTTGTCAGAAGTAAGTACCACGGTAGCCCTTGCTGATGGATTTGATCTATTTGGTGAGTTTTGACCCACGATTGTGTAACTGGGTGCTATCTTTTTGGAGATGCCAGGGAGCGGTGCAAGGTAGTCCACCTCTTCTAGGACATTCCTGGTAGAGTAACCAGGATCTGCTTCCTTGTTCTCTCTCAGTAGGGGCAGGAGGTTTGGATTACAGTGACAACAAGTAGTTGGCAATGTTCAAGGATGACAAAAGATACATCAGTAGGGTCTTGCAAGATAGTGAGCTCTTCTTGAATTCACAAGTAATGGGGAAAAGTGTTTGCTCTCTCACCCACCATTTTTGCCAGCAAAGAGGTTTTGAGAGTTCTGTCTAATATAGCCCTTGCCATGGTAATCTGTTCCTCAGTCACCTTTGGCTTGAATGATTTCAATTCACTCTGCGTAGGGTTCCTTTTCAGTGACATTCAGAGACTCCTGATAACCTTAAATGCAGCTGTTAGCTGGTGAAACAGCTTCTGCTAGGAGGGAGGTGAAACCCAGAGTTTTTCCTGCTGCACCTCTTCAAGTATTTCTGGCTGGTTTCTGTGTGACACCTTGCTGTTCCACCTGCAAATCCCTGCTTGAGTCTGGATCCTAGCTGATGTGGAAGCTGACTATGCCTGATTTGTTTACTGGGAAATTCTATTGTGCTTCTGGGGCACATGAAAAAACACAACAGGGTGCCTTTCTGGTGGCATTTTATTTCTCCTTGATCTTGTAGAGCCCTTGTTAATTTTCTTTCAGAGCATGTTACAAGCATATTACACAAGACCATATTTGAAGGGGAATATATGGCTTTTTGGCTGTCTTGAAAGTTTTCCTGGGTTCTCTTCTTTCAGCATTCATGGCTTTACATTTTATATGCGTGTTCTCTGTTAGAGGAGGTACTCAAAGCTTTCTTGGGAATCTTAACACTTTCTCATGTAAGGTCTTGTTGCAGTATGTTACAGTTTTGACACACCATCTGTTGCACAGATTTTATTATTCCATTTGTTTTATCTGAAAAAACCTGCCAGAGCATCTTAGTAGTTTCTAGGTGGTTAGAACAACAGAAAAAAAAAAGGGTTTTGTTTGTTTGTTTTTTTAATGTCAGAAATGTGCTTTTTGCCACCCAGGTGAAAATCTTCTCAAATTTGAGTGAGATTATATGCCTTTGGGAAAAAAATCACCATTCTCAAATAACAAAGAACTCTTAATGTTTAGTAGTCACATCCTGTCCAACAGTCTGTCTGCACCGGGTAGAGATGCTCTCTTTTCTTTTTTGCTCCTGGGCTCAGCCCATAGTAGCACAGACAGCTGGAACGCCACTCAACCCTAAATTCAGTACAGATGGAACTTTTGTATAACTTAGTTGCTAAAATTTTAAGTTCATGGAGAACTTAGATGTGTAAAACAATTTCAGTACCTTTCCGTGTTGCCAAACCTAGAGGATTTTCGTTGTTGTGGCAGAGATGGCCTTAACAGAAAGTTTGTTTCTTTCAAAATTTGAAGTCCCAGCTTCCCTCCCCGAAGTTAACTAGAATTTTTCACTTGACCAAAATAGTGTATTTTTCATTAGTCAGGTAGTTGGAAATGGCAGAAACATTTTGACAAATATTTTCCCTCTGTCTTTTGTGTGATACCAGTGTCCAGGACTGGAAGAGTTCATCCCACATGTTAAAACCTCAGAGAGATAAGCAGCTGAAACCAAAATCTTACAGAAGGATCTGGCAGTCCTAATACTAGGTAGTAGTATCAACCTCTGTACATCTGTAAAATGTGTTGTTGGAAAAAAAAAAAGTATCTAGATTTTGTAAGAGTTAGCCCTAGACTGTGTTAATGAAGAGTAAAGACTATTGTACTATAGTTTACTCTGGGTCTTTCAAAGTTTAATGAACAACTTGATCTTTCTCACTTGCCAATTTCTGATGCTTGCAAACTGTTCTTTAGTGAAACAATTCACTCATCTTCACTGTACAAAGGATTTTGTTTTCAATGTGGAAGTTAGGGAAAAGGAAGGTTCTAGAGCTCTTGGGCTTCTGTAGCATCTCATGGTGGAGAAGAAAGTTACATTTCTGCAAGAAAAAGGTTTTTGCCTTTTTAACACCTGCCTCCTTATGAGCTACAGAAGCATGCAGGTAGCAGAGGGGAGAGCCCTTCCCACCAGCTGCTCCCAGAGGCAGGGTAGCAGGGAGTTTGGGAGAGTGCCCTTATGTTGCGGTCAGCCTCCCAGCTCCATTTGTGGATATAATCAGCTTTGCTACTTCTCAGTTCAGGAATGCATAGACATTTTCTAGATTAGCCAGCCTGGATGTTCCCAGTCTTTGAAAATACTTTTGAGTTACTCAGGAGCAAGGAGAAATCTTAAAACTCAATCACTGAGTAGATTTTTTTTTAAGTTATTGCCTAACAAAGCAACAGTTGATAAATCCTGATGCAACTAAACTGAAATGAGGTTTTCTGAAATTTTGGTGTTTGGTAATAACCTGAGAGTGCTGTTTGCTAGGAAATAGCCATATCTGGGCAGCAAAAACTGGAGACTGAAATGAAATGGAGTTATTTTATATTTACATTTGTCTATCTGAGAGCAGCATTTGGCACACAATGCTGTTACGCTTTTAATGGATGTGTCATTAAGAGTCAGACCAAAATATGCTATTAATAAACAGCATTTAGTTTAGAACCCCACTGTTTTGTAAACAATACACAAGTGTTTCTTTCAAAAACACAAGGGTTAAACACTGATGTCTGTTATCCTTGTATGAATTGAAAGCAATGCTCTAGACTTCAAGGACAGTATTAGAAGGTACCATACCAATAGCATTTTAGCAGTAACAGTTATTTCTGATAAATAACTGGCCTAGACTATTTGGTAGAGGTTGAATTGCAGTCTGAAGAGAGGGTGACAGCTGGGCCACATAAAGCTCAGTTTCATTACTCCTTCAAGCTACCAAAATAAACACCAGGGAGCAAGTTTCAGCCTTGGAGAAACTGAGAATGCCCAACAGCATTATAGGTAGTGAAAGTAGCTCTTTATGGTATATCTGAATTGCCTTTTCTGATAATTAGTGCTCCAAAGTGACAGTAAGAGAAACCTCCTATAGTGCTGTAGGAGGGTGGTTGTATGTTCTGCTCTGTTTTGCTGCAGGAGGATGAAAACATGTGCTTTGTTGAAGAGAAAAGCACATACTGGCAGGCGAGGAGTTTTTCTACCAAAAACAAACAAACAAACAAAAAAAAACCACCCTACTCACAGCAAGTGAATTGAGTTCCTTGTTCATCCCATCGTGGATCATTTCAATGGAAAAATAAACAACTCAGGAAGTCAGGAATTTTCATAGCTTCCCAGAACAGCATTCCAGCGAGTATCCTGTCTCCATTCTGACCAGATACTTTGAGAAGGCCCCTAGCATCCCTGCCTCTGCTACCTACACTGCACCATATGAATAGTAGCCCAATGGCTAATGCTGGCTCTCTGAGGACTTCTGACCAGTGTTCTCCTTTGCCATAGGTCTGCATTGGGCAAATCTCTCTCTCCACCTCCAGTCATTAGAAGAGCAACTGCTTACCCAGGGTGCGCCTACTTGCTGTTCATGTGCCTGCCAGCTGCCTCTCTGGCTGTTCCTGGAAGCATCATCATGCATGTTCTGTGGGTCATGCATGCTCTGACATGGTCACTGTTTGCATGTCCCTGAGTCTGCTTCTGAGACTGCTCTTAAGTTCTCTGGTGCCCCAGCTCTCCATGGGAGGCAAAGTACATTAAGGAATCTGAAGAGCTCAAGAGACTGCTGCAGTGGTATGTAGATGAGGTCTTACCTATTCCCAAGCAGCTTGGACCAGGTGCAGGAGTTTTATAGCTTAAAGTCAGTGAATTAGACACACAATTACATTTTAAAGATGGCCTGCTTTGAACAGAGGGTGGAACTAAATGACCTCTGGAGGTCCTTTCCAACCTAAATGTTTCAGTGAGTCAAATGTTACTACCTCATAATAAAATGATAAAATACATTCAGTATTCATCAGCCTTGATAGAAGTTTGCAAGGTTAGATCCCAAATTAAGCTGGTTGCAGGTGTTTATAACCAAAAATGATGATAGCTGCCGGAAGGGTTGGCCACATGCACTGTGGGTGATAAGGAGGGTTATATGCCCACATAATTAGTATCTTCATAGAGCTCAGCTGTCAAGAAAAGAGTCAGGACTAAACAAGTGATTCTTCAGCATCATCATTAAGGAAAGGATTTTCTGACAGAGCCAGCATGTAGAGCCAGCATGTACATGGGTACAAAAACTTTGTACCCTTTTAAAAGTTTGTTCATAGATGGGATCTGGTATGTTCTAAATTGTTTTGAAAATTCAGAGTAAATAAGAGCTTAAGGTAGAAACTTTTCTTAAAGTTGTGTCAAAACAGCAGGCTGTGAGTCCTTGAAAATACAGAGTCAGAGTGTTTTGAGTACTGGATCCGTAATAAATAACATTTAAAATATCTTCATGTGAATGTGCTACATATGTTAGTGCTGGAAATTTTTTCCAGGGTCTGAAAAGTGCATGCATAAAGATACTTGCAAATTTCTGCTCAGAAGTAAAGATCAGACCCACTACATTCAATTTTTTTTTCTTTTTCTTTTTTCTTTTTTTTTTAATGTGTCTGGAATGGATAGCATTTGAATATTGTGTCTAAAACACATTCACCATCTATTCTCTGCTTTGTAGTGTTTACGACTAGTGGTTTTGAAACCAAGTAACATGACTTGCTCTATCTTACCCGGCCTTATTTGCTGCAGACCATGTTTTGTATGCAAGGAAACAACAGACAAAATATCCTCCAAAGAAAGGAAGAATGAGAGAGTTTCCTAAGTTGTCTTTGCCTGGGTTGGCAGCGGCACAGGTTCATTCAGTGTTTTGTTCCCCAGTGAGTGCTGTGTGTGTTTAGTAACAATGGAGTGATGCAGTTACACTGGAGGCGTTGAGTTCCATCAAGTCCATTCATAAATGCAGTGGAGCGTGCTGCCCCACAGAAGCCAGCCACCGAGCAGAGGAAGTAAAGTGAGGCCCCCGAGTGATAAGTTCCACATCATAAATAGCGCTGTCAGGTTGCTGGGGCTGATGGACTGTCATTATGCGGCTGGAGCTTGCCCCAACATACAGTGCTGCAGATGTGGGACCTGCACAAACCGACAGGAGATGCTGCTAATGGCCATTTGAGATATCTCCGTATGCGTGTTCTGCTTTCACAATGCTGCATGTAATGTAGGCAAATTATTACAGCTTCTCTGAACTCTCATTTTTAAAGACTGACCAACAGCTAGTGGTGTATTACAGCAGGGTAATAGCAGTAAACTCTTTAATCTGACAATGGGGAATTATTCCCATACCTGTGAGACAATCAGCTTGAAATCGCAAGTCACATTAAGCAGGGAGTGTAATTGCAAGCAAGGCATCTGTCCCTGGATCCCCCCACCGGTGTTTTGGCTTTACTCTAACTTTTTCCAGTTCTGAAAACATTGTTCCCTCCTGTTGCTCTGAAAAATGCCCACATGAGCAACAGGAAACCAACGAACTGTTGGTTTAATCACAGTTGTTGGAACTGTCTGTTTAATCACACAGTGAAACTGAGTCTAAAAAACATACTGTTGAAAGTACTGAAAAGACTGAAAAATCACAGAGAAAGATTCTTTAATATTAGTCATCTTTTATCTTAAATTACTACAATAATATAGTAATAGTTAATAAATTATGGCATAGATGTGTTTTTTTAAATAAGATGTCCTCATTAGTCTACATGAAATGGCTTTAGGAAGAGCAAATTACTATTTTTTGTACTCGTAGATAGAAAAAATAGAGACACAGAAGCTTATCTGTAATTGATGTTTGTTACAGTAACAAAAATGGACACATTTAGGAGACAAAATACTTCTGTTTTTAAACTGCATCCATTAGATGTGACCTCACTGAGATATGATAAATGTAGTAAATGGGTGTGATATTCCCATAGCTGCATTTCAGGATCTTCTTTTGGAGAATGCTTAAGGACAGTGTTCTGCAAATAAAGGCCCCAATTTGGGAAAGAAACCCTGTTTATGTTAACAGTGAAGCAAGTACTTTGGAAAGTTTTGAACCAACAAAGGTATTCAGTCACCTTTTGTATTTATAAGTGCAGGTCACATGTCCCATACATGATTTGGTGAAAATCCTAAATCTTCAGTGCATGACTGGTTTCTTCTTTCTTAGATCCAAGCAATGTGTGCATGACTGATGAAGAATATGGTCACTTTAGATGTCTCTGGCATCCTTTACAGTTATCCTAATGTCTTATTCCTAAAAGAATAAGTTACCCGCCTGTGTTTGGAGAACTAGAGATAGGTTCTTTCATGATAGAATTCAAAATTACCATGCCGCTTCTCTGAAATGACTTCTCATTGATCTGATCAAAGGTGTCCAGTGGATCAGTCTTCTCTGAATGCTGGTGGTTATTCTGTGGTTGCTGACACAAAACTCCATGATAAACTTAACATCTTGCCCAGGATTACGCTACATTTATATTTAAGAGAAATCAAGTAAATAAAAATAAAACTCTCTTTAAAGAAAGAGTAGTTTTGCAGCCTTTGGGTTTTTTTTTTTTAATGCTGCCCTTAGGAAATATTCCCTACATGCTGCACTCTAAAATGAGCCCTGTTTCAGATGAGCAAAATCCGGGTGGCTGCAAGGTTCAGATCAGTTCTTATGCACACAAATGTTCCTCTAAAGGTCATCCTTAAAAAAGCAAACAAACAAACAAACATTGTGAGGATTGCTGGAGTAAGCCTGCTTATTTCTACTCCAAAGGGTGAATTGTGTATGAAATGCATCATCTTTCCTTCTGCTTGTGTTTTTTTCAGGGCTGTCATCATGCATGAAAATTGATTCCTCAATTACTGTTTACTTGAATAACTTGGTCCTGTCATAGTGCTGCTTATTTCTCTTTCCAGTCATTTTCACTATCTATATTTCCATCCACAGCCATGAGACTACTCCTCATCAGACAAAGAAAAATATTTCCTTTCCTTTCTGATTGTGCTAGTAAAATTACCAAGGGGTGAAAAAGTTTCAGAGGAAAAAAAAAAAAAGTTAATTGCATTCTTATTTCTGCACATGCTGAAGTAAAAGTAAAACTATGGAATGGAAAGTACCTGAGCTACTTTAATCATTTAAACTACTAGACCATAAAGAAGAATGAGGAAGTTGATCCCTGTGACACACACTTAAAATCATTTTTATAAAGCAATATTGACACTACACCATTCTGAAGGAATGGCCATTACTTCAATGCATTGTAGTGTTCTTTTAAGGAAAAAAATTCTATATTTATTGGCACACAGGTAGCGCAGATACTCAGATGACTTAGATGGCATCTCTAGTTGAGCACTGTTGATTTTGGCTGGTGTCATCTATATTGCCATGAATATTTTTGTCTCCACTGCAGCATCTCATTCAACCCATTTTCCCTGGGTCAGTGTGAAAAATCATTCCCCGTTCCTTTTTGGCAGATATCTGAAGAGAAAGGGTGTGATCTTTATTAGGTTTAGCTGAACGATTCTCTACAAAGAGGATATGGCTTTACAGCTAGTAGATACTGACTAGTAGCCAAGAAAAATGTGTTCATGATACACCAAAAAAAATGTATGCATCAAGGATACAGCTTTCATCAGAGGAACAGATAGTCTGCATTTGACATGTTTCCCTTGCCTAGCCAGGATGGCAGATTAAACCTACATGCATACATATTTCAAAATAGCCTGGCATTGCACAGAGAAGCTGGGTGTTGCCAGTCAAATTCCAGCTTCCCTGAGTTGTACTCCCAGTACAGTTCCCATGTACTGTTCACTGCTGGTGGACATCCTAGAGTTACTATTTACACAGCTATTCTGCAGCTTCTCTGCCTGGATTTGGGAACAGTGATACCAGCTCAATTTTTTTCTACCAGGTACTGTTGTTAAAACATTATGTTGTAAAATGTACAACCAAAAACTGCATTTATGTGCTGCTTGAAGTCTTTGGAAGAGCACCCCGTTGTTAATGAGCTCTTACATAGACCTCAGTGAGTTCACAGTATTCATTTCTTTTTCAGTATTTTAGATGGACTTCTCAGGACTGCTTTTGGAAAAAAAAAATTATAACCACCTGCCTACATACATAGTGTTGTTTTGATTCACTCACAATCCCAGCACACAGAATTAGTGTTGTGTTTATAATGTCATGGCCTGCATTTTATTTTCAAATTTCTCCTATAACCAGATACTTATTAGTCTTTCCTCACCTTTCTCTTTTTATTAACCATATTATTTGGTCTTCCAGTGTATGACCAAGAATATGGAACATCCTGTAATATTTTAAGATCTTGTTCTTTGTTACCACACATGGCTTAAGTGTAGAAAATCAGTCCCATTTGCTTGTGTACTTAAACTTCATAATTGTTACAGGTCATTCAACACATAGGGCTTCCAAATTTGTGTTGCTATACTTTGTGCTTGTCTTTCTAAAAGTCCTTTAAGGAATAATCTGAAATGTAGTAGTCTCCAAGGTCTGGTGGTATATTTCTGACTTACATTGTTTTCTGTTAGTTGTCTTTGCTATAGTATCTTGTATAAATTATTTCTAATTCTTTATCTGTGGCTGTTTTAACTGCTCAGAGTTAAGGTGTGGGAGTTTAAACTGTACCTTTCCACCTTCTTCTGTCTCCTTTTGCAGTTATAGAGCAGTGTGATTGACAATATGTAAATGTTTGATTGCCTTTTCCAGAGACTGCGTACAGGTTTTTTATTTGTGGACTCAGTACAGAAATGTCTCTTCTTTTGTTTCTTCAGAAAAGACTCTTCAAAGGAAAGTTTTTTGGTTTGGTTTGGTTTTTTGGTGGACCTTTTGTTATTGCATGTGCTTTCACAGTTAAGCAGCCCCTTCTTTTGCCCTTGTCTTCAACAGCCAAACACAGGACTGGTAACATAGTTATAAAACACTTTCTAGGTGAGCTCAAACCTCTTCCTTCACCTGAATGTGGTGAATTTGCGTGTTAGTAAAACTGAAGTGTCCCTGAATCTGTTACCTTGGTATAACACTTGTTGATTACTTTAGGAGAAAAATACACCTTTTTTTTATATATAGCAAAGACAAATCCAAAACACTTAACACTGCTTAAGAGAAGGCAAAAATTACTATATGATGTTCTGCATTGTACACAAGGGTGCTGAGGATTCCACTGAGTCTCTGCACAGAAATACAACACAAAGGAGCAAGGCGAGGTAAAATACTAAAATTTGGAGGTTATAATAAATGTGGAATTTGCATTTTTCAACCCAAAGGAATTTGTAAATAGTGATTATTTTTGAGAATGCTAGATCATTTTCTGGCACAGTAGATGTGTCTTAAGAGTGTCTTCCGTTCTTTGGAATCACTCCAGAAGAGAGATTTCCATTACTCCAACTTTTACTAGGTCAGTAAGAAAAAAAAATCCACTAACATTAATTTGTTTTCTGTTCTATAGGACTGCCTTAAAGCTTGTCAAGAACAGATTGAGTCGGTGCTAGTAAGCAACCTTAGGCAAGTTCGGCAGCAGCAACAGCAAAGCAATTCTTCTAAGATGGTGGATGAAATGGACCAGGCCAGCACTCCCACAGATGTGAGAGATATCAACCTGTGAGGACATCGGCACAGAAAAGTCATGCTTGCTCCCCCAGCCCTTTTATTTTTGCTATTTAGAGCGATGTTTTTTTTAATCTGCTCCCACATAGAGCATATTTAAAGCTGTTTAGATAAAGAAAAAAGAACTGAATAATGAAAAAATGTATTTGGTGTCTATGATGTTCTACAGAAGGGAATCCCACAATATATTTCGTAATTGTTATTTGATTATGTATCAGCGATATTAAATGCTTACAAAAGCATACAAAGTAGCTAGACAAATGTAAGCCTGCATTTGTGGGAACAAACTAGAGTATACTCATTTGTGTATTATGACCTAGTGCATACACCCCTTTTACAAAATTAAGAAAGGAATTTTGTGTGCAATTTTACGGCTTGACTAGATTGCAAAGCAATAGAATAAGGGTTTAGGGCGAAACGGGAAAGGATCCCAGGAATCAAACCATTTTGAATGCAGAAGAGATTTGCTGATCTGTCACCTCTGTTACTAGTCAGGAGGGTTTGTTTGATCTCTGTGTGTTAGTTTTGTTTACTCTTGCTGTCTGTGGTAGCTGCTACCTAAGAAAGAAGATGCTTTATCTTGCCAGCTAGAAGAGCAGGTGTTTTTTTTCTTTTTTTTATTCCTCTCTCCCCTCTTGACTTTTTCTACTTTTCCTCCAGAATTGATTCATTCTAAATACAGCAGCGTCTTTGGCATAAAGGCAATCCCACTTACCCGACTGTGGGCTAAGCCAAAGTAACAAACGTTTGTGTTGAATGGGGAAATGCGTGGATTAATTCTGACCAGTCCACCAGTCAGAGCACCTCTGACCTTTGGATTGCAAGATGTAGTAGATCATCTGTGAAAAAGCATTATATTCATTTTACAGCACCAATTCCCACATCAGTGTTAACTTTTGGCAGCTCCTTAGCTTGTCATAAGACAGTTAAATGATGCTCTATCCATCTTCCTCTTTAACATATCCTCTCTGTGTTTAAGATGAGATTTGTTTTGATCCCTCCTCTTGCTATCTGCCACACACACACACTTTTCAGCATTTCATTAACTTTATTGGGCCACAGTAAGCATTATTATAAACCATTTCATTTGAAAAGCACTTTGAAAATTGTTCCTAAGGGATTAAATGAGATGGTTTATGACAATTTTGGCAAGCAAAAAAAAAAGAGAGAGAGAAAAAAAAGAGGGAAAAAAAAAGCAAAATCACAAAAGCAGAACATATAGCTTTTTATAAGTCAATGTTTTCCAATATCTGGTGTACTTTGTTAGTTGTGGTGTTGCTGGAAATAGCAGTACCTGCTTCAGATGACATTCCTGTCATGACATTCCAGATAAAAGTCTGATGATTTGTTCAGTGTCACAGAAGGTGCTTAATACCTGCATGCTTATCTCCAGACAATGAAAGAAAATTGCTGGTGCAAAAGAGATAAATGGTAAACATCAAGGAGTGTGACATAGAATTTTATTTCAAAGGTGTATTCAGTGTACTTGAATTTATTTTTCTGCTCCCTCTGTAAGGAAGAGGAGTTTAGATGGCAAAGGAGTCGGAACTTTTTTTTTTTTTTGCACAATTGTTTTAACAGTTTGCAACTATACAGTGTGAAGCTGTTGGTTGAAATGTTCGTGTTTGTGTTTTTTAAGACAAAAATCCAGAAAGAACATGCTACTTCTTTGAAGAATATTTTATGAATGAACTCAGACATATTTGGCTAGATGAGGGTAGAACGTGGATCAAGAGTCCAAGGTTTTGTTGCTTTTTTTGTGGGTTTTTTTTTGCGCTGCTAAGAAGCTATGATTTGTTTCATTCTTATTCACATTAACAGTACTTAGCTGTATTGTTTCACTGAGTGTGCTGCTATTTTATAAACATTTTTATAATATATTATTTTACTGCTTAAATTTCAAATCCTGAAGTAGATGGTTAAGTGGAGATATGATGAGTACTTTGATTTACTGGAAATGCCCTGTACAGTTTTTTTTTTTTAAATAGCTTGTTCATATTTTTTTATTTTATTCCTTTTTGTTTTTTTTTCTTCCTGATCACATCCTACAAAGACAGTATATTTACCTCAGGTTTACTGGACAAAACAAAATGGTTCCCATTTTCACAATACCTCACAACATAACAGTTTTTTTTTTTTCCTGCTGGGAGCCTCAATGGAACGGTCAATGCAAAAGGCAACTTGGAGCCTGTGGTTTGGTGAACAGAGCATGGTCACTCCGGTTGTGTTGAGGAAAAAGTGTAGAAAGCAGGAGCATTGGCTCCCTTTTGGTCTTAGGTATCCTTTTCATAGTGGAAAAAAAAATACATTAAGGACCCCTCCAAGAGAAATGCTGAAAGCACTTGCAGTGTGAATCTTCACTGCCTCTTCTGTACACGATTATGTGTTTCTACCCTGGTTGCAAAATGCTGCCTCCAGCTGGCAAATGACTACTGAGCTTGCTAGGCAATGGGAATGGTGGCTTTACTACCTAGGGTCATGCTTGTAATGCTTGCTAAATGATCCCAAAAGGTTAACTGTAGCCTGCTGGCATTATCTGGCTGCCCTGAAGCTGGCCTTCCAAGAAGGGGTTGGACACTCTTCTGGTATTTCCATTTACTCCAGAAGAGAAGGTAACAGTAGCAGTCACGCATGCGTCATAGCATAGGCTCCTCAGTTAATCAGCACAGATGTCAGCACTGAGCAATTCATGGTGGTGGAGATAGGACTGCCCCTTCTTCCCTATCAGTGCTGCAAGGGATGTGGCAACCCTTGTTCCTCCCTATAGCATTACCTGTTCTGCAATTGCTACATAGGCCTGAAAGCAGCCAGAGAAATCTTAAGGATTACGTGCAGTGAGCATAAACAGTCTTAGTCTCAGGCCTTTAGAAATAATTGGCATAGTCCTACAATCCCCAGTACGGAGTAGAAGATCAGATCTGGCAGTCCTGTCTCAGTGGCTAGGTACCAGACCTCTTCCTGTCCCCCAGAGAGGGGGGGCTTTTACATGCTTTAATGCTCTCTATGAAACAAGGACAATATCATACTAGGTTAATATTAAATGCTCCCAAAGAAACTTGAAAGCTGAAATGCTTTTTCCACAAACTGCTTCAGTGATTGTGGGCACTTCTGCCAAGGCATGAGAGTTTGAGAAACTGCAGATCTCCAAAATACTGATAGAATGGAGCAAATTGCAGTGTTTTTTCACAAAGTGATGATTTTTCACCTTGACCATTTGCATTGAGAAGATGGAAAATGTAGAAATTGCATCTCTATTGGATGGACAATAGTTACCTTGTAAAAACGTGTCTACCACATACAATAAATATAGGGGGTAGCATTTTCTGACAGATCAGGTAATTCATTGACAGTCTCTGTATACAAGAAATTTTACATTGTCATTTTGTAGGGACTGAGAAGTCCACAGACTATGGACTAAATTCTGTGCTTACTCACTTAAAATATTGTAGATTTTTGTGTTGATCTACACAGAAAGTGTAAGTCAGTACAGTATGCCTTTAAAGGGCATCACTCTATTCAGGCTTGGAGTACTGCGGACAGTGTCTCAACAGTACTAAACTGCTGCACTGGAATTACAAGGAGTATGTAAGTATGTTTGGATATAGGTGGAGACATTTATATTGGTGTCTGCTTAAGATCTGTCATTAACATGTAATTCTGAACCATCTACGCCTAGGAGCTAAAGTTTGTCAGGCTAAGCATTCCATACAGTCAGCTCTGCTGAACTATGACAAGGACAGCCTGCTTTTAATGATACAATGAAAAGTGTTACGGAAACTTTAATAATCACAGTGATCTATGCTTTCAGTTCTTAACCTCTTTCAAAAGACATCAGGGAACTGGCACAGGTACCATTTTGCCACCCTTGTGTTAATTTGGACTGGGGGAGAAAAATACCACGTGATGAACTTCCTTCATTATTTTAGTTCTCCATGGAGGTTTCCTCAGGAAGATTTCTGCTCTAGTTTCATCCTTACAAAGGAATCCTTGTCCATTGAAGTTTCACAGATTTCACTGGAAGCACTTTTAAGCATGGAGTAGATGTCTGCTCTTCTAGTTGTGATTACAGGAGTGAGGAATGAATGTGAAAAATGCATTGGAAGTCTCAGTGCCATCTGTAATCCTATGTATGGTAGGCATAGCAAGTGTTACCAGTGTTGCAGTTGCAATGACATTTAAAAATGCTAATGATCTACTAAAACTAGAAGCATACTGTATTTAAAGTACTGTAAAACCTGTAACTTCTACAGCTCTGCAGCAGCATTCAGAACAAAAATATGGTATTCCAATATAACACCCTTTTGGGGCATTTTAAAAAATAACATCATTAATGCAAATGGAATGTGTTTTTTTCCCCAAAATTACAGAAATTATAAAATTAAATTATAAAATTTCTTGCAGATGAATGAGAAAAATACATTTCTATGCTTTTGCATGTGCCAGGTGAGTGGCACAATTTATGCTAAAAGCATTTCTCTCTCTACTTCCTGTTTCTGGTACTTTGATGATCTTCCTCTCCCTCCTTCTCATTGTTGTAGAGTAGGAGAACCTCATTTATTTATATGCCCAACATGATTTCAGAAGAGAAATATTTTTAATCCTATTTTAATGTTTCAATGCTGATTTATGCTTCAATAATTGGACATAAGAACTTAGCAAACCATCTGGTCACTGGATTTTTTCCACTATGATTCTTACCATGTTCTCCTGTACCTCAGAAATCACTCTTGGTTGCACAGTTTCTGTTTTCAAACTTTTTTTGTTTTGTTTTGTTTTTTCGCTTTAACGAGTGTGATGCCATATCAGGTCATTGTTATTCTCTCACAGTGTGCTCTTTATGAGGTGTGGATGTTTATAAGAGCAGGAGATACTAGGAAGTAGTAGATATGATCAGTGTAAACAGAAGTATTTAGGAAGTATGTGAGATTACTTTTAATGGATAAGACTCTGAAACAGTCTGAAAACAGGCTTGGTTAGCTTATAAAAGGTATTTTCTGTTCAGTGTTGTCATTTTTATTAATAACCTGTTGTTTGACTAGTTTAAAGATGGTTTTAAGAGAAGTGTTTTGGCGGGTATGCTGTATGGACAATAAACTCACCTTGACCTAAATTTGCCTGTGTTGTTTTCATTCATTCAATGTAAAGATCATACAAAAGATGTCTTATAAATTCTCTTACATAGATAGATGATGTTAGCAGGCATATAAAATGTATATATTGGATGTTACAGTTGTAGAACAAGTTTTCTTTTGAAAGACCTACTGAATAGGCAAATTCTGACATTTAAATGAAATGTAAATTAAATTTCTAACGGTGACCTTTAAATGATAAAGTATATTTTAAAAGACCAAAGTCCCAAAAAAGGAAAGTTGCTGAATTAAAATATTTCATGGAAATTAAATAGAAATTATGGAAAAAGTCTTATATAGAGTAAGCACTTCTATAATTTATTTAAATTTTATTTAAATCTTCCCACAGTTATATAAAATTATATTATACTAAAAAAGAACCAGCATATTGCAAATTCTGTTTGATTTTTTTATAAACTTTGGACTAAATGTAAGTGGAAGAAGAGGGTTTGTGGTGAAGTCACTTGGATGAAATGAGCCTTCATGCACTGTACCTACCTTAGCACATGACCTTCCTCTTCTACTTTGATCATGCTTCATGTTTGTGGATGCTTACTGTAAGTTGACCAACTTCAACTTTGACTTGCTTTGCCTAACCTCATCTTTCAAAGCAAGGAGTTTTCCTTTGTGTTTCAAAGAGTACATCCTGAATACTTGTTTCAGGAGTCTTTTCAGATGTTTCTATTGCGATGAGTTTTTTTTTAACTTTTCCATAAACTATGTCTTCATTCTCTGCTGCTCTAAAGAAACAAAAAAGCCCTGCAAATCTAAGGCAATCCGTACATCCACAAAGCCCAACTCAGTCTTGCCTTGCACTGTATATTACCATTTACATCAATAAATGCAAAGCTGATGTAAAAGCAGAATATCTTGTAAAGATGAAAGTGAACAAACTATTTTGGAAAGCCATTTCCCTTTTTTCAGCAAGAAAAAATAGGATCTAGCTGCTAAGTTCTGTGAAGGATTAAAGATGTGGAGTCCCTCTTTCTCAATATGGTATTAACCCTTCAGCATTACAGTGATGTTTTATCCTCTTATAATCAACATACAGTAGAGTCTAGGTCTCCAAACCCAGCTATATGCAGTCATAGACCGTCTTTCATTCATATTCTGTCTATAAAAAGATGTACAGAACATCTCTATACTGCATAAATTACAAGCATACCCAAACATATTGTAACTACAGAGCCCCATGGGGAAGAGTGGGAGACATGAAAGGCACCTGGACTACTTAATGGCAATCTAGATAATAAGACCAAAAAAGGTACATTTTAATACTGTATTTCACAGAGAAGAAAGTCAAGCCAAGAAAGAATATGGTGAATACGGTCTTGCTCATGCTGTTAACTGCATTGTTGATACAGTTTTGCACCATTCTACAGTTGCTTGCAAGCATTACATTAAGTATTGCATTCATATTTTAGAGAATAATAATTATTCTCTAAACTGCATTGCTTTGCAAATTGAAGCCAGCCAGCTGGCACTTAAGAAACAGACTATGCTCCAGTTCTTTGCACTCCACAGTACACTGAATCATTCTTCCCAGTTAAGGGTAAGTTTATTTTAGAAGACTCTCCAGGGATCCTTTCAGATCTTTGGAGAAAGCAGGCTGTTCTATATTTGCTTTGTACCTCTCCAAAACAGTAAAAAAAAAACCCCTCCTATTTTTCTTATATTATAGTGATATATTAAAAGGGATCTCAAAAGTGACTTGCATTTCAGCTATGTGCAGCTACAAGAGCACAGGTACCACAATGTTTGTACACCAGAAAGAATGAGAGTGCATGGCAGCTGACATTACTGCTGGTCCTGCCAAATGAAGGAAATCTGGGTACCTTGAAATTTGAAAAATTGGAGAATCCTATTACTGGTATCTATTAGCTAACAGGGACAAATTCATTCCAAAGGGTAGTGTGGCTTTAGATGCACTGTGATTTTCTTCTGTGAGAAAAGGAGTTGGACGGGGAAGGCTAGATGGCAAATATGTTAAATCAAGACTTAATAATTTTACACATTCAAGTGAAGAAAGTTGAGATATTTATGCCTGGGCAAGAACTCTATATGTGATGTGACAGGTATTAGGACCTGTTCTGAGTCCTGCTGCAATCTGTTCTAGTGGGATAAGAGTCTATGTGAAGTAAAGAGGGAAAACAAGTGAAAGAAGAGGACAGAATTTTTCATTAAAACTTTCTTCTCTTGTGGAAGTGATTTTGTGATGCCTCTGTATTACTAATAGTTTTTCCTTGAGGAAGTGGGGATGCTGTTTGCACTATTGCAAAATGTAGCATTTAGAAAGTACAAGAAGAATTAAGGCAGAGCTGTGAAGGCGAGAAGCAGACTAGCCACACTGGGAGCTGCAGTTACTCAGGTTACTCAGTGCTGCTTTTAAGTGCAAAAACACTGGTCATGTAACAAGGAACTTACCAGCATTCCTTGAGAGCAATAGATGGGCTTATCTGATGGTTAAAATTTTTCAAAACTTGAACATATGAGTGAGACCTAATGTGCTGGAGGATTATGAGCTAGGTTTGTTACTAAACATCCTTAAAGGGATGAATTTTCACTTAAACTTCTCCAGGTTACCCCTTTTCAACCTCTTTGCCTTCCCATGAACATATTTTTCAATATGTTTAGATTTGCTTTGCTTCTTTCTGCAGCGTCCTGGCAATATTATTTACTTTCTCAAATTAAGGGATTAAAACTGGACCTAACATCACATAAAATTTCAGCAGAAATGCATAAAATCTGGATGTGATTATGTTTGATAGATAGCAACACCAGAGCAAGAAATTCCATATGTAATTAAATGAAATACAAAACTTGAGAGGGAAATTACTTAATGAGATTATGGAACCCGAGACTGTCTGCTTCAGGTGGACCGCTAGATGGCAGTAATGTAACTTTACAATTTCTCTCCCTCTCGCCCCCCCCCCCCCCTCTCTCCCCCTCTCTCTCTCTCTCTCTCTCTCTCTCTCTCTCTCCCCCCACTTATCTTGAAGCTTATCTGACTGTCTTCAGCAACCAGTGAATACACCCATGATTTGAAGTTTTACAATTTGGGGTTTGAACAGAAAGGTCTCTGCTGTTTCTGCAGAACGAGATTTTTATGAACAGTCACATGAGACTGGCTCTGCTTCCTGTTTGTAACTAGTATGTTGGTCTGAAAGAAGACTTAAAAATAATTAAACACTTTTTCCCTGAAAGCAGTGAATGTAAAGTTGACATAACT
>NW_010587119.1:0-32963 GCF_000705375.1 Tinamus guttatus | reverse complement strand
CTGGGTTGATATGTTTCTAAGACCTGGAAGGAATGAAATGCTGAAATAACAAGTCATCTACAGAGAACACTGCCCATCTTATGGCTTCTATTTTATATTTCTAAATATAAACTGTTAACTGTTGCTCGATGTGGACTTTCCCTGGATTCCTAATACTGTCGGACATTAATGATATGCAATCCACATACAGTGATGACTTTACTGGTTAGTTGAAATTATTCAGGTTTCAAAACTTCCTTTGAATAAAATTTTGCCATTTGAAATTTTTCCATTTTCAGCTCCACAAAAGACTTTTCCGTAGGATGACTTCTTCAAACTATTCATCCTTAAATGAGCTTGTCTTGTGTTAGCAGCTATACTCTATAAACATTTGTTTTAGTGAGTTAATTAAAAAATAGGTTCATCAATATGGACTGACAGATCCGTGAAATTATGAAGAAGAAGAAATGAAAAGTAAGAAGGGTGAAACAATCAGGAAAAAAGTTACCCATACCACCACAATGAAGGAGAAGACAGGAGCAAACAGAGAAAACATAATCTGATAGTCAAAGAAAAGGCTACAAATCAGAAATGGCAGGCCTTTCAAGCTCTCACTCACAAAAATGAATTGCGTGATGTCAAAGTCTCTTAAAACTTCTTTGCCTGAAGATTTGTTGCTATGGCAGAGCACTTTATAACAAAAGATGCACTGATAAGATTATAAATGCTAACATTCTTAACTCACATTTGTTTCATATACTTTTAAAACATGCCTAAAAAACAGCTAGGGGCTTATCATCATAGCAAAATGCAGTTGTTTTTAATGGTGATACAACAGAAAGATTAGAGCTGAGTCATTTGGCACTAGATCATTTAAAAGCTAGTTGCGTCATTAATTCCTACATTTGAAAATGTTACTTCTGAAAGCTGTAGAAGGGAAGCACTATAGAAATACAATGTTGTACCACACTGTCAAAGGATGATAAAAAGGGAATTGAACAGACCCACTACTGTATTTAAACTTTATCATGTGTTTTAAACTGCTGATTATCTTTTAATTTTGATTCATAATTTTCAGCTGTGAAAACAAGTTAGGACAGATCTCTGGGCAACCCAGAATTTCACAACTGACTGATTTTTGGATGGTATTTATTCCATCCTGTTGTGAAATCTGAAAGGAAATATGCTCAGCTATCTGAACAAATAATATTTTGATTAGTTAATCAGATTGTCCAAAATCGATAAAACCTTATCTAGATGAGCTTTCTGAGGAAAAAAATTAAAACTGTTTAATCATTTTGCTAATAGTGATTTCTAATAGTCAATGATGGTAATGATCACACTGTTTTTTGACACTGCCAGCAAAATGGACAAAGTAACAGAATAATATTTTCTCAGTTCTTTTTGTTTTTGTCGCACCCCTATTCTTCTTTATTATTTCCCAAGAATACGAAGAAAAATCTTCATTTTAAAAAGTAAATATTCTAAATACATTTTTTGGGGGGAGGGGTGCAGTTAATCGGTGCAATGCACACGCCACACTAGATGCAGTCACTTAGAGCTGCACAGCATACATACTTCTGCAAAGCACATTTTCAAGCTGCATCTGTCCCACACTTTCTGCCAAATATGAAGGTGATGAATCCATGCACTCAAAGATATTTAATGGGAGAAAAAACACCATTTAGGAAAGCAGACAAGTACATTTGAGCATCTGCTTCTCATCGTGATGAACTTTTGGAATGGATGAAGGGAGGTTTTGATATGAAGGAGAGTCCTACAGAAAGTATTTTCATAGCTGAAGCAAGCATTTGGCATTAAATAGAGCTTTCTTTGTGAATCAAATCACTTTTACTCTGGAAATGAGATTTCCACAAATATTAATAACCATTTTTTCATGTATACTAATGAAACTTTTGTGAAATCCCTTATAGAAGACAGAATACTTAACAGATGTCTCAAGGATTCATTCCACCGGAGTGCCTTTATCCAGCACACCTAGTAACTTGTTGCTGCACCCGATTCTTTTTCATGCCGCGTGTCGGCCACAGGATGGGGGAAGAGGGATAGTGAGTCTGTATCGAGGTGATGATGCCCTCTAACAAGCCTCTTTTACATTCAGGTAGGCGTCAAGCTATACTCACCCAGACGCACTAAATTAGCGCAAATCGATGAGCTAGTAAGTAGGGTCGTTAGTAGGGCTAGTAAGTACATCGTTATTCTCTCCAACTCCCTTCTTAAGGGGATTGCTGGACCGACTGCGCAGCGTCAGAGAAGCAACACAGGACCAACATCCCCAAAGGCGCAGAAGCAGCACCCCAGACAGCCTGGCTCAAGCGCAGCTGCCAGGGCCCCTTGGGACAGGCAGAGGCGATGACATCACCTGGCACAGAGAGGCCAATAGGCAAGCGGGAGCGGGGGGCGGGGCGTCGCAGTGCCGGCACAAGGAGCCGGCGGGCGCGCGAGGACTTTATTCGCGCGCGTGTGCCTTTTCGAGGGGGGTGGTGCTGCGCCATGGCGTGCTTCGGATTGACCGTCGTGCGGCAGTGAGTACTGCGGCGCCTTGCGCCGCTTTCTTCGGGTCCCTCTTCCCCGCGGAGGCCGTTCTACAGCACCAGCGAGGAGCTGTTGCCCCTCCCCTCGCCATATCGGGAGGGAGCGTCGCGCGCAGAGCTCCCCGGCGTGCCGGCTGCTGTTAGCTGCTCGGGCGCTGCTCTGCGTGGACTGAGCCATGGGCACCTAACAACCTAGGCGCGCTGGCCGCTCTGCATGGGTGTCGGGCGGGCCCTATCTCTGGTAGTGGGATTTGTGTGCAGTGGCCAGAGTTGCGTGGGAATATTTTCTTAGAGGCTTTTCTCCACTCTTAAAGTGGAAAAAAACCTGAATGCATGAGGAAGGGTGATCTTATCCCTGCACTGCAACCTTTACGCTGTAAATCTTTAACACTGTAGCCTTAGCAGTGCTTTCCATATGCTATATTATCTCCTCTGGCATATTCTCATCTAAATAACTAATCTAGCTGAGTCAAAAACATGACCAACAATTAAAAGACACTTGTCTGTGTTGGTGATCTTCCTTCTCAACCATTTAAGACTTTGGAATGCTCACCTCTTTAGTTATGATCTAAGGACATACGGTTCTTCCAAAAGCAAAATGTGATAAGTGAAGATGCCATGTTATTTTTACAGTTATCAATAGCTGAAATATTTTTTAGACTCTTAAAGTCTAAAACCAGCACTGTATGCTTTAATGATAATTTTTGCCTGTCTTCAATTTGATCATGGAAATATTGGACCTAGAAGGCCTTTTTAGCTGCCTTTGGTAATAGACCTTATTAAGTTATTGATTTTTGTTCTAGAGTATTTTAGTTCACTATCAAGATAAGTCTAGATATAGCAGTACAGATTAATATTGAAATACTATGTTGTACTAAAATTAGAAGGAGCTATTTATGAACTGTTAAGTAATTGATCATAAGACCTTTCCTCTGCCAAAAGCACTACGTTTGGGTGAATGGTAATCTCTGCCTTCCCTCTGACTACCCTTTGCTTAGAAAGGTTAGTCTCTTCTGTGAAATGTTAAAAGTAACAATATCCTTGACTTTAAAATCTATATGGTTAGTTTTTGTTTTGTTGTTGTTGTTGTTTTCTTTAAAGCTACAGTGGATATTGACAAAGATCATCAGTCTTCTTGACTAGTTCTCTCTGTTTATTTCTCCATGTATGTACAATCCCAATTTCATCTTGCTGCAATTGATAACAACTGACTGACTGCCTTTTTAATGAAAGCTATATTTCCTTTAGTATAATGCAGTTTAATACTTGGTTAGTACTACTGAAACAGCAATTTCTATATTCCTTTATTATTATTATTATTATTATTAAGAGCAACTTTGGCTTTCCTTAAAGATTTGACTTTGGTGACTTGCTGTTCTATTTGCAGCCTTCTAGCTCAGCTAGAAAACATAGAAGGCTGAAAACTTGTTACATTTTAAATCTTCAAATGAGACTTCCACAGGCACTTAAGAAAGTTCCAAAATTCATCTAATAGAAAATGGGTGGGAGTTCAATCAAATGTGATAACTTAGACTCTGCCTGGGTATGCTAGCCAATACTAGTGCTATTCAGGAAATGTGCATGTTTCTCCCTCCACCCAATAGGAAAGATTCTATCCAGTCTGCTGTATTTTCCTCTGGAACATGGAAGGAGTTGTTCAAGACGTGGGCAGAGCCTGAGGAGCTGTCTGCATGCTGTTCAGGAGAGGGTTGAAAAACTTTTTTGTGTGTGTTTTGGAAAATGGTGGGGTTTTTGTTCTGATCAATTTTCTATTTGGTACTCATCTTGGGGGCTTCTGTCCTGCAGTGTTGATAGCTCTCCCTTTAAAAAGAAAGTTACAAGTTTGGTCTTTATATGGCAGAAACTCAGGGAGCTGACTTGTGATTCATGCAACAGTCTCAGTGACATCTGTATTCTTAACTTTATTCTTGTCAAATTTAGTTGTTAAATTTTTCCTCGTTAGATATATCCGCAAAATGTTTTAGTTGCTCTTTTCCTGAAGTACTCTTGTTTTCAAAATGGAGTATTTTACTTCCCAAAGAAAGTTGTGTTTCTTCTAGTAGTTCATAGTTTTGTTATCTTAAACTTTGTTAGTTCAAGATTTGTAATCTGTCTGCTGCTGTATCTTGTACATCATGTATTGCTTTTTTTAAAACATAGACGACTACAGTTCCTCCTTTTTATGTCCCCCTTCAATATAGATTAGTGATCTAATGATAATTTTGCCTCATTATTTAAGCAGTTGCTTCCTTTTGTTTTGGACTTGTTTATTTTAGTAAATATTGTAAGTGTGATTGGGTTTGACACTTGAAAATACTTTTCTTGTCTTCAAATACCTTTTTTTGAAAAGAGGCTGTGATGTGCCCATTTTTTATATTTCAACTCTACCATCTCTTGTTTGTATCTACTCTAATAATCATTTTTGAACTTGGACTAAAAATGTTGAGTGAAGTTTTGTTTTTGTCTGTAATCTCTTTCAGTGGAGAAACAAGATACAACAAAGACAAGATACTGCAAGGTTAGTATCAGTCATGCTACTAGCGTGTTAGAAGGGTAAAATGATGCTTCCCTGCAAGGTGAGAACTCCCATAATGAACAGATGACATACATTATAATCAATAATAATACTTAATATACCTTAAGAGTCATTATTTGCAAGCCAGTACCTTATCTTCATAACTGTAATGAATTACAGTGATTCTGATAAACCAATTTTCTTAAAATAACTAGAAATAGCTGTGTACTTATGGTAATGTCAGGAATATTAGAATACTTCCTTTTCCCAAAAAGGGAGAAAAGAACTGTTTGTAAACAAATAAAACAGTGGAAGCATCCCTTATTAAGGATGCTGGAATAACACACAGCACTGCGTTAAGTCTTAGTGGTTTGTATGAAGCCAAAAAGGGCTTCTGGGATTCAGATGAGGAGTGGTGCAGCTCTGGCAAAAATCAAGCCAGGTACGTATACAGTGACCAGAGTTGGCAGGAAGCTACAGGGGGTTGATCGGTGATTATACTGTAAAGGAGGTTGTTTCTGTGAAAAGGTAATCTCTTCCTTGCAGAAAACTGAAGTAGAGCAAGGAAGTATAAAAAGTGAGGATTGTTTAAAATGCTTGAAGTAATCTTCCTCATTCTATGTAAACTGTCTTTAGACAAAGGCTTTAAAACAGCCTTTTATGTAGTGATTGCTGACTTAGTACACCTAGAATTAAAAATATCTGAGCTGTTTGGTGTCTGCTGTAGGAAGACTGAGGAACCTAATGAGATTGTGCTCTAAATCATCTGCAGTGCTACAGACTGTGAGAAAGTTATGCTTCTAGATTATCCTACCTCTGTTTTGACATTTCAAATTACTGTTTTTGCAATGTGGCCTTTGTGTTCCTAATAAAGCGAATAAAGCTTCATGATCTTAAAAGTACTAATAGTGCTACTTTTGTTTGTCAGATGATGCATAGTAGGCTTCCTCTTAACCTAGACTTCTGTTATCATATCTCATGGTACTTTAAGATTATAAATCATTTTGTATTTTTCTTTGTGAAAATTATTTTTGTTGCTTGGATGTGATGGGAAGTATATGTTATTTGGCTTCCTCCAAATGTAAAATATACAATGAGTGTGGACAAAGAAATTTGTTAGAAATTTGTTATTTTGTCACTCTACCATGATTCTAAGTTCTTTTAGATCCTCTGAGTGACAGGACCAAGCCTTTATGCCATTAAAGTTGGATTGCCATATAGCAGCTTCTCTCAGAATTGCCTTAGAGCTTTGTGGTGAGTTAATTCTAGTTACTCCATCTGAAGACTATGTTTTGAAGGGCTACTTTGCAACTAGATTTGCTATAGATACTTGATATCCAATTGCATGGGTGTTGTAAGAAGTAGAGACTGTAACAGACCCTTTATATCAACTATAAAATTGTTGTGAAACAGCGTGACAAAGGGAAGTTTCTTGTCTCCTTCTTTTTAAGGCATTGTCAATATTATGCAGAGGGAAGGAACAGACATTTCAAATTTCTTAAGAGCTTGACTCTTGCTGTGCGTGTTTCTTCCTGGGTACATTTTAGTATAAGCAACATCTCAATTTTCTGTTCTTTTTTAATAGTAGACAGGCTTCTTTGTGTGTGGATTTTTCTTTTTCCCCCTTACAAAACTGTGAGACTCCTTTAGCCTACCAGAGACTATTCTAAAAAGCTTAAGTGACTTAAAATGATTGCTCACATGTAGGAAATGAAGGCCTCTGCATTATGAGTAACTTTCTCATGTGCATCAATCTTTCTGACTTGCCAGCTCACATATCTTTTTTTTTTTTTTTCCACTCCATTCGTATGATTAAAATCAGTGAAGGCCCGAGGAACAGTCATTTTCACTATTACGTGTCTGCTGGAGAAGGAATTTTTTTTTTGTGCTGAGCAGATTTTTTTCTATTATCATGCTTGCTCAGCTGGTAGATCATTTAAAATTTAGATATCTTAATGTTGATGAATCTCTATTTTACAGGTCAAGGAGTGGATGAGCCCCTCTCTCATACTGGTTTCAGACAAGCAGATGCTGCTGGTGTGTTTCTCAGTAATGTGGAATTTACCCATGTCTTTTCAAGTGACCTCCTTCGAGCAAAGCAGGCAAGTGCTTCTTGAAGTGACTGGATGTAAGCATTGGTTTGTTTTACATTTATTTACTATTGCTGCAAATATTATGGTGAAGGAGAGCTAAAAGCAATTTTGTTGGATTTAAAACTAAAGTTGGTCTTAGGTAGAATTCAAGATGACCTCTATGAGTAAGGAAATTTTAAAGCAAAGGAAGTGATAAAGGCTAACTTGATGATTGCTGTGGTGTTCTAAGATGGTATAGATATCCTATGGGAAAACAGTTTGTAACTGTATAATATTCACTTTTTAGACTGCTGCCATAATTATAGGAAAAAATAGGTTTTGCCAAGACTTGGAAATCAAGCATGATGCAAGACTTCGTGAGAGAGTAAGTGCTATAAGAATTTGTTTTTAATAATGATCAACTTGAGAGTGTGAGTTAGAGATGATAGATTCCTGAGTTAGTAAAAAGTTGGTTTAGTAGTGTCATTGTAGTAGCAATGTCTTTTAATTGTTTGAACTCTTTAAATAAGGCAATAGAATTACTTTTGCTCAAGTATGGATTGCTGAAGCAAAGGCTATATTTAGTAATGGTGGTATAACAGTGATGCTCTAAGGATACATGTAAGACAAGGTTTATGTGTAGAGGTAAATATTAAATAAATGAAAAGGTTATTTTTCTAAACACATAAAATGAAAGACATGTTCTTTCTGCCTATCTTTGCTTGTCTTCATGGCACAAATTGATCTGGACTTTTTAAGCTATTCATACCTTTCCATTAGCACAAAGACTAGTAGAAAAATTTCTAGTAATAGACAATCTGGCTTCTTAAATTTTAGCAGTGACAAACAGATCTTGGAAAGATCTTAAAAGGTTAAAAGAATGGTAATACACCTCCAAGTGTAACTATCTTCTAAAATACATTATTGACCATAAAATTTATCTTTTATAATGTGATTTCTGTTTTTTCAAGAGTGTTCCAGATGCATAGTTTGTGTATATTGTTTGTTACTATTTCAGTTAGAACCTCTCACATGCAAGGTTTATATCTCAGGAAAAAAGTGTATCAGTGAAAATAGTTAATTGCCTATTTCTGGACACCATTATCATTCTTTAAAGCTGTCGCTGACACATACACTTGTAACACTGTCCACACCAGTATTATTTCCCCTGCCCCAATCTCTGACAAAAGAAGAGGCTATTGTTTATTTTTAATAGATGGAGTACTTGCAGGTTTTTTTTCTTCCTTTTAAAACAACTCTTAAGTGGACAGTCTCTGGAGGTTGTGGGGCTTTTTGGTGTTTTTTTGTTTGTTTTGTATTTTTTTCCAGAGGTCTGTAGATAGAAGTATTTTACTTTCGGGGGGAAAAATCCCTTTAGTCTTGCTACGGACAGGTGAAAAGTAAATGGAGTTTATCATCTTGAATGCTGGAATACAAAGATGCTTGCAGTGTAGTTGTAATATTTTTATGTTGAGTGTCAGATATAGGAAAATAATCTCCAGTCAAAGATCAGGCCTGAGGTAACTTTTGAATGTTACCCTTTTAAATAAGATGCTATTCATGATAGCATTTCTACCTATCGTACACATATCTATTTTTAACCTAAATAACAGTCCCTCACTGCTGGGATAAAATATGAAAGTTAGTTAAGTCTGAACATGATAAATAAGTTCCAAGAAAACAAATCTCTTAAGATGGTTGCATTGAAAGTAGAACTGAAGATTTGATGTGGCTGGCTGAACTGTATCTCTAACTTGCCTCTTACAGAAGTATGGTGTTGCAGAAGGAAGGCCTTTGGCTGACCTTAAGGCCATGGCAAAGGCTGCTGGAGAACAGTGTCCTTCATTTACACCTTCTGGAGGAGAAACACTGAATGAAGTATGGTATTTAGTGTGTCCTAGTTTCCAGGCTACTTAATAGGTGCAAATGCAGGTCTTGCTTATTTAATTTAAGCTTATTCTAATCAAAGGAAGTTATTTTCCAGGATAAAAGAACCCCTTGGCTTGACTGCATGACTTGCCAAGTGGGGAAACTCTTTAGTGCTAGAACATTAATTCTGAAATTGATTTCCCATCAAGCTTTCTTCCATCTGCTGAAGGATAATGGCAGTTACTCTTACCCCTGAATTTCAAAGGCAGAGAAGTTACCTTATGTTCACACCATCAAGTAGTTTACCGTTTATTTGAGACTTGTTTCAGATAAATATTTATGTTAACTGAAGTAGCTGTTTTTCCTGAAAGCTAAAAATCTTACAGTCCTCACAATGCAATCTTCTGACTTTTCTCTTTAGGTGAGAGAACGTGCAAGGGATTTCTTTGAATTTCTGTGTCAGCTAGCTGTTGAAGCAGGACAGAACAAACAAGTGACACATAGTGCAGCAAGCAACAGCTTACGAAGATCTGAAGTACAGTCAGTTTTCCCCTGGGCAGACCACTGTGATGAACCAGAACTTGACTCTGGTAACAGTGGAGCTTCTAAACAATTAGATGCCAATATATTAGTGGTGAGTCATGGGGCATACATGAGAAACTGGTTTGTCTATTTTTTTTCAGATCTTAAATGTACTTTGCCAACAGCTTTTACAAAGTCTCAGCTGTCTTCTGTGAGTCCCAATACAGGAGTTAGTCACTTTGTTATAAAACTTGATAAGGAAAATATATTAAAGCCTGAAATAAACTGTGTTTGTCTTAATCAAGACTCTCATTTAGTGGATGTGAGTGCTGAATTTGCAACTTCAAAAATGTTTTAAGAGCCTTTAGAAGGGAAGTGATTTTTAGATAATCACCATACAAGGTCAGGAAGGTTTAGTAATTAATGGGATTGACTGGAGTTATTGGCACTCCACTGAAAAACTGGAGAATTGCTAATACCACCTTAAAATAATATACAACTTGCATGGTCATAGTACCTGCTGTAAGTTGACACTGGAGAAATAGCACAAATGTTCTTTATGAAAAATAATGCTTCTGTTCAGTCACTTGCATATATGGTTCTGCAGTGCATATTAAAGTTTTTACCATTAGCCCTTTTTTCTTTTTCCAATTGTAAGAGTGGGGGAGTAGGAGTGGGGGAGAATGGTACTTGAAAAAATGAGATGTATCATATTCTTGTTTCATTACCAAATGCTATATTGTAATAAATATTTTTTAAAAGATGAAGTTTTTTGAATTCAGTAGTATAACTTGACCACTGTCCAGTGTGAAAGTTTGATTTAGTTCCTGGCTCTGCTACTAAAGAGCTGTGAGATGCTGGACAAGTTACTTCTGCATTTGTAAAGTGTGCCTGCCTCACAAGAGTAGTTAGTAAGAATTTCTGTAAGTGTTGAGACCTCTACTAAAAAGTACTGTACAAAGTAGCCAAGTCTTGCCTATAAAGCAAGATGAATAACCTAATGCAGACATAACTGAAATAATGGTCTCTATGTTAAAAAGTGATCTTATCAGTATGGTAAATTGTTTCCTCCCTAGAATCCTGTTGATTGCAGTCATTGTAGGATAGTAAAATCGGAGGGTAAAGGCAAGTTGGGATGCTTGGTGATTGTTTATATTACTGTTAGCACTGTTTTCTTTCCGCACTGGGATGTTTGTAGTGTTACTCTATGTGCTTATCTGGCTTATGTTTATAATTTGCAAATTTTTCTCTGTTTATATAATTTAAGCCTGTAAATAAAAGTTATTAAAGGCTCCTGTATAGAACTCTATTTCATCTATACTTCCTTTGGTGGGGGGTGGAGGCAGGGGCAGAATCTGTTAATATCACTCTACAAAGCCTTGCCCAGCTCATACTTCTGCTTTTTCAAAAAAAAACAGGCCATTTGGTGAAAGAGTACCTTGTACTTGCAAAAGGCTAATTATGGATCAGTGCTTTCCTGACCCTGCTTGAAAGAACCACAACTGTTAAGGACAAGCTTAAATTGCTTCCAACTGCACGAAATTTAGTAGTTAGGTGTTGGATTGGAACCTCAACTACACTTTTTCCTCTCTCTTGGAGCAGAGACTTGAATTTTGATGAGGAAGAGGTTGACATTGTTTCCTTAAGCAGGTACCTGTACTTAATTGTAACCCTGATCAAAACTAACAAAAATGTTTTTAAGTGTTCTGTACCTTGCTTCTATTCCTGTGACTGTGATTCAACAGGGAACCTCTCAATATGAACATAGAATGGAAGTCTGCTTCTATTCTGTGGTGTTAAGACTGTAGTTTAACCAGTTGTGATACTACTAAACTGGAAAGGATAAAGCGGGAGTGTTCTGTCATTTGATGACTTAAGATCGTCTTATAAGGTAGTGTTCTCCAGAACCTGTTAGGGAACCTAATCTTTTTATTGCTGCAAGGCTTGCATATCTAGCAATTGACTGTGAAACCATCTGCTGCTGTTCCTGAGGATTAGTCACAGAAAACCTGTTTTCTAAAAATGAATGCTGAATAACTGGTATCAGAAGGGACTGGGCTTTGAACCTTTAAGGCCTTACGTAATGTGAAGGACTGCCATATAAAGCTGGGTAGGCAAATATAAACCCATGTATATTGAATTTCAGCATTGATAGCTAAGCTTACCACTTTCTGATGAGCTGCATTTCTTTCACTTCTACAAAGATATAGAGAGAAGGCCACTTGTGTCTTTTCGGAAGCTGTGTATACCTCTCTTTCCCCAATATGAGGCAGTTCATAAATGTGTAATTGATGAATTTTTGGCTGCAGCTTTTTCAGCAAAAA
The DNA here is from genome assembly GCF_000705375.1 of Tinamus guttatus. The sequence continues at coordinate 21,127 of NW_010587119.1, read as the reverse complement.
TGTTGCCTTTACATTAGAACACGCTGGGAAACTCAAGATTTTTCTAAAATAAACCCAGGCTTTATTCAAAATGGCTTTGTTTCAAGTCTTTTCAAAACAAAGGTGTCTTTAAGGAGAGTATTCAATGTCAGTGTTATTAGGAAGTAAAAATAGTTGTCTTCATTGATATGTGCTTTTTAACTTTGTACTTGTGAAAATAAAAAGATCCTCTTTGAAGTCAAAAGTACAAATATGACAGTGGTAGCTGGATGGATTACTCAATTTTTGTTTGAAAGTGTCTAAGTTATTCATAAATAACGTAAATATTTCTTTAGACTTCAAGGAAACATGAGCACCCATGAAGAAAAGGGACTTTTTTTTTTTTTTTTTTTTTTTTTTTTTTGCTTTACATGGAATACTGCAGCTTCTAGGTTGACTGAAGATTGATCACATCCAAAGATGGATGAAAATTTTGTTAGCGGCTACTTGACAGAGTTATGGAAAAAGGTAGGAGGGGAGTTTTGTTCTTAAAATGTTTATGCCTGAGAGTGCATGTTTATTTCAGGAAGGAAGAGACATGCATAGCAAGAGACTTTCCTCTTGGTGCTTAAATAACTTGAACTTTTCTGTCATTGCCATCTGTAGTTGAATGGTCAGCCGTTAGTTGGCACTGGATCAGAATTGAGAAATACCTCTTGGAGCAGAAGCAGCATCTTTCTTCAACTAGAAAATGGAAAGAACAATTGCTTATGAAAGAACATAACTTTTGTGGGATGTTTCCAAACACTGATTTCTGTGGTATTCTTAGATTTAAAAATTCTTTTCCTTTCTTTCTTATCCTCAAATAGCTTAATTTCTATTTTGTTCTTAATGAGTTACCTCACAGGAACATCTGCTTAATAGTATGGTTGGTTAAATGCTTTGCTCTTTCTTGGGTAATCCTAAGGACCATTGATTCTACCACTACACTTCAACTTATTTGGTGTATTTGTAGGTGTTTAGAGCTTAGACCCATCCTAAGGAACCTGTGTGCTTTTTTGTAATTATTGTTAATAAATTCTTTCATCTTATGTTAGCTCTGAAATAGGGCAAGAAGAAAGTATGTGTCTGCCTTGAATAATATCAATGGACAAAACCATTTCAATTTTCTGTATTGATAAAAACATTTTTAATGGAAAAACTTTTAAGCCAGATATTTCTAATCGGCACTTTAGACTGCATGTATGGTGCAAGCATATCAACTCTTAACTGTTCACAGATGGTGGCATATAAAGTGAGGAAGAAAGGCCCTGCATTATTGTGAATTTTCTTGCTTCAGATTTATATTTTTGTTATTTAAAATAAACACTTGGAAAAAATAATTCTAGATACTTGTAGAAGACAGATAAGGAGATTTAAGTATGGGATGTTAAAGTCCCTAAACATACAGCCAGGTATATAAGCAATCAAGAGTGTTCTGTAGTTACACCAATGCCTTCTCTCTCTGCATGTTTGGGTCTGGAAGAGTTAGAGAGAATATTCATCTAGATGAACCTACAAATAGAAAAGATATAGCTATTTTTTTCCTTCTCTATACATTTAAAAATAAATGACTTTAGAAGCTTCTGAAGTTACCTATAGGCTTTTTTGTTTTAAGTACCCTGTTTTAAGCACTGGCCTTTTTAAGTCTTTGAATCAATATCGAGATTTAACTGTTCTTGCACTTTTAATAACTTGACTATTTCTGTATAATGTACAATAATTCTTCGTGATTTATTGGGATAATGGGAAGGAAGAGTTGAAGTTATAGATGGTTGTGTTAGGAATAGTAGAAAAAGATATTTGAGAGATCACTCAGTAGAAGGAAATGAATATTTTTGTCCTTGTGAAACGTTAGTCTCTAATTAGCAGCAGGAGACAAGGCCTAATTATAGGGTGGATTTCCAGGAGCAGCAGCTGCCAAAATGCAGTCAAGAGAATGTGAAAGTAAATTAAGCAAGCAAGTGTGAAAGTAAGTTAACCAGCATATTACCAGGATGATAATGATACTCAAGTGGTAAAATACATTTCTTTTCAATAGTGTTGTAAAAAATAATCTTGAAATAAATGTTAGAAACACCTCCGCTTGGTCATTTAATGGCTTTTAGTAAGACCTCAGAGAACTGATGTTTAGTTCAAAATTATCTCTTAGACTAGCTTTTATTCTAATGTTCACCACTCCTTTAAATTATTTTTTCTTTTGCTGAAGTGTTGCATAGATGGTAGAACCCTTCTCTGTCAGTTTTGACTTCACCAACATCAATTTCTGGCAGGACTGCTAAGAACCTAGCAGCCATTGGGCATGCAACTTGACAGAGTGCATTGCTAGTACTAGTTTCCTTCTTCCAAAATAGTATTTTGCTTCCATTGCACAGTACTGCATTTGTTTTCTGGACATAGACCTGTCCTAGTAGTAGCAGAATTTGGTTTTATAAATTTATCATATGTGTTCTGAATCTAAGCTTTTGATATTCATGAGGCTGTCTCAGATCCACAGCACACATGCCTGGACTTAAAATATGTCATGTTCCCCAGATATGTCCCTTTTGTGATGGCTTTGGCCATAAGCCTGAGGTTTTGGGATATATAGCAATCCTGAGCATGTGGCAGCTCCATACATGCAAATTAACTGCATGGTATGTGTCTGAACTGCCTGTATATGGGTGTCCAAAGAAGCACAAGGAAGCTGGTGAAGGGGCTGGAGCACAAACCTTACGAGGAGCATCTGAGGGAGCTGGGGTTATTTAGTCTGGAGAAGAGGTGGCCCAGGGGAGACCTCATCGCTCCGTACCTGAAAGGAGGTTGTAGTGAGTCAGGGGCCAGTTTTATCTTCAAAATAACTACCGACAGGACAAGAGAAAATGGCCTGAAGTTGTGCCAGAGGAAGTTCAGGTTAGATGTTAGGAAAAACTTCTACATGGAAAGACTGATGAAGTATTGGAACAAGCTGCTCAGGGAGTGGCAGGGTCACCAACCCCAGTAGTGTTCAAGAAACATGTAGATGAAGCATTTAGGGACACGGTGTTGAACAGGCATGGTGGTGATAGGTTTGTGGTTGGACTTGATCTCGAGGGTCTCTTCCAACCATTATAATTCTATGCAAGCTACTTCCATGACCTCCCTGGATATGGCAAACTTGCTGTGTTGATGATTGGTACATGTATTGCAAATTATACACTTTCCAGGAAGGTCTGACTAAGTTCTAGTGTTACTTGAAGGCCTCTCTGGTATTTCTTGGCATGTGGGAAGCCCTGTGTGAGCTTATAGTCCTATCTGCACATTAGACACTTATAGTAGGGCTCCTGAGAGCAAAGGCAGAGGCCTTGAATACAGATGCAGGATGATAGCAGAGGCTCCAAGGATAAAAACACAAATCTTAAGTAGGCAATAACTGGTCAGTAAAGGAAATGCAGCCTGGAGTTTCTGGCATAAACAGTTTTGGGGCAGACTTCAGCATTATATCACTTCATTTTAATGGCCAGCTGGTTTATCAAACCATGATTAAACAGAAGGTAACATGCTAGATTTGATTGCGATAACTAGTAAATATATCTTGAAAGAGCTATATTGTAAACTAAGCTAAAAACATAGGATAAAAAGGTTTTATTTTATTCACTACTTTTCAATTACTTTTAATTCTTTACTAGTTAATTACTTCAGCTGTACTGAAGAGCCTTAAATGGACTTAAATATAGAAGGGTCATGAGAACTACTTTTTAAAATCAAAAAAAAAAAAAAAAAAGCCAATGTCACACCAAAAATGGCAAGAAGGAGGACCCAGGCAACTATGGGCCAGTCAGCCTTGCCTTCATCCCTGGAAAAGTGATGAAACAGCTCATCCTGGTTGTCTCCAAACATGTGGAGGATAAGAAGGTTCTCAGGGGTAGTCGGTATGGATTCACCAAGGGCAAATCATGCTTGACTAACCTGATAGCCTTCTATGATGGAATGACCAGCTGTGTAGATAAGGGGAGAGCGGTGGATGTCATATACCTCAACTTCAGCAAGGCTTTTGGCACCGCCCCTCACAGTGTCGTCTGGGCAAGCTCGGAAGTATGGGTTAGATGAGTGGCCAGTGACATGGATTAAGAACTGGCTGCATGGCAGAGCTCAGAGGGTGGTGATCAGCAGTGCAGAGTCTAGTTAGAGGCATGTAGTTAGTGGTGTCCCGCAGGGGTCAGTCCTCGGTCCAGTCCTGTTCAGTTTATTCATCAGTGACCTGGATGAAGGCAGAGTGGTGCCTCAGCAAGTTTGCTGATGATATGAAACTGGGAGGTGTAGCTGGTACCCCAGAGGGCTGTGGTGCCATCCAATGGGACCTGGAGAGGCTGAGCAATGGGGCAGCGAGAAACCTCATGAAATTCAACAAGGCCAAGTGCAAGGTCCTGCACCTTGGGAGGAATTATCCCAGACACCAGTACAGGCTGGGGACTGAACTTCTGGAGAGCAGCTCTGCAGAGAAGGACCTGGGTGGATGACAAGTTGACCATGAGCTGACAGTGTGCCCTTGTGGCCAAGAAATCCAATGGGGTTCTGGGGTGCGTTAAGAAGAGTGTCTCCAGCAGGTGGAGGGAGGTGATCCTCCCCCTCTCCTCAGCCATGGTGAGGCCACATCTGGAGTATTGTGTCCAGTTCTGGGCTCCACAGTACAAGAGGGATGTGGAGCTGCTGGAGAGAGTCCAGCGCAGGGCTATAAGGATGATCGGGGCCTGGAACATCTGTTCTATGAGGAAAGGCTGCAAGAGCTGGGCCCGTTAAGCCTGAAGAAGAGAAGGCTGAGAGGGGATCTTGTCAGCATATATAAATATCTCTAGAGAGAGAGTGAGGAGGATGGGGCCAGCCTCTTTCCAGTGGTGGACACCTAGAGGAAATGGCTAGAGGAAATGGCCACAAACTAAAGCACCAAAAGTTCCACAGAAGCTTAAGGAAAAGATTCTTAATAGTTTAGGTGACAGAGCAACCACTCCAGAAGAGAGGTTATGGAGTCTCCTTCTCTGGAGATCTTCAAAACCTGCTTGGATGCAATCCTGTGTAACATGCTCTAAGTGACCCTGTATGTGTAGGAGGAGTGTTGGACGAGATGATCTTCGAAGGTCCCTTCCAACCTTAAGGATTCTATGATTCTATGACATCAAAGATGTAGAAAGTATCTCGATCTGAAATCCCAGTTGGACAAAAACTATGGTGAAAATCTTCGGAGCCACCTGGGTGATGATAATTGTCTCAGTTAGTAACAGTGAAAAGGATGCCTATGAGGAGTATGAAGGAAGTCTTATACAGGAAGTTGTAACTTGAATATAAAATAATGAGAATTTGTAATTCAAAGCAAGTAGCAAAAAACTTGCTATATTTAGATAAAAACAAGGAAAGAAGTATCAGAACTGTTGCAGAATAGGGATGGAATAGAGATTAGAAATTTTGAAGTATATTCCAAAAATGTTGCTTGCAGTAGTATTGAGTGCAAAGGTATAAAAAAGGATGGCTAATGGAGATGAGGATGGAAAGAAGAAATCAACAGAAAGAATCAGGGAAATAATTAATCTTTATTCCATAATTGTGAAAGCACATCTAAAATTATATGTCTATAAGCAAGTATTTTAAAATAGATCTGTCAAGTTGGGTGTGAGAGTGTGGGTGCAGAACAAGAAATATTTTCTATTTTAGAACAGAGGATGAAATAATTTTGTGGAACTGTTGGTTTGACTTTCATGTTCAGTGTTCAATGAACAGATTTCTGGAGAATGTAATTATAGAGGAGTAAATAGAGCCTGGAATTTAGGTTTTATTAAAAGTAGATCACACTAGACAAGAGAACAGTAATGGAATGTAATCTAGGTGATTTTTAACTGAACATTTGGTACAGTGCAAACGCATCATCAATGCCTAAATGGATCAGAAGAAGAAATAAATGCAGAGGAAGAAATGGAGAATTTGAGGCCTGGGATCAGAGAAATGAAATGAAACCAACAACTGTGGAATACCAGCTCATGTACCTTAATATCAATAGCAAGAATGTCTACTACAAGCTGAAAAATAATATATTGAAAAGAGGAGAGTAATCTGGGGTAATGCTAACATAGGATGACTATAGATATTTGGTGTTGCAGTAGAAGAGGAGGAGTCTGGTCCTGAAAAGTCCACCAACAGCACCAACAATGCACTAACAGCATTTGTTTTTTAACTCTTCCCCATAGAGCCAGGGGTAGATGGTGTTCTCAGGGGTCTCAAGTAGACAGTTTTGCTTATGAAAATTGCTGTTTCCAAAACCATACCAAAGATCTATCCTGAAAGCCCAGTGATGACAATGAAGTTCACTCCTGGACAGGATCAAGTGGTTAACAATGCAAACTGGAAAGGGGCATAGTGAATTACAAGAATAAGGATTAATAGGAAAAGAGGAGGGTTCTTGAAGAGTCATGAATCATCATGTTTTACAATGTCACAAGATAGAGAAAGAAGCAGGTTCTACTGCATCATTAATGGGACTCTCAGTTTCCTAGTACTACTGTAAAGTTAGGAATTGGAAGAGGCCAGGCATGAATCTTCATTTCCTGCCTCCTTCTCTTATCAGGTAAAAGCCTTCAGGTTTCTCTTATTTCTCCAAGCAGTCACATATGTTTCCTATTTTTTTTTCTTGGTAGTGTCCAGGCCCAAAGACTAGCATACCAATGTTTATTCTTGCCTTTTTTTTTTTCCCCTGCAAATATATTTCATGGGCACACTGCCTCTTTGGAGCTCTCTGTTAGGACTTGGTGGGGCTGGGGACCATTGCAGAAAACTACTATGAGGATTATATCTGTTTTTTATTCAATCTGTGATCTGTCACAAAACAATTCTGGTGTGGGCTCTAGGGAATGAGTTAGAATATTTTGTGTAGGTGATAGCAGTAATTTTCTTAGGGCTTTCTATCATGAGATCCTGGAGCCAGAATCATGAGTATTGATAACAGGATTGGAGCTGCTGGATGAGTCATGTTCAATTCCTTTTGAGTTGCAGAAGGAGTTTCCCAGTAGAAGCAGCAATTCATTCATAATGAATTTACACATACTAAGACTTCACTCTTTTCATCATCTTTTACAGTCCCTTCACAGGCATAGTGCATGAAACAGCTAGGAACCTGCAGTTTATCAGATTGAATATAGCAAGGGAAAGTAGGGCGCAAAAATTGTTTCAGAGACAGCTAGCACCAATAGTTCAATTTTGTTCTTCTGAGAGGTTGAACAGACAATACAAAACTCATTATTTTGAGAAGATAATTTTATTGGTGCTTGAACAGTTACTATAATACAGTCTTATAAATATTTATAAATATTAGGTGGGAATTGCAACCCACTCAAATAAATAAATAAATATAGCCATATAAAAAAGTAATGATTTCTTAATAACTGATGATGGCCAGCACCTCCTCTAAAGGATTAATTCTTTTGACATTTCACCCCTGCTCTCTATGGTTACAAGTACATTTTTGATGCAAATCATACTGTGCATTCACTCTCAGCATAAGGACTAAATCTCTTGATTACTGGTAGAAAATAACAAACCAGAGTGAAAAATGAACAAGCCTTCTTACTCTATTCTAATTTTTGAGAATAGATAAAGTACAGAGATATAATGCCACAGCCTTTTTTTTTTTTTACCAAAGCGTTATATGGATAGGGAGATAAATCTTCCTGATTTAAGTTGTTGTAGCTTTGTTGAGTCCAAGACCCAGAGACTTCTGTGAAGCTTAAAACAGCTTATATTAAATTAAAATTTTGCTCCAGAGTTCTCAAGGTTAAAATGGGGAGGGAAAAAAAAAAAACACACACACACCAAGAATGGTAGAGGAATCAAGTAAAATTGCTAAAATTAAACACAGATAAAATTGTACCTGCATAGACAACATGGTAAAAGAGTCTGGCAAAGTTTTGAAAAAGCAAGAAAGCATACACCTACTCCTCCCCTGCACTGTCCTAAATCTGTTTCTCTCTTCCTTTCTTTTGAAGCTAATTAGGTTTACTATGAGTTCAAATAATGAAAAATAAATATTATTAGACAGAAAGCTTGATCTAATTCTAACCATTTGGCTTCTCCTGTGCTCTGACATACTCCTATAAACAGAGAGTCACACCATATCTTGAAAAATATTCTCACAGCAGAATTAGGTCTCTTACTATCTTACAGAACTACTTGAATGCTGTAGGTGAAGAGTTATTTCATGTGTGTATAGATCATAGAATGCTTAAGGTTGGAAGGGACCTCTAGAGGTCGTCTGCACACGCAGGGTCACGTAGAGCATATATAAAAAATACTTTAAATTCTGTCAGCAAAACAGACTTTAAGCTAAATCCTGATGAACTTCATGAAAGCAAAGAATGCAATGGGCCTAACGTTGATTTTGTTACACTGATGTAATTCTATTGGTTTCAGTGATTTACCTTACTAGGCTATAATAACAACAGGACTAGAATCTAGCCTACTATCTTCCATATTATTGATATAGATATTCCTAGGTCAATATATAGCATTTTCAGACTCTTGTCAGCTGTTAAATAAATTAAATAAATAAAATAGGTGATCTGCATCTTGAGAGAAAATGCATGCATGCCAAAATAAAAGCCCTTCCTATATATCCACCATGCTGTATTTTTCTGCAGGTTATCAGCACCTTGCTGTTGATTTCTGTTGGAGTACATCAAGAATAACCTTTAAAATTGCACAGATTTAAAATTTTAGGAAGGTGAGATCAAAGAAAAAAAAGCCATACTGAATTCCATCAGTTAATAATTTTGCACCTCAATTATAGTGAAAAGCTCTGTTCTACAGTTATTTTGATTAAATATATGTAAACTTCAGTTGCATCTATGGAGGTTAGATTCTAATAAGTAAACTTCCCCATAATATACACCAATCTGGATGTCTGAGGAAAAGTTTTGTCTGTAAAGGTTTTAGAGATCTTATAATGAAAATAAAGTCATTTCACTCTTACAAGTATAAAGCATCTGATACCTGCTCAGAACTAAATAGAAACAATGATTTGTGGATCAAATGGATCCTCCTTTTCTAAATATACACTTCGTTTTCAGTCATCCTAGTAGAATATGCACTAGCTATGAATGGTATGAAGACTATGAGGCATGACTGATTGGGATTTCCTACTGACTGATTTTCCTACAAGAGTTCAGCAGCATGCAAAATAACAAACTAACCCATTTTATATATTATTAATTATTAGTACTCTTGCTACTTCTCTCTATGTTGAAAATACATTAAAATAATGTTTTACATTATATTTCTATATTTTGAATATAGAAATGTGAGTAGAGAAGGAGTTGAGAGAACACCGAGAGTCTACTTGGTTTGTTCCAAGCCTCAGCTTGGATTCAATAGGAGTAAGAAATGGTTCTTCCTACTCAGGACCGTTTGATTCCTGTTCTCTTGCCAGTTACTCTTGTTTTCCATGTGTGCAGCTCCTTTAACAACAGAGCAGTCATTTTTTGTCTTCTATGGGTGTGAAAAGAGACTACAGCTCCAATCTTACCAGCTAACACCATACACAATAAAGTTTTTTAAAATCATGTAACAGCAGACATCTTTTATGTTGTGTTTGCACCATCTCATATTGTGCTAAGTAGAGGCTTCCCCACTTCTGCTGGAATGATGGCTGCAGAGCTTAAGCCCCTTTCCAGTTACACCAGTAATGTAACATCCTTTTCTTAATGTTTTTTTAAATGAGTTCTGTTCACTGATACAAAGTGAAGGTGATTCAACCCTCCCAAAAGTTTGCTTTGTATTATTCTTTTTGCAGATGTTTCTTCTGTTGGATAGAACTCCACCTGGGAAACATACTATTTGTTTTTGTTCAGTGAACTGTCTTACCTAAGGGTGCAATTTGAAATTCATTTTTTCAATTGTCCTTTATTCTAATAGTTATTTTGAAAGTTGGAAATTCAATCAAATGTGCTAGCCAGTTCTTCTTGTCTATCATACTCAAATACTTCAATTTGGGGTGTGACGCCATTATCTTGTAATATAGAAACGAGGGCTCACATGCCTTCTGGCATCCATCATAGCATGTGGGTCTTCTGAGTTGACCACATCATTCTGATTGATTCTCATAGGTTCTCTGGGAACATGGTCTGCTTGCAATTGCAACTGGGATCCTAGTACAGAAACTTTTCTCTGGGGGACCAAGATATGGTGAGGATCCATTGGATCAATGTCTGCACTTCTGGTGTTCCTGTGGGGCTGAGGTGTATTGAATCGGAAAAAAGGAATTTCATTTCTCCTGGACAAAAACTGGGAGTATGGTGGTGGATTCATACCAGGGAAGAAAGCTTGTTTAACTCTGCCTAAGCTAACCAGGAAATTGTGTTTAGGAGATTGGTACACATCATATCCATTTTCCAGGGTCCTGTGTTTGAACACGCAGTCGTCTTGGCTGAAGTAATGCTTAAGGAAAAAAAATACAACAGCTGTGAGCAGGGAGAATTGTTAATTAAAAAGTGCCAGTTAAAAACAGAAAAAGAAAGATGAGATCTTGTAGCAGGTGTCTTTCTGATCCTCTGATTCTGCAGTAACAACTGAGATGAGGCTTAGTCAAATGTAGATCTAATACGTGTGCCCCATAATTACAGCAAAGGATAACATTGTTTTCTCTGAGAAAACTGCAATGTCTTAACTGTTTCCATGCCACAGCTATAGACTATAGCAAGAGTTCAGGTTCGTCCACCCTTAGCTTTCATTCTGGTCTCACTTAAGCCAGTAGGACTAACATGACTTCTATCAGCAATACGATTCAATACAATTCACCAGAAAAGGAAAATTTAATCTAAGTGACAGATCCTCAGATGGCTAAAATCTGCATTCTCCTTCTCTACCTTTCCTTCACCCCTACACTACACAGATTGGCCCTAGCTGAGGAAATTGCCCAATGGAAAGAATAGCAAGCTATATCTGCTTCAGTCTTGAATCTTAGAGAATGTCACTCACCGATCCAAAAATATTTCCTTTCATGTCCATACATAGGTAGCATCCACTCTTCACTCCAGTGATTATTACATAGCCAGCACCCTCAGACTTGATCATTAGGGCACCTGTTTAGAAAAACAAAGATGTCAAATCCAGTTTTATGCTGAACTATTGTCTCAAAAATATACAGAATTGCTGACTGGAAGGTCCATCCTGGGAGTCATTAGGCCAATGTTGCACTCTAATATAGACAAATGTGCTGTTGATTCATATTTGGTCTCGTGCTCTCTGCAACCCTTAGGTCCAGTCCAGCAAGACTCTGTCTCTCTAGTGAGACTGCTCCAGCCTGTACCACCACCAAGAGTTACTCCAGCCCAGGTGCAGAACTTAGCACTTCTAATATGTCTGTTGTCTCAGTGGGACTTTGGTGACTGGGCAGATGTTTAGTCATTTCCCTTTCACAGCTCCTTTCCTTATCTTATCTCAGGCTTTCTGTTCCACCATTCCAACTATGTGTGTATTTGCTGCATGGGAGATTGTAAAAGCATGGCGTTTTTTTAGCTGTGGTTCTTGGTACCATCATACCTTTTCTTGACAAAAACAACTGAATTTTATAAAACCTACCAATATGCAAAAAGAATAATTACAGGAGGATGAAACCTTTCTACAAGTGTTTTATCAGTAATTCCTAGTAATGTCGCAGGAATCAATCATTTTTTTCTCCTTCATTAAATCATAATCTTTTAAAATCTTTCATTCCTCATGAACTTATAAGCAGAAGTCATATGCTTACATTTTTAGTTAAGTAGATGAAGAAGACGGTATGCAGTAAGAACAGTAAAAATGACTTTCTGATTTATAGTTACTTGTGAGGTAAGCAATGAAAAAAGAGAACTTGTGGAATGTTATGAAAGAACCCTATTTTTTTGAAAAACACTTTTCTACTTGCTATCCTGTTTGGACTAGTTATACAACAAAGGATCTTAATTTTGTATGAAAACAGATTATGATGACGAGAATTTGAGAGCCATACTGCACTCCAAAGGGTTAGCACTTCATTTATGAGACCCTGACATTTTGCAGTTCCCCCTTGTTAAATCAAACTTTGTGTATCCAGTGACTCGTGTTCTATGCACAGTTGTGTCTCTGTCATGCAACATATCAAAGGGACATATCTGAAGCCTGTCTCACAAACCAATTTTCAACACAGACAAGTGCTACTGTATTTTGAAAACAATGGCCAACTCATGCAGTTGCTTAGAGATAGCTATTAGCTCTCTTCCCAAAAATATTTTATGGACACAATCCATTTTCCCTCTCTGCTATGATGGGGTCACTTAGTGTACTCCATTACAGATGCTATAATTAGAATAGGAAGGGGCTGCTTGGGGCTTTTCATCACCAACCTCTCATCAGGACTTCCACAAGAAGCTGTGATTAAAACCATGAAGTGAAGGATAATTCTGGCATTTTTTGCTTGCAAAGTATCACAGAAATCACAGAACTTACTATGAAAGTGAAGAGTGAGAATCCCCTTCTTCTAGATTTCTTTGAAGAAATTGCGTTTATTTGTTAAACAAAAGGAAGACTATAATTATGTTTTCCATCTCACAGCTGCCTGTCTGCCTAACTGGAGAATGGGAATGCTATAGCTAGTGGAAAAAAAAAATCACCGTGCTATTTACCCTGTTCACATGAAAACCGGGGGTCCATAATGAGCTACTTACTGTAAATGGTTTGGTGCGGGACACCATCAATGTAGCCATCAGCATTGATCTGGAGGTGGAAGCTGTTCCTCTCCGTCGCTGTGTACAGGTGCATCAGGTGATCTGTGCTGCCCCAGCTGGGGTTCAACAGTGGAGAGGCATTAAGAAAGGCAGCAGTAGCCTTCAGGCTGCAGAGCACCAGCAGCTTGTACACCAGGCAGCTGTAGGGACCCGCTTGTGGCATAGCTCTCTTTCCTTAGTGACTGGTCAGTATCTGAAACTTGATAATCCTCTTTGCTTTTCTTTTTTTCCTTTGTTTGTATGTTTGGAGCATGAAGCCTCAGATGGACTCCCTTCTTCTTTGTAGATGCTTATAAAGGGAAGCCAGGTGACATCACACAGGAAAAACTTCTCCACATCCTTGAGTTTTGTCAAAGAAACATTTTAAGTGACCCAAAACCTCAAGGGAAGGAAAGCACGTAGGTTCTCTGGCTAAGGTGCGGGGTGGAACAAAAGTAAGGTTTCTAAATACAGCTCAGAAAGCTAATCATATGTTCAAATGTTATCTACAAGCCTGTGACATCTGAGAGCTTCCCACGCCCCTACTGTTAAATCCAGGAAGAGCAGTCCACTGTGTTGCACGGAAAGCTTTTTGGGCAGGGAAGGGAATGACCCTTCAGACTTTGAACTCTCTTTTATTCTCATACATGCTCATTCAGATTCCCACCTACCCCTTAGTTTTCCAAACCACATTCTGATTTGAAAGAAACACCAAATATTGTTCAAATTTTGAAGACGTGTCAGAAGCTGGTATTAAATTGATTTGGACACCCAGATCTGGATTCCCCATAGTGATGAAAAGTAAGCAGTGAGCCTGTTGGACTGAAACTTGTGTTATCTCATTTAAGCAAGAGAAGCTTGCTATGAGCACAACCGTCTGGAAATAAACTCTCTCTCTCTCTTTTTTTTCTTTTTTTTTTTCTGTAGTTTGAAGTTGGCCAAACAGCCTGCATTGTTTATCTAGCTGACAATCATTTATGGAGTCATATATGTTAGCATGGCTAGTAGATCGAGAATTTGAATCCAAACTGAAATGACTCATCTTAGCACATTTTTGTTGTTGCAAGTATAGCAAACACACTTGGAAGAACTATGAAGGGATATGACCAAACTGAAAAGTAATAACCGTAAAGCAATGTTCAAAAATGGCTTAAGATACGATACCCACATTTCAGTTGTCCTGACAAGTTTCTGTGGTTTTACAAACAAATTTTCTAATTAAAAAAGAAACGATTTTTTTATTATGAAAATATTAATGGGAAAGTGACTATGTAGGTAAAATGATGATGATAATAGGTTATGAAACAAGGCTATACTAGGATTTCTTTCAAGCAATGAATACAAAACTGAATGGAATACTGAAAATTAAGTGAATCCCTTTTTTTTTTTTTAATAGGTTATCAGGTTTTTATTTGTAGCAGTTTGAGGTCCAGAACTTTTAAGCAGCGATGAGAGTAAGTTACAGTCTCTAGCTTGACACAGTTATGTCAGATTCTCTTTAGCAAGCTGTGGAACAATGCCACCAGCACCATGCATATTACAGTTTTTTACAAGTGCAACCAAATGCAAAAATTGATTGGATTTTTTTAATGTTTAAAATTAGCAAAACTCTGCCAATTTCTTCTGACACACCTGTGTAAATCTAGAGACTTACGTCAGTGTATATACACCTGTGTAAATGACAGCAAATTTATGCAAAGTGTATAAGGGTCATATCTAAAGCTGAATAGATTAACAAAATTGACTTCACTGAGACAGTCAAGGCTACAAATGTTTTACTGGGTGTAATATCTGAAATACTTTACTGTCTTAATCTAAAGGCTACTTTGGAAGGAAAGGAGGAATATATTTTCTTTTTTAAATGATCATTTCTTTTTTAAATACTTTAGTGGTGAAAATACATTAGTGGGTTTTTTTTTCAGTCTGTTATTAGAATCCAAGAATTTATATTTTCTTGTGTGTTTTGCTCCCTTCCATGCAGGGATCATGCATCATGTATACAGATACCTCAGAAGCATATATAGGATAGCATGTCCTCTTGGAAGTTGTCATCTGGAGTTTTGCTGGTATGATATTTTGTATTCATCATGATTTTTGTCTGTGCTTACCTTTCTGCATTCATTTAATTTCTCTCTGGTGTCTTAGCCACAGAGATTTCTAATGTTTTTGAAAAATTTATTCAGTCATCTCAACACATGCTGTTGTGACCAGCTGTCTCTCTCTATTTTTATGTGGTAGACAAGCAAAGACTACTTTCAGGTGATTAAGTTGTTGGGCATTTTCAAAAGTTTCTCGTGAGGTTGGTAACATTCCAGTGCTCTTATATCCTTATGCTATTGCAGCAGCGGCAACAATATTTTTGTAACTTTTACCATGTATATTGATATTTATTTTTTGTTTGTATCATTCTTAGATGTTTGACCAATCAAGACTCTTTTTTTTCAGTCCCAAAAGAATTGTGCTTGTTTTAGAGGGAAGAAAATGAACAGAATTTAAAGATCGAAAATGTTTCAGCAATCTTAGAATTTATGCTTTTCTTTAAATGCCACCTTAATTCAAATAAATAATTCAGGGAAGCAGATTCTGAAGAACCTCTTAAGCAAACCTGTTCTGAAGAACCTCTTAAGCAAACAGGACAGAAGGTGGGTGCTGTGAGCAGCTGGGACACATGTCCCACCCTGAGCTTGAGGCATGCTGGTGGAAAAGGACAGGATTGCCCTGCCCTTAGCAAGGGGAACTGAATACAGACCTTTCGGCCATAAGAGTTGCCACATGTCCACATTTCCCAGGTTCCACTGTGGAGCCACGGCTCAGCCAGGGTCAGGCAACACAAGACACAGGGCTTTTCTTAGCATCCTGCAAAGGCGGTGGGAATCACTGACAGCCTAAAGACAGCATAGAGGGTGGCTTGCTGTTACCACTAATGAAGAGAAAGGTATGAATCAAACAGCCTACTTTGCAGGCTGAAATGTATTTTAGAAAATGGTTGGTGTTCTGCACTTTCCCAGACCCAGTTACCCTTTTCCTGTCAGGCCCTCACCCTTTACCTGCTCCTTCTGCCTTCATCCTCTTTGCTTCAGGGACAGGAGAGGTCTGGTCGAGCTGGTGGATCTAGGAATCAGTGGTGCCAATCAATAATACCATGTGGGCTGCAAGTGCTAGTCCAAGGCATGCAGTGACCAGTGGACACAAAATACCAAATATCTGTAAGTGAACATAATCAATTTCTTTGTCCAGTGAAGTAAATATGCAGTTAGAAGTTTTGTAATTTAATTAAAAAGATCATTTAACTAAAAATTATACTCAAAACTGTACACCAAGGGAACTAAATTATGATAACCGGAGGCACCTGAGTTCCGACATTTCCCACATTTTGAATATTTTACCTTTCAGCCTGAGGCTGAAATGCCTGATTTTTTGACCATAACTTTCAGTTTCAAATCTGTCAAACCCTGAGGCTGGCAGCTGCCTGTCGCCTGCTATGCAGTGGCTCACAAGGTACCTCCCTTCATTCATTGCTAACACTTCAGTCTGCAACAGACAGGGCAAGTGCAAGCTTTTTGAACACATGTAAATTACTACTACAAGAAATTCACTCTTAGTTACCTTTTGCAGACTCTTTAAAAGTGCTTTATGCACCTTCCAAAATTTGCAGGTCATTCCTATGACTTTCCTACTCCATATAATGAGGTTGCTCTCCATGATCCTCTGACAAGTAAAAAGGCACATCGCTCAGTGTTTGACTATTTTTCAACACGTAGACACACATGTAGGGCTGTTGCCTAATAAAGCATTCTGACCTATATTTAAACAGGTGTGTGGCTAGTCATTTTACAGAACCGTTCTGGCTAAAGACAGGGAGTTGTTCACCTATCATGAGCAGGGAGATGTTCACCCCATGGCAGGGAGCTATGTGAGCATGGAAAAGATATTGCTTCTTCTGTTACAAGGTAGCCAGAATGACCCCCTGAAAGCCTCCTGCTTTCTGCTTTCTGCTGTTTCAAAGATCACAAGAGAATATGGCTTAACAAATACTAAGCAGGTTCCTTTTTCACACTTTCCTCTGCACTGCATCTCTTCTAAGAGCTCAGGGATTCAGGGGTGCGTTTCCTTTCTTCCTTCTTCCTTAAAATCACTGTAATAGCTGGCTCTGGGACAATCACGGCTTCAGTGTTGGAAGTACAAGGGTGGAGTGTCTCTCTAGTAGTTATTCTTGGAATAATGACACATCAGGATAGTGATATGTACTGTGGATGCCCTGTGTGCATGTGTGTGCATGAACCTTTGCCAACACTTTACCCAGTGTTGTTAAACACATCCTGTGTGACCTTATTTGGACATCCCATCCTTGTCACACTGCCCACGACTTAAGCAAACATCCTGGCTGGGCTCACCTACGTGAAAGAAATGAAGTAAACACAGCCCACTGCATCTGAGACCACAGGGTGTAGTAGCGGTTTCTTCAGCTTGCCAAATGAATGATCTTGGGTCTTCTATTTTTTCCCTTCACCTTTTCTCCATGTAGTAGATGTTTTGGGAAGCCATTTCCAGTTTTAAAGTGATAAATTAGCTAGGCAGGCAGACAGTGATTATTGCTGGAGTAGCTCTTGGACACCTATCCTTGTATAATGCAGAATATAGTCTTCCTGAGACATGCTTGTCTTTTCTTCTTGGGACTTTACTTTCCATGCAGAAGGGAAACTGAATTTGCATTTTCGTAGGTGTTGTGGAATAAAGAATGGTCACAATCTCTTATGGGAGCTGCTGATACTTCCTATTTTCAAGGAAGTGTCCCCTGGGGACAGAAAGACTCCTTGGCTGGGAAGGAGCTTGGTGATGGGTAGATGAGAGGATGGATGTGGGCCTGGGATGACAGAAATGAAAAGAACTAGCAGAAATCTGGGGCTGGATCCTGGCGTAAGAGCATGTGGGAAGCAAGTAGTCAAGGCAGGAGATGAAGGTGTGAGAGGGTACACCAAGAAAGGAAAGGAAATAGGCAGAAAATGGACCCATCAATCAGTTGTATCAGCTGTAATACAGCAGCTTGTACACAAGCAAACTTTGAGGGCCAAGCACTTTTTGTGCTTGAAGGTCACAAGTGGCTGCACTAAGCTCATTTTCTTAGTATATTCTAGTAGTAAGTTCTCAGATAATCTGTGGTTTTAAAAATGCATGTTTAAAACATAAATTTTAGTTTTTCAGTGTGCAAATTGTAATTTCATATCATGTAGTGTAACACTGAAGGAGAATTTCAAGCAACTTCTGTTCCTACACGGGTATTTGTATCATCTCTCAGGCTTTTTAACTACAAAACTAGACACCACAAGTCAAGCCCATTCGCTCACATGGAGATCTCTGTATGCTTTTGTTGAATATCTTTGGTTGTTTTTGCTACTGTTGTTTTGCTGTTTCTGCTGCTGTTAGGATCCTGGTCTGAACACTTCAGTTCAAATCACTCTATATAACACAAAATCCACATGCCCAATAGTAAGAACCTATATCTATCCCATGTTTCACTGTATGACCTATTCTTCCCTCCATTGTTCCTTCCATTGTTCTCTATATACTTTAATGCCACTTAATGTTCTTGTATAACATTTCACTCAAGGCAGTAATGCTCAGCTGAAGAAGCCTGATCATGTGAAAGTCTCAATCAAATTTTGAGCTGAACCACCAAACAGTGGAAAACTAACTTACCTGATAAACCGAACTGGCTATTTTGCCCTCATAGGTGTGAAGTGAATTATGGACTACATACTGTCTCTAAAGAAATCCAGCAGAGGTCACTCTAGGATATAGAACTTACCAGGGCTGGCAAGAAAACTGTAGGGCATGCTGAGATGTGAGAAGCTTCTGAAGAAATAAACGTGTGCTGGGGGAGAGACAGCATGACTTTGAGTCTACAAGATACTGTGATAACAGCAGCTTTGGAAGGGTTCATTTTGGCCACATTATAGGCCAAAGCCTAGTGTTTTGGTATTTGTGAAGCATTTTGAATGTTTTGCTCTCAGAGTATCTGTTGCCTTTCAGCCCTTTTCAGTTCTTGCTCAACCCGGAGAAAAAAAAAAAGAAAATGAAAAAAGCTTCTTTTTTATTATTAAGATTTGAAAGAGAAATATTTGGTTATTTGGGTTTAAAGGTTAAAGGAGATTTATATTTCTTGATGCTGTTAGGATTAGGGTTTAAGGTTAGGTTAGGTTAGAGTTTGAGTTAGGCTAAGAGTTAAGGTTAGTGTTAGGGTTAAAGTTTAGAGTTTAGGATTCAGCATTAGGTTTTAGGTTTAGAGTTATGGTTAGAATCATAGAATTGTTGGATCATTATGATTGAAAAAGACCTCTAACATCATGAAGTCCAACCTTAAACCATAACCGTCATCTCTGCTAAACCATGTCCCTAAGTGCCTCATCTACACTTTTCTTGAACACTGCCTGTGATAGTTACTCCACCACTTCCCTGGGCAGCATGTTCCAATGCTTCGCCACTCCTTCCATGTAGAAATTTTTCCTAATATCTAGTGTGAACCTCCCCTGACATAACCTAAGGCCATTTCCTCTTGTCCTGTTGGTAGTTATTCTAGAGAAGAGACCGACCCCTAACTCACTACAACCTCTTTCAGGTAGTTGTAGAGAACAATAAAGTCACCCCTGAGCCTCCTCTATTCCTGACTAAATAATCCTGGCTCCCTCAGATGATCCTCGTAAGGTTTGCGCTTCAACCCCTTCACCAGCTTTGTTGCCTTTCTTTGGGCACGCTGCAGTGCCTCAATGTCTTTCGTGTACTGAGGGGCCCAAAACTGAACAAGAAATTTGAGGTGCAGCCTCATCAACACCCAGTACAGGGGGATGATCCTTAGTCCTGCTCAGTACACTATTCCTGATACAAGCCAAGATATCATTGGCCTTCTTGGCCCTCTGGGCACATTGATGTCTCATGTTCAGTCTGCTGCCAACCAATACCCTCAGATCCTTTTCTTTCATGCAGCTCTCCTGCCACTCTGCCCTCAAGCCTGTAGTGCTGCATGGTTTTGTTGTGACCAAAGTGCAGGACCCGGGCCCAGCACTTGACCTTGTTGAACCTCATTCAATTGGTCTTGCCTGTCCAGATCTCTGTAGAGACTTTCTACCCTCAAGCAGATCAAGTCTTTCTCCCAGCTTCATTTTCTATGCAAATTTGCTGAGCATGCACTCAATCCCCTCATCCAGATCATCGATAAAGATATTAAAGAGGACCAACATCAACACTGACCGCTAGGGAACACTGCTCATGACAGGTCACCAGTTGGATTTAACTCCACTCACCACTTCATCTTGTAGATGGGCATCACATTGGCAAGTCTCCAGTGGTCTTGGACCTTCCCCCATTGACCAAGACCTCTGATAGATGAGGGAGAGTAGCTTGGCAATCACTTCCACCAACTCCCTTGTCTGGCTCCATAGACTTGTCAGTGTCCAAGTGGAGTAGCAGCTCACTGTTGTTTCCTCCTGAATTGTGGGGGGTTTCTTCTGCTCACTATAGGTGGCTTCCAGCCTGGGGGCCCAAGTACCCTGAGGATAAATGATCTGTGTAACAAAGACAGAAGCAAAGAAGGCATTAAGTACCTCAGCCTTATCCTTATTCTTGGTGGCAGCGTTCCCCCCTGCTTCCAATAAAGGATGGAGATTCTGCTTGGCCCTCCTGTTCTTGTTAATGTATTCTAGAAGCATTTTTTGTTGTTGTCTTTTACAACAGTGGCCAGACTGAGTTCCAGACCAGCTCAGGACTCTCCCACTCAATGCCCTAAACAGTCTGAAGTCTACTCTCCAGAAGTCCAACATTAACGATTTTGCTGACACCCCTCCTGAGTTCACCAAGAATCGAAAACGCTGTCATTTCATGGTTACTATGCCCAAGATGGCCTCCAACCACCACATCTCCCACCAGTCCTTCTCTGTTGGCAAAGAGCAGATCCAGCGGGGCTCTTCCCCTGGTAGGCTTACTTACCAGTTGTGACAGGAAGTTATCTTCCATGCACTTCACGGACCTCCTAGACTGCTCCTCCCTGACGTGTTGGTATTTCTAACAGACTGATATCTGGAAGATTGAAGTTTCCCACAAGAACAAGGGCTGCCAATTGTGAGACTTCTGCCAGATGCTTGAAGAATTCCTTGTCAGTCTCTTCATCCTGGTTGGGTGGTCTATAGCAGATTCCCAACAGGATCAGCCTTGTTGGTGTTCCCCCAAGCAGAAGTGCTCGCCTTTTCCATTACACACTTGAAGCTCCAGAGTTAGGGATAGGGACGGGGTTAGTTTTGGATTAAGTTTAGTATGGGGGTTTAGGGGTAGTCTGAGAGATTAGGGGTTAGGATTTGGGTTAGGTAAGGGACAGTTTAGAGTTATTTTTAGGGTCTAGGGTTGTAGGGTACGGCGCTCGGAAG
>NW_010587118.1:50206-61703 GCF_000705375.1 Tinamus guttatus | reverse complement strand
TGAACCGCTTCACACCGTTGCAGCAGCCTTGACATGACTGGTGAGCAGCCCTGGAGTGGAGACATCCTTCAGCTCCCCAAAGAGGCAAATCATGATCCCCACTGTCAACATCCCCACTGATTCCAGTTTAAGATGTGTCACCGGTGGGTTCAGCAAGCCCAGCCCGCTGTGCTGTCTGCTTGTGTTATGCAATTGCCACTTCAGGAAAGTGGATAACTGACTTGGATGATGCCTCTGTGGGGCTGTGCTGGGGACGAGGGGTCTCCATCATGTTCCAATAACCAGTGCAAGCATATGGTGTGCCTGAGACTCATCTCAGCTGCAACCCAAGCATGAGTTTGGCACTGTCAGTCCACAGTCACTCCGCAGTCAGGAGCCCAAGGGACCTGTTTTGGTGACTTCCATATGGGGAGACTTGTGCAATGGTTCTGGTTCATCCCCCTCTATGCTAAACATGGAGACATCCTGTGGGGCAAGGAGCAATGTACAAAACAACAAAAAAAGGCTGTCTGGGTAAAAGTAAGTAAAGACTGACTTCCCTTTCTCCCAG
This sequence comes from Tinamus guttatus, assembly GCF_000705375.1. The sequence continues at coordinate 61,153 of NW_010587118.1, read as the reverse complement.
CTGCCCTGCCAATAAATAACATTCTTGCGTGATGTGCTGGTGTTGGTTGGGTCCCTTTGGTGTGACTCAGCACACAGCAGAGTGAAATAATCACTTCTTGTGCCTTGGATCCAGCTCTTCTTTTACCACCCACAAGACGAGTTACACTATTTTGCCTGGTCACCAGAGCTTTTTGTTGTGAATAAGCCCATCCTATTCCCAACCCTTTCTTTTGTTATTTTGCATCCGACAGTAGGATTCTGATTTTTTTCTGAATTTCCTCTGATTTACTAAGGTCCTTCTATCCTACCTGGGTATGTTCTCCAAATCCCTCCTAGACTCATTTGTGAGCATCCTCCTTTCTTGCCTTTGAGTCAGTAAAAATACAGACCAAGAGAGCATCCATGGTGGGTACCTCTGAGACTCCATTTGAGATGCTCCCAAATTTGAGAGTGCAATCTACATAAACATCTTTCTGAGCGCAGACTTTTTAACCAGAACTGCAACTGTGCTCTGTTAATTTTATATAAGGAGTTCATGCAGGGCAGTGCCAAGAGTGGTATTTTATCTCCTGATTTCTCACAGACCACGAGGTAATTTGGCAGGGTATAGGATTGATTTGACATGGTTCCTTCTCAACAAATCCATCTTTGCTGCACTTACCACCTCATTACCTTCCCAGCTCTTACAAATTGGTTGTTTAATAGAGGGGCTTGAGGATCTTTCCAGATACAGAAGGTGACTTGGCCAAGCTGGGATTCTCTGCATCCTCCTGAGCCTGCTTTTTAAAGAGAGATAATGTGTTTACCCTTCACAAGTCTTATGGGAAAGTCAAGTGATCTCAGAAAGAATTACTAATGGGTCCAAGGGTTCTCCACAGGCTTTCTTAAGTACCCCTAGTTTATCAAGCTCTGCTCATAGGGCCTCAGACTGTGTTTTTCTATTTGCGACTTTTCTCCCACCCCTTATTAACATTTTCTTGATCTTTCACTCACTTCTAATGTATTCCTACATCTTTTTCGATAGAGACCTTAATATATAGTTTCTGACTCTTTTCAGGTACCTCAGCCTAGCTTTTCCTCTGTATTTATCCTTAGCTGTTTGACAGCATTTCCATTTGCTGTACAATTCCTTTCTGATTCCTAGGTCACTAACCTCATGCAGTCACTGTAACCTCTTACTGTACTTCCTATCTTTGCTGTGCATCAGGGCAGTTTGCCTTTATGTGTTTAATTAATGGCATGTTCCTATGATTGCAAGAGCACTGAGTTAACACATCATAAGAAATTGTTACCTGTCAGCTGAAACATAGTAACTGACTCTGTCCTTGAGTTTGAGCTTGTCCTGGTTCTGAAATTAAATGCGTTAATTTAAACACCTCCATGCCTGGATTAAGCAAACCTGTTTTATCTTCATTTGCAATAGTCAGTCCTCGTTTGCAGACAGTCAATTATCACATCAAATTATTGGTGGTAACATCTTCCAATGCACTAATTGATCTCTTTTGATGATACGAACACATCTGTCATGTCTTTTGTTAGCACAAGTTTGTCTTGCACTTGTTTTATTGAGTTAGCCTTTTTTTTTTTTTCCTATGGGGAATTCCTCAAGTATGCTGATTGCTCATTTTTGGAAACACATTATCCAGATTTGAAATCCTCTCTTTGGACCTCTTTGTCCTTATTCTGCTACTGACACATGAGATCCAGCAGTACAAGTGTCCTGAGAAGGCTGGTAAAGGACAGTTCAACTTGAACCGATGCCTTTATGGAGAAAGACAAAGGCTACCTTATCTTTTCTGCTGTTGCCTCTTCCAACTTGCTGAGCATGCAGACGAGTCTCTACTGAACATTTTAAAAGCAGTTGTCAGTCTTGTCCCTTTTGATACAAAGAGCATTTTTGAATGTGAAGATGATGGCCAGAGCCAATAGAAATCTCACAGAGGAAGATATTAGGAGATCTGATAGATTATGAAAGGCAGATGAAGTGGCCTCATCTTGGCAAGGCAATGCAGGTATTCTTCTCCTTTCTTGCCCTTGCCCTGTATTTACCCTACAGATTTCTCGGTGCCAGGTGACCAAGCTATATTAAGCACCCCTGTCATGAACAGTTAAGATATTTACATGATCCCAACCAATCCAAGAGTTCAGAAAAATCTGAGGATGCCATTAGCTAAAATATGGCTATGTCTGCTCTGTCCTAGTAAGAAGATCTGAGTCAGGGAATGCAGAGACATTAAAAGTAGGTTCATTATTATGACTCTCATCTGGTCTGATGAGACCTTGTTTCTGAAGTGGTCTCCTGGCAAGGCTGCTTAGGGGGCTTAGTGTCTCTAGAATGAAGTGAGGTTAGATGTTTGGCAAACATAGTGATAGGAAAGGAGATAGACGCAACAGGGGCTGTGAGAGAGTATAAGCAGTGAGAAGAGGAGCCAGGACAAATAAGACAATAGATGGAGACAGGGTGTAGTTGCTCGAATGGAAATCTATCTCCTCTTAGCTCAAGAAGCATAAACAGAAAGATACTGTGATTAATCATTTATTTATTTTTGCTTCTTGTTGGATAGTGAGAGACAGATTATTATTTACTATTTATTTCTTATTATTAATTGGGGGACCAGACAAATTCCTGTTTTAATAATCCCTGCCTTAATCTCAGGATCCACACCTTGGAGTTGTGGTGTCTATGGCCACTGGTAAGTCTACTCTCAAGACCTCCAGGCAAAAGAGACAGAAGACAGACTCCTGACTCAGAGTAAGGCACAACACCTACCTTTCAATCCATTAATTTATCTTAGCACAGTTAAGTCATTATACTAAAGCTATTAAAGCTCTTAGTCTAGGTTTTATGACTGAACTAGTGTTGTACAATGACCATGACCTAGATATATTCATGACTAGAAAACTGATCATGTAGGAGATTTTAAGAATAAATTGTGGTTATTAAAACCTAGTTTTTCTATCATAAATGGTTAAAAGCACTTAGCATGAAAGCAAAAGCTGGATTTTCCTAGGATTCCAAGAGCTTGATGGATGGGAACAAAAAGGGCTATGCCATGTAAAATAATATTCCTAAGCAACCAGTTTTGTCTCTTCCCTCTGAATGTTTGAGTTTATCATGTTCAAGATGTACAATGGGATCATGATAGTGAAAGAGACTTGAGAACCTAATCGAGACTATATAAAGATGGAGGTTTGATAGCTACAAAGCAGTAAAGAAGATTGCTCATAAAAGTTATGTTGTAAACAAGAGCAAAGAGCATTCCTGAAAGCACCACAGCAATCAGCAGAATATGAAGCTAAGCATCTGTGATGCTCAGACTGCAAAAACTGACTCCATCAGAGCCAAGCATTACTGGAGAGCAATTATGAAGAATTGGCATAATGGATGGAAAAGGTATGAATGCAGCAGTTCAGGTGCCAGACAAAAGGCATATGAATACCTGGCTTCCTGACTAGCTTTGGACAAATACTTCAACTCTATGAACTTTCATCTGCAATATAAGAAGACTTCTCCATCAGTCTGGGACCATCCAGACTGATCATATCTCACAGGCACCCTGAGGGCTGAATGCCTTTCCTTAGGTTAGACATATTATCAGAGCTGGGGATAGAATCAGGAGCTAGATCCTGTCACCAGGATTTGAGAGGAGACACCATTATGTCTCTAGCAGAGGACAATGGTGATTTCATGATGGAAGGTTTCTATCCCTCTCTCCTGGGGAGTCCTGTAGGTATGACAAAACAGGAGACAAAACAGTACATGTAATGGTTATATTGACTTTGGGTATCCACCTTGGCTAAGGGTGAATGAGACAGAGGATGGCTTAGAGGCAGAACACTGCCTAGTAGCATTGCCATCTCCAGACTACAACACATGGACTCTGGCCTATACTTCTCTATTCTCATCCATGACATGGATTCTCCAAACTCAATCTGTGCTTTCTTTCATAAATGTCTAGGATCAAATCTACCCTCTCCCTGATGCTTTAGTGTCATAACCAGTTTCCACTTCTCCCCTTCCCAGCACCCCTTGCAAAACACAATTCTTTTTTGTTCCAGCAATGTGAGCCCTTCATCCCTCCTCTGAGTCCTCAGTAAACTGCATCAAGCTCAATGCCTCTCATTCCTCTCTAGGGTCCTTCCTAAAAGTGCCTGCCAGAGTTTGCCCAGGTTTGTCTCTTGGTCAATGAAGAATGATTCCCCTTTGTCCCATCAACTCTGCCAGCCTTAAACGCCCATTAATCAGAGGATATCACCCACACAGTCCTTGTTTGTGGAATACCCAGCCTGCTCTAGTCCACAGACCATTGGCTGGTTCAAAGTCTAATCACAACTCAAAACTCATTTCTATTATCCTGCAAGTATGTTTGTCAGTTCATACAAATGACAAAATACTCAGTTCAGTTTCCTCTCCATCTGTCTGTCTATTGAATTCTCTATTCCTAGATGTTGTTCTTTCTCCTTCTCCTGCCCCGCTCATATATTTATTATCTTTGAACATGAGGTTTTCAAGCATACTGTGAGAATAGCCTATGTTTATAATACCACTGTAGTCATATTTGGCAATTTATTACAGCCTAGACTGTTGTAATTTTCAAATAATTGAATTGTTGCTGGGCATCCATTTTTCTGATTAACACTTGAGCAAGAGAGGTGCTTGCTCATCTCCAAGGACTTTCAGGATGCAGGATTTTGCAAGACTGGGGCCCAATCCTGCTTGGTCCTGGGGTTGAGGATCCTTTGCACATGCACATGCACACACGCATGTGTCACTGTGCAGTATTAACTGGACTCTCTACCTCTATCATTATCGGCCATTGCCTCCTTCTGAGTCATGGCTGAAATGGATAAACAGCTGATTTCTTGATATTGAGTAAACAGCAATTAGTATTTTGTAATAGCATAACTCCTTGAATTGGAAGATTGGAAAGCACTTCATTAACATTAATTAGTCATCATGACAAAGCCCACATGAAGTAGGTAAGGCTATATCATGCAGAAAGGGAAACTGAGGCAGAATGAGATTCAAGGATGAGGCAGGCTGAACATTTGGCAGAAGGGTTTGCAGTGCCTAGGCATCTCTTAAGTCCTGCTGCAGCTCCATTTTGAAGATAGCAGAGGCAAAGCTGGGGTTAAAATGTGGAGAGAAAAATTCTGGTCCCTATGAAGACCATGAAGCTCCAGCTTGAAGCTCCAGCTTGATCCCATTTCCCTGTGCCATGGTAGTACCTGCCATCACTGTACAGCCTTCTACAGTGCTTCATCTGCTGTTTGGTACTTTGCAAATCACTAAAAAAAGACCCCAGTCCAGCAGGTAAGGTAAGCATATAACACAGCCAAAATACCAAGGAGAGTCTGGTATTTGGCTGGATCTGTCCACTGGGACCTTCATAGAATCATAGAATCATAGAATGCTTAGGGTTGGAAGGGACCTCTAGAGATCATCTAGTCCAACCCCCCTGCACACGCAGGGTCACCTAGAGCACGTGGCACAGGACTGCGTCCAAGCGGGTTTTGAAGATCTCCAGAGAAGGAGACTCCACAACCTCTCTGGGCAGCCTGTTCCAGTTGAGCTGATTTTTTCAGTTGTCTGGAGATAAATTTGCCAAACTATCCAAATGACCTGGGAGCCAAAGTCCTTCTTGCAAAAGCACATAATGTCTAGCTGAAAGAGCAGATATACATCAAGGTATTTGGGTAAGGGAAGCTGTGTCTAGACATTGCATGGGATTTATAAACTGACACTAGCATCTTATGTTTGAGACTTCAGTTGCCCGTTCAGTTGTCCTAGTGTCTGTTTCCCTCTCCTTCTCCTCCCTGCAGAGATTCCTACCTCTCCCTTTCTTAACCTCAGACATTTTAGCTGCTGAGACTCAATTCCCTGCTCCTTGTTTAAAATGCCTTTTCACATAGCTTGCTTGGCCCAGGCACTCTGTGCTTCTCCCTGCACATCCTTATTGGATGCATGCACATCTCCCCTTGCCCCCTGTTGCAAATGCTACCTCCCCAATTCCAGCTCTCCCAGATCCCTCCTGCCCTTCCTTTCTTATTTCCACTTCCCCCAACCTCCACTGGCTGTCAGTCACTGTTGCCTGGTCTGGCCACTTTTGGGTCTCACCACTTTCTCCTGTGTCTTGGTTTCTGTCCAAAGAACCATGAGCTGGTCTCTCCAAGGAACTTTCCCTAGCTTTCTCCCACCATGTCCCACCCCACATCCCTTTCTTTTCTGTCTCTTTGCCTAGTCTTACCCTTTAACTCTCAGAGTTCTTCTCCACCTTTCTAGCCCTATCATCACTAGTGTCCATTTCCCAGTATATATGTTCCTTCTCCCCAGTCTGGGTTTGTTCTCTCTCATATGGGACACCTTCCTCCTAGACACCAACAGGAATTTCATAGAGAAAAGCACAGGAAAGGGAGTTTTTTTCAGTCCCTGGATTTCATGCTTGGTGCCTACCTTCTGCTATGTAGACATCAAGAACCACCTTGAAGCTGAGGGAATAGATCCATTTTCTCTGTAGGGGTGGTATGTGTGGGTGTCTGTCCTCATTTTCAGAAAAGAGGTGTATGAATTTAAAAGTTCCAGGGTAGGTATGTCACCAAATAACTACCAGCTCTTCTCGGAGGGCACCTGAGCTGAACCTAGAATATGCTGAGGAAGGATTTTCACCAGTGGGTAAAAGCACTTACCTACACCTCTGCTTCACAGTCATATTTCAAGTCCCAAATCCAAGACAGGGCAACCAGGCTATTTACAAGTATATTTTTAACAGTCAAAAGCATAGATTTGTTACTAGCCTTGTTCTGGAAGTGTTTGAATTTTTTTTAGCAGGCAGAGGTGCACATATGCGCTTGAGGCAGACGAACAAGGTAGAAAATGCTCAGCTATCCACAGTGAATGTTTGGCAGTGCTATAGGCAAGACTTGGAGAAAGGTAGCAGGATGTGCTGGCAGCTGTGCTGGAAATGCAGCATGGTTTCACAGGTGGATGTTTGTGCCTCACATGCAAAAATGCCCTCAATCCTTTTTCTCAGACAGCACTTGCTCAGCAACAGGTCCTTCTGCTGCCCTGGGACAGCCAGGCCATCTCCCATGACACATGAGCACCTGGCACATCCCAGTGCCACCTTTGCATGGACACAGCTTCCCTCCTGCAGCCCCAGGTTGGACACCTGGCTCTCCTCTGCTTGCTCCTGCCCTGTGCTGGGCATTGGTTGTGTCCTGTGGAGCCTGTGTGGATGTATTTGTGTGCCTGCGTCCTGTAGACCTGGGCAATGCCTGATGGCACACACATGGTGTGAAGGGGAGAGAGGGGACAGGGAGGATGAGTGGAAGATGACAGTATGAGCCTGAAACATGGGATAGGGAGAAAAATCAGCTAGACCTGCTGGTGCGGTTGAAATTCTTGGTTTGGGCTTGGATGAGTTTAAAAACATTTCTCATAAGCTTGTGGGAGTGGGGAAGCGTTTCTCATTTCAAGGCACTGCCTTGCAAATGAGTCCTGTCCTCCAAGTGGGGCAATCCGGGGTTGTCCTTGCCCTGTGCTCAGGCAGTGCAAGTCCTGCACCCTGGGAGGTTGCTCCACGCAATCCACAGCCAGCAAGAGAGGACTCGTCCCTGGGCTCTGCAATTGTATAAGGAGGGGAAGCAGGGTTTCCAGTCATAAAAATGTTGCACAATTAATTATTCTGGCTTGGCTCCGGATCCCTGGAGCTCAAGCGTGCCACACACACATGACTGGCAGAAAAAGGGAAGGAGCAGCCCTGCTGAGCCTCAGGCTAGCAAATCACTTCTGCTTGCGTGTGTGTGTCTTCACTGAAGTGTGTATTCCTTTCAGAGGGGGGGGGCATGATGGAGCACGCTTGGGAGCAACAGCATCCACAGTGAATGGAGACCTAGAAAAATCCTCTGGCTGCTTAAGCTTGCTTCCCAACGCTCTGTCCGGAGACACCTCTCATTCCAGCGAATCACCTCTCCACTGAGTCCATCCATCTGCAGTTCCTCTCCCACAGGGCTAGCCAGCTTTGCCCCCTGTGCCTGGACTTCCCATTGGAGCTTGTCTGGCTCCGAGCTAAAAATCCACTTGGTTTGGTGTGCTTTTCCCTTGGAAATTAAAGACCTCGTATTTTCTCCTGACAGTGGTATTTGTACCCTATAATCAAGCTGCCTTTCTATCTTCTCTCTGAAAGCCTGAACATGTTGAATGCTCTGAGCTTCTTCCTGCAAAGGGTATTTACTTCAGCCCACAGGTGTTTTTCCTGGCTCTTTCTCCATCATCTTCACTTTTAAAAAATTCTTATAGACATCTCAGCCCCCCAAAACCCACAGCCCTGCACAAACCCCAGTCCACCAGAGCTGGGTGCAGATAATCCCATATCAATCTTGTTGATCTGCCATCACGTGAAGTTCTCTTCCTCTCCTCTCTGTAATGTCCAACAAGTCTCCAGCTAGGGGATGTCTACTACATAAATAATGTTGCTGAGAAGCTCAGACATTGCAGCGACAGCCTTCTCACTACCACAGCATTTCAAGAGCTGGTCCAGGTGGCAGAGCTGGGACAAGCTGGGCTCTGCACAGGCTACCTCGCACTTGAAATTACTTGCCAATGACTTCGGTAGCAGTGGAGGTAGACAGTGAATACCAGAACCTGAACAATATTATATATTGAAATCCTGCTTCTAAAAAGTGCATCTGATGCACTTGCAGACTCCTGGGCAGGAATCTTTAAACTGTTGCAGCTAAAGACTGTAGCCAAGGAAACTCAGCTTTGGGACACACATAGTTCCTGGTTTCTCTGCATCTTCCTTCTCATAAAAGGAAGCTACTACCTAAACTGCAATCCTACCACTGACAAGGCCTCTTCCATATGCTAGGGTAGAATTTGAAAATGCCTTAATTTAGCTGGAATGGCACTCAGAGGTGGACACCACAGAGTGCAAGTAAGGAAGTTTTTTAGACTCCAAATTATCTACTGGCGAAAACTGAAGACATTTCAGTTTACACGTGCAGAGGATTTTGTCCAGCATTTCTTGTTATATGTCAACCATAATCTTAAGGTGTTGGTTGGCTTGGAGCACATCCATTGAATGATGCATTGTCCTAGGAATGGCACGGAGTGGAGGAAGTTGCCTGTTTACTGACCTGTAAAAAAAACAGTGATGAAAGAAGGCGCAGCAACCTGAGTTTCACAGCTTCAGTGGCTGTAGGGAATAATGACAGATATGATGACTTACTGTGGAGGTCCAGGAGCTGGTTTAGAGTTTCATGGCCCAGAGTCATCCTCGGGGCACTGCACATTCCTGAAACATCTCCGCAGCACCTTACAATAAATAGCAATGAGCAGAAAATGATTGGTGCTAGCATCAAGGGAGCAGCTTACTTTCCCAGCCGCTGCTGAAATTCCATTTCACTGAGTAAAAATTAATTCCCTTCTAGATATCGTCTCTCAAGAAGAGTTACCAGCAATCGACCCCATTTCCCAGGCCCTGCTTTCCCAGGGCTTGCTCCGGTCCAACTTGGAGCAACCCACTGGGTTGCTTAGCCTGAGTATACGTCTGCCCCTTCCTCCTGGGACACTGCTGTGGAAAGACATGGTGCCTCCTCTAGGACATATCCCCCACTTGTGTACATGCTGCTTTTCCTGTCCCTTATACGCTTTCTTGGAGGTGCAGGAAACTTCCTATACAGGGTAATAATAGTCTCCAATTCAGATTTCTTTCTCCAGATGTGATTTCTTTGGCAGCAGCTGGAACCAATTCTTTATGGCATATCCTTCAGGAAAACCTCCCACAAACTACTGGCACATCTTATTACTTCACCATGGTCCACGTTGGGCTATCTTGCTGGGTTCTCTTTGCTGTTCCACCCTTCCCTTGATGCTGCCTGGCTGAAGCAGGACAGGAAGAGGGATGAGTGATGCAGCAGCCATGTCAACCTCCCTCCCTCCCTCTGCACATTGTAATTTCTGCTAGCTGAGCGTATTCGTTGTGGGAGGGAGTGGGAGAGCATGTGTGGATCTGGGACTGGTGCCTCTTCATAGCTATTTTGCAAGGCTGAACGGAAGATCCAGCTGGGTTCACGCAAATGGATACTCCCTAAGCCACAAGCGAGATGAGTGTAAGTGATTTTATCTCACTGTTCAGTAACAGGTATACAACTTGCTGACTCCTGTTGCGCAACTCAAATCTGATTCAGGTGTCCATGGGCTTCCTGGAAGATGCACCAGCAGGAAGGGGTGGGTGAGATGTCTGACCGGCAGGCTCAGAGAACCAGAGAAGACACAAAACCCATTTCCTGTGCCTCTTAGTAGGGATTGGGGGAGTTTCAGACCCTGGAGTTTAAGATTGGGTCTGGAGTTTAAGATTGGGTACATCTTCATGTAGACTAACAGGCAAAGCAAGAGAGATGCTGCCTGTCCCTGGAAGAGGGAAATCTCCTGCATGGGAAGTCCCAGCCACCCATGACAGACTTTCACTGATAGATTTTTCTGGGAAGTGGCTTCCAAAGCAGGTTATGTGGCCAGATATCGGCTCCCACCACTGTTGTACAGGTGGTGTTCTGATACTGTGGCAGCATGGCCTGCTGCCTACCACTCCACAAAATACAAAATGCAGCAAAGCATCTGGTATGGGGAGACCTGGGGCAGCTTCCAGCCCAGGGTAGATTAACTGCCCCTCTTCTGTGCAGTCCTTGAGCTTCCTGGCTTGTTACTGCTATTGTCACCTTCTTGTTCTTTCATTTCCAATCTGTAAGCAAACAGGAGATGGAGGGGATGGGACTCCACTATTGAGGTTTTCAGGGAACATTGGCACCAGGAGCTAGAGAACTGCCAGAGCTGTGCCCTCTGCATCCCAGGATGGAGAGATGAGGCCTCCAGCTGGTGCCTGGCAAGGTGCTGCTTTCCAGGCATCCTGCTTATTCTGCCCTTCTTGGTGTGGCTTGGAGGCTCCCTGCCTGTTTCTGAACCCAT
>NW_010587118.1:18783-36313 GCF_000705375.1 Tinamus guttatus | reverse complement strand
ATGGTGGGTGGGTTGTGGGGCTTTTCTCCCTTATTAGTTTTCTGCCATGCAAGGAGTTGAATTAGATCATAGGGGGAGAGGCCTGAGAACCCTCCCTGTCTGCAGGGTAAGTTAGGATGAGCTTAAACCAGTACGATGAAATTAGGGAGCAGGTTTCTATTAAGCTGGTTAATAGGTGCACTGCGATCACCTCAATTCTTAGAGTAACTTTAACACATCACAGTGATGGTCTGTTGCAGTCACTTTATTAGCACTTTAAAACTGCTTTTAAATTTGTTGAGTGGGCCTATTATAACACGTGACTGATGTATATGCTGCCATGTGACTGTCCTGGGTTTCTATTTGAGATGTAAAATATAATGTGTTGGAGGTAGGTCATTAAAATCAAGAGCTGGAGAAGTTTTCTATATTGTGGGTGTGAGCAGCTGTCTCCTGAATGCAGTGGTGTGATGTTGACTGAGGATTTTTCATATTGATTACATAGACTTAAAAGCTGCACGTTTTTTAAATAAACAATGAAATTTTTTGTATGACCTCCTTGGCATTTGAACTTGTGCTAACTGCTCCTAAGCTCTTCTCTATGAGCACTGGAAAAAAAGTCATTTCAAAAATGGATATTGGGTCCCTACTGTCTAGTGTGGTCTGGGAAAGGGAACTGGTGGGAAATGCAGTGAGTGGAGTGAGGATTGTGATTAAAAATTGTAATAGCCACTGCCATAGCAAAGCATGAGCATGTGGCAGAGCAAGGACTTGGAAAAGTGGGTCATAATTAAATCTGCTGTAGGAGGATATAAACCTAGGCTGAAAGCTTGTTCCCTTGAGTATTGTGGCAGAGTGCAATGGCAGTACATGCTTATGGTACATGGTCCAGATGTGGTTGTCTCTAAGTGAGCGGGATGGTCTCAAAAGATTATAGCAAAAGGGGAAGGGGGGAATCTTATAGGGCCAAGGGATAAACTCTCTCCAACCTTAGAGGAAAGCCAGTGTTGGTCACCCTGAGTGCTCTCTATATCAGTGGAGAGAAGTGAGACTCTTCACTGAGCAATTTGACATCTCCTAGATGCCCATCTTGGAGAATGGCTTCTCTTCCTGTTGTTGCTCTTTTTCCCTGTTGACTATGAAGGGAATCCAAGATGACCTGTTCAGAATTTTCATGCAATTCAGATGCCTAAAACTAGGCAAAATGAATCCTACTCCATGCAAATGTGCATTTTGCATATGCATGATGATCGCAGTCACTTCTATTGCTTGTAAATACAAACACTAGAACTGTTTCTTTCCAAACACCACAACTGCTTGGTGCAATCTGCTATGTTGAGGTTATTCCTCCACCTGGCTGGCCTGTGGAAGCACACTGCAATTTAGCTCTGCCAATTTACATTGGCTGGAGAGCTGGGCCTCCATTTTAGATGGTGTAATGTCAAACCACATGCCACCAAAGCTTTGGAGAGTGTGATTTGAACTGATTCCTAAAGGTCAAATGCCATGGATGGATGCAGTGTATGAGACTGTGTGCATACTTAATGGACTCTGCTGGCACAGGGCAGAATTGCACACATGCATATCAAAGTTCAAACTTGTCCTTAAATATCTCCTTACTTTTTATCTGCTGAGGGTCAGATTTTCCACTGTTATGCTGAATTAATCTGAATAGTGCTTAGGGCTCATCTGATAAATATTTGTAATGCTTCTATGGAGCAGTTCTGGGGTGTTTTTCCATGGCCCATAGATTCTTGAGAGGAAAAGCTAGAGAACAATTACCTGGTGTAGGATGGGGGAAAGGAGGGCAGAGAATAACTTTGGAGGAAGTGCAACACTGGAATTCCTCAAGCTTAAGGGAAGTCTCCTGTGGATAAATGGGAGGAGGGGAACTTTGTGGATTCTGCAACTAAAAAAACATGTGGCTAATGAGCCAACCACCATTCTCTTGCAGAACTGCCAGATCTTTTAGAGTGGATGATACAAACACTTACTTCAATAGGAAGAACCTGGAGCCAATGTTGCCAAACTCAAATTTCCAAAGCAGCCTTTTGTGTGGCTATCCCCTCTCTGGTCATGCCAACAGACTGTGTGGCCTCAAGAGGGGAACACCACAGCCAAATATACTGTCCAAACTTCTGTTTGGGTCTCATCTATGGTCAGGAAAGGAACAGATATCACCCTGGGCATTATCCAGTATTTACTTTCTCAATAGGAATTATGTTTCCATTGGTTTGGGCATAGCTAGGAATTATGGCTCTCTGCTTCAAAGTAGGCAATGTTTGTCTTCTATACCTTTGCATAAGAGTCTTCTCTGATGTGGGTTCTCATTTTGGCAGCTCTGGGTTAGGTTTCCTGATCTGGTAGCTCTCTGGGCACAGGTACTAGAGGGGCTGTTCTAAATGCGCCCAGTGAGAACAGTGCTGGATGTCCCCTCTTGTTCACTAACAAGTTCTACAGGTTCTTGATTTGTATTTTTTTAATCCAAATGAGGCCCTGTGTTGTGGTCCTGGCCTCTTGTCAAGAGATGCCTGTGTACAGTGTGTCCATTTCATGAGTCAGCCTGTGGCCTACCTGGCCACTCCTTTCCCAGCAGGCCAAGCAGTGTTTGCTTTATTAGTAATTCATCAGCTATTGAGAGGGCAGGAGGGGGTACACTGGCTGTCTTTTGGCTTTGCCTCAATAAGAATTGTGCATTGCTCAACGGCCACATGCAGTATTGGCGAGAGGAGTGAAGAGAGCCAACACCATCTCCCCAGTGCCCATTTAGCAACTTATCCGCTAGGAGTGCATGTTACCTCCATGGCAACTGGGTAATCCTGAGATGGTGAGGATTACAGAAGCAGGAAGCAATAAGGCAAGACTTGAGCTCTGCTTCTGAGCATCTCTGGCCAGTGGGAGCAGACCAGGACCAAGCTGTAATCTTTGAGGCCCTGTTCTGGTTCAAGGATGCTTTTGGTATCTGATGGTGAAATCTCAGGTGTAAACTGAGAATTGATTCAGGTCATCAGTGAAAAATATGAGCATAGACCCCATAGGTGTGGGTGGGAAAAAAAGGATTACTTCTATGACCTAGAAAAGATACAGCTGGTTTGGGGTGCTGTGGACTGTGATCAGAGCACCCATAGCAGGTGGTGAATTTTGGGGCTGAGACCACTGTCACTACCTCAGCTCAAGGGAGCTGCCCCAATCCCTCTGTCAACCTGGCCTGCCTGAGAAGTAGTCTCCATCCATGCTAGGCTAAATATGGCCTTCTTATTTCTGGAAATATATATGGCTTTAGCAAAGTTAGCCCCTGTCATTGTTGTTGCTTTTTAAAAAACTAACATACCCAGATCCCTTATCTGAACAGTCACACTGTAAATAGCTAGGTCCAGAGAACAGTCTGAGTCAGGATTCTTCTCACCTACCTTGAGCCCTTACATAACTAGATTTTTAATCAAAATCCTCTCAGCCTTTTCTACATAGAAATGGCTGTGAACTGTGGGCTGATCTTGCTTTCAGTCTTGGCCCTGATTTTGGTTCTTCCTGAAGCATGAGAATAAGTCAGGAGCTAAAGTTGCCATATATATCCTCTCCTTAAAATAATGCTAGGTACTTCGGTTAAAGGCTGAAGGTGCGAAAGTGTCATGGGTGGGCTAGGAAAGACCTGATTGCTCAGGAGCAGGATGGTGTGGAAAAGATGAAGGAACAAAGTGAAGATGGAGCCAAGAAGAGGATTTTTCAGTGGTGGTCAGTACACAGTCTATTTGCTGAAGAGACTTGAGGGAACAGAGGGGTCTACCTGCAGAGAGCAGAAACTGTCTGGAAAAGGGAAAGATCAAAGATAAAAATGATAGATCCCCAGAGGATTTTGTAAATGAGAAGAAATTGCTACAGTCAAAACTGCAAATTTTCACATTTTCTATAGCTTTTTTTTTCCCTAAAGTGCAGAAGATATGACTTCTAGCATAAGATATAACATAAAGCTTGTAATCTGGTGCTGACTGTGGCATATCTCATTGGACTGGTTGGTGTGTGCAGATATAAGCAGAACAGTTGTAGGCACTGGTGAATAACTGGCCCTGACAGGAAACACAGAGGGTAACTTCAATCTATTCTTCTTTTCTCCTAGCTGTTTGGCTGCGGCTCTGTTGCACAGACCATGCTCAGCAAAGGGTCTCATGGAGGCTTCCTGACTGTTAACCTGGCCTTTGGCTTTGCAGTGACACTCGGCATTTTGATCGCAGGACAGGTGTCGGGTATGTGGCAACTCTGCATGGGATGAATTTAAACTGTGAGAATTATTACATAGGCCCATAGGTTACACAGGCCTATTTTTTCTATGGTGAAAACCAGTGTCCTTGGCTCATCTATGAGACTCAGATTCTGCCTGTTAAAATGTAATAACCAAATCTTTTTACAGGTGGGCACTTGAACCCAGCTGTCACTTTTGCCATGTGCTTCTTGGCCCGGGAGCCCTGGATCAAGCTACCAATCTATACGCTGGCCCAAACACTGGGGGCTTTCCTAGGAGCTGGCATTGTCTTTGGGCTATACCATGGTAAGTACAAGAACTGCATATGTGTTGTGACTCTTCATTGTAGTCTTTAGGGACACTGCTTCCCATATCAGAGAAGCATTTCCTTGCAGAGCAGTAGAGCCAGCAGGGCTCCATTCTCATGGTGATAATGAGTTCAAGATTCCTCAAATCAATCTGAAGGCCAAGTAGCACAGTCAATACATGCAAGACCATCCTTTAAGCAGCAATCACTGTAAGATCAACCACTGAATCAATCTACTAGTAGCTACTGTCTGATTGAGAACAGATCTTCCAGAAATGCTGATGAAACACTTCTAGTGATTGTGTAGTTGTGCATGGTTCTAGAGTATTTTTTTTAAGTTTCACACTAGACCTCTTTTGCATCTATCTCATATTAACTTCCTGACAGTAGGACAGTTTTGTCTGCCCTTATCAAGGCATTGGTAGTGTCTTGGAAGATATCCCAGAAATCCAGTTCCTCATACCTCTATTCTTTCTACATGGTGTTCCTAATCAGAGCAATATTCAGTGACAACTAAACATTCTTAGATATTCAGAAAAATGTTTAGTACTGCTAATAATCACAAAGCTGTGGTTATATAACCCTGAAACATCAGCAAGTCAAAGCAATCAGCTCTTACTATTTAAGTTCATGACTTAATGGGTATTAAATCTAATCAATGTTGTAGACCAGATCATAACAATATCTGGGTGTCTGACTCCTGCAACTCCACTAGCACGCCCACCTTGGTGGGAATTAAGACTCTACTTAGTATTTCCTTTTGGGCAGGCTCTAGCTCTTTGCTGGTGCCTGGCCAATAAGAAACATTAGGGCCAGGACCTTTGACCATCTGAATCTGAGCTAGGCTGCTGAAGTGTTATGGTGGACCACACGCTGAGTCTTCCTCTGTAGCCTACTGATTTTGCAATGTGTAGGAACAGAATGCTTAGGGGATTCTACCTCAATATTCATAGCTCTATGGGACCTATGTTCTAGTTGTCTCCTAAGTGTCTCTTTGATGTATGATGCCAAGTGAGTGACCTTTTTCTCTTCTTTCCTCCTCCCTCCCCACCTCTAGATGCTATCTGGGCTTTTGGGAAAAACCATCTGTATGTAACAGGACCAAATGGTACTGCTGGTATCTTTGCCACCTACCCATCTGAGCATCTGAACACTGTGAATGGATTCTTTGACCAGGTAAGAGGGTGCTGGAAAAATGACAGCAACTGAAGAGGAATCTTTTGGGGTGATTTTGGGCTTCTGCTTTGGTTAGGGAATTGGTTTGGTTTTGGAATTAATTCAAGAGAAGACTTCTAGAGCTGATGTGAGTCCCTCAGTAGCCAGTAGGGCAAGCCAAGTCCAAAAAGGACACTTATAGCAAGAGGACTAAGGAGGGGTACATTAGATCACACCTGTAAGGACACCAGTGGAAAGACACCACTTCGTTCTTGGGAGAAGTGCCTTCCCTCATGCTACCAGACAACCCTGTATTTTTTTTTTTTTTACCTCCCCTCTGAAATAGTACTTTTTAGCAATCCCCACTTAGGATGCAAGTGCTGAAGAAGTGATTGTAAATAGTGCAAGGATGCCTGAACAGCAGGGCTGGCTCAGCCTTGGACACCTAGATTACCCAAGTCTGACAGTCTGGGCTTTGTTTCTGGGACTTCTGGGGGCACTTCTCACAGCTCTTGCATGAATGAGCTTGAGCTGCTGCTCTAGGGTTTTCTCCCAGTGGTTTGTGATTTTTTTTTCTCAATACTCTTACCCCTTGCCCCAAAGGAATTTTATCCTTCAAAAGGAAGAAGAGGGCAAGGCAAAACCTCATTATGTCTCTTTAGTTACCTTGGTCTCCTGGCAAGGCAGAAACTGTCTGACTTGGCAAGGGATAAGACAGAGCTCTCAGCCACTGAGGGAAGTGGCTTCCTCACAGTGTGAGGAAAGGATGACTCTTCCTCACTCCCACTGTACTGTTTTGGCTGCAAAGGCCAAGAGTCAAGTGGGTGTGGGGTGATCGCCTTCAGAGGGAGGGGATCTCCCCTCTGAAGTTGTCACCAACTCCAAAGCCTACAGCAGCTGCCCTGCTGTAGCAGGAAGATGTCTTCAGCGCTCTGTCTGTTCAAATGCCCATTCATTGCCCCTCTGTTTGTGGGGTGGGGGGGAAAGCGAGAGCTTGATCCAGCCTGTTGGCTGCCAGAAGTGTGTTCCACTCTCCTGTTCCCCAGTGGGGGCTTAGTTTATTGGGGTCTAATAATGTCATGGGATGACTTAGTGTTCCTCTCTTGCTCCAAAGGATGAGTTCTAAACACATTGGGCATTAATCTGGATTATTTTTTTTCCTCTTCTCCCTTCTTCCCAGTTCATTGGCACTGCTTCCTTGATTGTTTGTGTCTTGGCTATTGTGGATCCCTTCAACAACCCTGTCCCCACAGGGCTGGAGGCTTTCACAGTTGGCTTTGTTGTCCTTGTTATTGGAACCTCCATGGGCTTCAACTCTGGTTACGCTGTCAACCCTGCCAGGGACTTTGGGCCTCGCCTCTTCACTGCCATTGCTGGCTGGGGCACTGAAGTGTTCTGGTAAGTCTTTGACAATAAAAATAATAATAATAAAAAAGCGGCCAAAGGAGGAGGTGGTGGTGGTGAAATAACTAGTTCAAGTAGATAATGCTTCTGTCATGCTGAAGAGCCTTAGTACCCATGAGGTGTCTTTAAATTTTATAAAAATTCTTAAGACACTGACTTCTCTGACTACTTAAGAAATTATAGAAGCAGGACCGGTACCAGCTTTGTTATCAAGGAAGATACCTAGGAGGATCTGTGAGATGTTCTGGTTCACCTTCAACATGAGCTCTATGAAATCGTCTATAATAAACCTTGAGTGATAGTGAATGCAGAGCCTTAGACTTGGATTTTGTTTCTGCTATGAATTGTCAGGAGAACCATGAGCGATACAGGCTGCCTGCTATCAAAGGATGCTCTGCTGCAGGAAGTGGAAGGAAAGTGAAGGTGTTTAACTTGACACTTGAAGGTGTCAAGTTGTGCAATAACTTTTCTTCCATCACTGTTAAGAGACGGTCTGGAAGTAGCTTGTCACTTGAACTTGCAAAGAGGACAATGTCTGTCCTTGATGTTGCTGTGGTTACTCAGGGGCTGTTGTCTTTTGCAAGTTAATGATGATGTTTGGAGATGACCAGATCTTAGGTTGTTACAGCTCCAAACACAAGTATCTTAATACCTAAGCTGCAGTTCCCATCTCATGCATTTGTTCCTTTGCTTTCCAGGACTGGTAAGCAGTGGTGGTGGGTCCCAATCATTGCTCCCTTCCTTGGGGCAATTGCAGGAGTGATGGTCTATCAGCTGATGATTGGATGTCACGATGAGCTTTCTCCACCTGCCTCTGAGCAGGAAACAGTCAAGTTGGCTAACGTGAAGCACAAGGAAAGGGTCTGAGGAAGCTGCCACCCAGGTCTGGTAGACATATATTACTCAGGACTGCAGTCAGCAATGAGGAGAAAGGAGTCAAGGAGAGCTTCAAGAACAACAGGAAGTTTTTTGTTCTCCCCCCCCATTTTGAAATATGCTAGTCTAGTTTCTTTGCA
Source organism: Tinamus guttatus (assembly GCF_000705375.1). The sequence goes on along the minus strand of NW_010587118.1, from coordinate 28,215 downwards.
CATCCCTGATGCATTTGCTTTAGATATCTTTCCTGTGAGCTGTTCCCCAAATGCAAAAATATAAAGCAATCTTCCCCTAGTAGAAGGGGATTGAGGACTGTAGGAGTCAGAATAGAGGTGGGTATTGCTGTTCAGTGCAGCCAGGGCATTCGGCATCTGCAGCTCTCCTAGTCTATGTTGCTGGCCTGGCCTGTGAGCTTGGCCAAATTGCTTCCCTCCAAGTCTGTGTTCCTATCTCCAGAGTGGGACAAAATGTAAATTGCTCCTACATCCTGGAGGAAAAAAAAAATCAGTTTGTGTTTGTGATGCATCACATCCAAGTTTGGAGTAGCTCTAAAATCAATGACTTGCTGCCAAGAGTAAACTTGTCTAAAAGATTTTTAATTGGCCTGACTTTTCTTGCCTCCCAGGAACTCCCAGAAGACTATATCAGTTGGTTGATCCATAATGTCAGAGCAGAGAGTGAGAATGCACTGGATTTTAACTTAATATTAAGACAAAATGTTTACAAACCACTGCACCCTGATGTTTTAATCACAGATTTTAATATTGTCACATCACAGAAGATAACATATAAGAATTCCTTGGTTTAGCCACTGGTTAACCTGGTAAGAAAACTTGGATCCCTGTAGCAGCCTTTCTAATCAATCAATCAGCTTTGTATATAAATTGCAAGCAGCTAGTAGCCACGTTCCACTGAAAATATGGTGTCACTAAAGTTGTGTGTGTTTGTGTAAGCTTCACAAGTGTTGTTTTTTTTTTTTTTAATATAGATACATAACTATTACTCCTTAAAAGCTGTTACTCAATATCAGGGTTGGGATGAGTTAATTAAAAGATTTGTAGGAGCTGCCTATTCTCTGACAGCTTTGAGATACTGTTAGATTTTACTGACATAGCTGTAGATTATGGCATTGTGCACTTCGAGCATCCTGGTTTCTACCTTGATAATCACAGCCCTTCTATCACAAAATTTTGATGGAGGTGCTGAGTGTTCAGGTACCTCCTGTACTGGCTTCTGTACAGTGTTGTGATGTTGGAGGATTCCTGGCTCTCCCAATGCCATGTTATTCCAGCATATTTGAAATAAGCAGTATTGGCTGTGAAAGAATCCGTGGGTCCCATGGCACTGACTGAGAAACTCTTTCAAAGCCTGTTTCTTCAATACATTAATTCCTTCAAATGCATAACTTTATACACATTTACAGTCAGTAAAATAATGTATTTTTTGCCATTTAAAAAAATAAAACATCAATATCCACACTTTAAAATGCTCGTGTTGGTTGTATTTTTAAGAAGTTTTCAGTAAACTGCGCCATGAAAAGGAAGTCATCTATAGCAATAGCTTCCTCCTGCCCTTTCCCTCTCTTGAGCCCCTAAGAACAAAGGAGAATTAACCCTTGCAGGCAATACATCTACATGCTCCATCTGTTTCTTGTTGGATTTTTTTCTCCTTTTCAGGTTAAACTAGTGGGGCAAGTGAGAGGAGATTGTGTGGCTGTACAAAGGCCAGGATATAGACAGGATAGCAGGAGGGGTGTGCTGTAGTCAGACACTTTGTTCTTAAGACAAAAGAAACATCAGGTCGGCCTTTGTACCTCATTCTTTCTACTATCCAACCTATCTTGTTGTAGTCTTCTTTCAAACAGTGCAGTTCTAGGATTGTGCAATCTTACAGGGCCTTCAAGACATCTTCTAGCATTGTGTTATCCTGCATATTCTGTTTTGTGTGGGACAGTGAATAAAAACATAGCCCCAAATCTAGCACTTGGAGAATTACTAAAATAACTTCCAGTCTGTCTCCCATAAATACAATTGCTGTTGCTCTTCTGTCCTGCTTTGCTTTTCCTGTATTAATTGTAGTGCCTTCAAAATACCAACTTCCCCCATTGTGTCATACTGAACACTTCAGTGAAGTCTAGATAAATGCAACTTCCTGCAATTCATAAACAAGAAATCAAGTGAAGTGGCAAGAAAGCTGCTGAGTTTGTTTTATGTGTTCTGTCTTTGGTAAACGTGTTGGTTTATTCAATTTCTAAGTGTTGAATTTTTATCCTCAAAGCTGTTTGGAAGGCCTGTATGTTATTGAAATCAACCAACATAGGTGCAAAGATCACTTCCCATTTTCCTTTAAAGACAGTTAGTTTGTCTTTAATCACACAGTATCTTTTATTGATGTGATTAAAATGCTTGATTTTTGACTATATGGCTCTAGATTTTCTACTCCCTATGTCATTCCATTCCTTCTACTTTCACCTGGGACATAGTAATTGCCTTTTCCATACCCTTACCTTACTTTTGCTACAGTGTTCTATGTTGTTGTCCTTAGTAAAGCTACATGATACTGTAACCAGTTGTAAGTCAAATCTCAGCCACTGTGTAAGGCTAGAACTCTTCTGGAATCTGGAGAAGTGCTAGGAGCTGCTGAGTGGGTTCATTGCCTGTGGACTAGGGAAGACTCAGATTGAGGACAGCAGACAATTTGAGGTGTCGTTAAACCATGGGGAGGAAAAGACGAGGTTAAATGCAGATGGCATTTTCCCTGGCAGCTGGACCACTTAAACCACTGCAAGTTGTGGTTCTGTTTATTTTCACTCTAGCTGCCTAGAGAGAACTGGGTAAGTAATTCATCTGGTAGGCCCATACATACTAAAAGATTTCTTTGTTCCCCTCCACTTCTCCCCATACCTAAATTTCAAAGGTAATGAATCATCTTGCAGTTAATGCTTTGGTTTTGGAGTCATCAGAGAGGTAAGAATCATCTGACCAAAAATAGGTAGCTAGGTTTTAGGTCAAATGAACTTCAGCCATCCAACTATTGAAATATATTTACTTCTTAGGAAGAAATAAATATACAATTTAAGCTATTCATGTTTTGCAGGAAGAGTAATTAACCACAGGAACAAAGTGTTAGAAGATGTTGTGGATTCTCCATTGTGTGAGGGTTTCAAATTAAGGCTGTGGCCATCTTGCTAAAAGGCCTTTCAATTAAACAGCAAGCTGTATTCCAAAAACAAGTCCTGCTGGAGGAAATTCCCAGATCTCTATATTACAGAAGGTCAAGTAGAAGGGACAATTCCTGTCTGACTTTAAAAACTGCTGAAGTTTATAAAACAGAGTGCAAAAGTGGCCAATTATTTGGTGGTTCTTTCTTGATTCTCAGCTTGATCTAGACTAATTGCAGGTGCTGTAACATGATGGTGCATCATCTGGGACCTAAAGAAATTTTACTTTTGACTCCTAGTTCCCTTAGTGCTTTGTGAATGGGCTTCAGAAGGCTCTTCTGGCTCAGTTTGCTTTGTCCTGTAAAGTGGCAGCAGCAGTGCTCACCTCCACATCCTGTCCTGATCTCGCACTCAAAAGTATGCCACGTGTGAGCAAGGTGGCATCCTGAAATGCAGGACAGTGCTACTTGGCACTGTGGTGTGGATGGAGGAATAACAAGCAATCTCTTTGTGCAACTTTCATATCATAGAATCCGTATGGTTGGAAGGGACCTTTAGAGATCATCTAGTCCAACCTGCCTGCACACACAGGGTCACCTAGAGCATGTTACACAGGATTGTGTCCAAGGGCCTCCACTCCTAGAAAGAACCTGGTGGGCTAGGCTCTATCAATGGACACCACTCGTAAAGACTATGAAGGCTGCACTATTCCTTGCTCTGCCATGTTAGTCATTGCTAGTTCTGCACACTGAGGTGGTGCTTGGTTATGCTCAGTGAAATCAAGCCTCCATCCTGTGTCTCAAGATAAAAAGAAGTCTTAGCTCGCCACCCAATTTCAGTGCAACCAGAGTCTTGGATTCGGAGATCCTGAACCAGGATCTCCAAATTGATGGGCTTTTAGCTCTTTAGGAACTTTTGTAGCCTTAGACAAGTGTCTTGTTCAGTAAACCATGTTGCTTATTGATTATTTACAACTTAGATGAAGAAACCCATTAGCTCTCTGAGTAAAGACTAATGAAAATCCTTCCTGTCAGCACAATCAAACTCTTGAGAGGGAGGTTTCCTTCCAGCTTCCCTTCTATCCTTCCCCATTCAAGCCCCAGTTGAGGAGCAATATCCTCATACTCATGGCCTGTGCCCCAAAGGAGGTTTCTCTGTGTGCAGAGTCTGCACTTGAGAAAAACATCAAGGACATTTAGGCAAATGTGTCCAAAACCCACCTGCTGTCATGTAGCTTGTCACTGCTGCAAGGGTTTAATTTGGTTGGAGAAATTAGCAAAACTTTCTCTCTCCAAGGGTCTAGAGAATGATTATACAGACAAATGAATTTATCAGATTGAGAATATATATACATAGTCATATAATAATAATAATAAGTCACACCGGAAAAGGAAACGGCAGTAACACAGAGCGTCACAAAGAAAGTCACAGACAGAAAGATCTGTCATAGTAAAAGAAAACAGCTGAGATGTTCTGACAACAAAGGTTTGTGATGTGTCTCCTGTACTTATCATTATTGAATTAGAATGAAAGGTGGATTAAAATTATAGGCAAGGCATATTCAAAATGTTCTTTTATCTACAAAATTGGGAAAACTACTTAAAATTCCCCCCAGCCCTCTAATTGTAGTCTGAGGAAAGAATGAGTATAGGCGTTTCTTTGTTAAACTCTGTAATGAACATAGAGCTGAAAGGAAGTTTTTGATCCATGGTTCCTAAATCTTTGAAAGGACTTTTAAATTAAAGATCTCTCTAAAACCATCTTGATATCAAATTCTCTTGTTTACTTGAATCAGGCTGTTTCTACTGGCATCAAAGCCCTCCCCCAGGTAAAATAGCATTTTAGTTAAGTAAGAGGGTCTCTGCGGTTGGCCTGCACAGATTTTGTGAACAGTTTAGAGTCTGCATTTACATTTGAATGTAAATTCTGTATGGATACACTACAGAAATGCAGCAAGGTCTAAAGTTGCTACACTGCTGGATGAAACTCTTGATCCAATTTTATCATAATTTCAGGTAGTCCTCTGGTTCCTATATTCCTCTGTTTACTTACAAATGGTAGCTGTACAGAGGTTTCTGGCATTTTGGATGTAAAATCAAACTGTACAGAGCAGTCATTAAAACAGATAAACCAGATATAGAGATATACCAAGAATCTTCATGACCCAGCATTGTTTGGATTATGAAATCTAGCATCGGCACTAGTGGAAAGATAGAGTCAGTTTTGGATCCTTTCCTTCACTGGGAAAGGTATCTGGTGGCATGTCAGTGATGCATGTGAGGAGCAAATGGAAAATATCACCAGATTTCTAAACGTGTGGAGCCAATGGCTCCTCTCATAGCTAATATCTAGGTAACGCTCACGGTTCAAATGTGAGTCACTGGAACAAGTAACAATAGGTAAAATTCATGTCTTGGGTGTCATCATCACTCAGTCACTGAAACAATTACATTTTCACTTAAACCTTCTAGGCTTACTTAAAATCTTTGAACTCCACCCAGTACAGGACAGAGTTTCTGTTGCCCTTTTTTAACTTCGCTTTCCCTTTTTTGTTGTACTGCTTTAGGTAATCTCCTGCCAAAGTGTTGAATGTCTGAGTTCTTTCCTCTCATTTGCCTTGTGCTCACTCAGGTTTGGCTGGATTTACAGTTGTGTTGGTCCTTCAAGAGGAAAGAAGCCAATGGGAGAGGAGAGGTCACACTCATAGACCTTTTTTGAACCAGAGGAACAGACATATTAGCATCTGGTGTGCAGGAGAGCCACAGTCACAGCCCACCTGATCCTCCTAGGATTCATAGGTCAGAAGATCCCTGTCGAGGACAGGTCTGCTCCTGTCTCAGTCTCTTTGGGAGCCATAAAATAAGTGAGAAGCCTGAGGGATCCCCAATTGCTTTGTGTGTGAAGTTTTTGCCTGGGAAGTTGGTCTCCCATCTTTCCTCCTTTTGAAGCTGTGCTCACTGGGTGGTAAAGGAGAAAAATCCATGGAAAGCAAGGGAGATCCTGGCCCTGAAGGAGTTATAACATCTTTTCTGCAGTAATTCTACATATTTAGAGTTTGGGGTCTCTAATGCATTGAATCCCATTCTCAGTGAAAGTGGCTGAATTTAAGTAAAACAGACAAACAAACAAACAAAACCCCCAAACCAAAACAAAAAGAAACACAGGACTCTGGGGTCTGTTTTGTGCTATACAACCCCTAAAAAGAACCCAAGACTGAGCCCTGTAACTCCTTTTAAGATACTTCTTAAAAGGATACCCAAGAAAAAAATGTCTGTTCTGTATCTACAATTCAAGACAGAATAACACTGGGTAAAAAGTCTCTAGGACTGTCCCAGGAGCTCAGAGCTGATTATGGGAGGGGTGGGTCCTCCCGTTTGTGCTATGGGGCACATGAGTTTCTCTTGCATTGTGCATGGCAGTGTCAGAGCCAGGTGCCTGGAAGTCAGGAGTGGTGACACAGAGCTTTCCCATGCCCCAGACCCTGTTTTGGTCTTGGCATTAGTCTCCATGTGCCTTTAAAGTAGAGAGCGCAGCACCACCCTGCCTCTGGGCAGGCTGGGAGAACATGTACGCTGCAGACAGTGCCGTATGCTAATGTAGACAGGCTGTATATAACATTCAATCATTTTGGTTAAGTGGCTTGGTATTTTCCCTTCCCATGACCCTCCACTAACCCTTTTTATGCTCCTCTTTTGTATTTCAGACTATCTGAGACTAATTTGTCTTCCAGGTTTTGTTTTGTGCCTCTTTCATTGCGTCAGTCTTCCTCTCATTCTTTTACATCGTCAGTGTTTTTCCCTCTTCCCTTTCCTCCCTCTGCCCTACTGTCCTAGCAGAGAGCCCCAGCCCCATTTCTACTTGTGGGTTGCTGCAGAAGGGAGGAGGGGACTTGCCCTGATGAAGTGAGCGGAGAAGCTGGGGACACCAAGGATCAGTGAGCTGTTGCTCCAGTGGCCAGCCACTTCTTTTCTGAGGTGCTCTAATAAAATACCTAAAGTGTTTTATCAAAGAAATAATGCTGTCATGCAGCATATGATGAAATGGACTCCGGTGTAACGTACCAAAGACTCTTTATTAAGCATCAGCTACAACTTATATACTGTACTATCCCAGATACAATTCCTTATTTGCAAAAAGCATGCAAAGCACAGTTGCTAAATAAGCCAATAGTCTAAAGAATTATGTCAAGATTATCCAATCAGCTTCTTGATCACGTGCCAGCCGTGCAGTTGCAGTTTTCTTCTTTTTCTTGCTTTGTTCCTTATCTGTTGATAAAACATTCTGTACTGCCATCCTTGAGGTTGATTATCTGCTAACAAGGCATCCTGTACTGCTGTCCTTGAGGCAGACCTCCACATCTCCCCCTTCTTTAACTGTTGTATTGCCATAACTGTTTTTGAGCAGTCATAACTTAGTTAAATGATCGATCAATCAATCATTGAACACATGATAAAAAACAAAGCAGACACACTAACAATAAACAAAATACAGTTAGTACAATAATTAGAAACTTTACAACTTGCGTTGACATGGCTAAACAAAGGATTGTTTAATTTGTCGCGTTTGCTAGTGCTACCTATATGTTTCTTGGCTGTTTGACCCTGCTTGGGATAAAGGCTCCACAGCTGCTGACAATCAATCGAACGCATGATAAGAAACAAGGCAGACACATTAACAATAAACATGTGCAGCGAGGGCCATAGCCAGTGCGTTGGCACGATGCTCTGTAGTACCGATGTTCTGGCAGGCTCTAATCATGTCAGCAATAAAAGGATGTCGAGGCTTCAGGGGGCTGCAATGCCCTTTTACAATCTGAATTTGCATTATCGTAGGCAAGTTGTTTCAGTAGCATTTCTCAAGCATCTGGATGCTCAACTTGCCATTCTAAAGCTCTTTGCAAACGGTCCATAAATGCCGAGTAACCCTCTGTAGGGCCATGAGTGATTGTTGCAAATGATTGGGCGGTCTCGGGCCCAGCATCTGGTATACATTGCAACGCACGCAAAGCCAAATCCCTAATCTGCTCATATACTGGCCTCGGATAACTGGCCTGCGCTTGCAGGACAGCATGAGGGCCTTCCTCAGCTAACATCTGATACGAGGTCGGCACACCCTGTGAGATATTGTCCATAGCTTGTAATGTGGACATTTCCTTAAACTCATCTAACCATACATGACATCTCATAGGAGTTAGAACCATGTGCAATATTGACTTCCAATCATGCAAGGTTAACATATAACTGTCTGCTATAGATTCTAACAAAGTCATAGTTACATTTGATAATATTCCGCTCTCCTTGGCCACTTCCCGCAACTTTTTTACAACCTCATATGGCAGCAGCTCCCACTGGGGGCTTTCAGTCATTACACGACTGGCATGGCCATTAACATCTCTAAATCCCCCCGCCGGACTGCCTCTCTCAAACATTTCCCAACGATCCGACCCCCCCCGATTCCCTCTTATGTCCCCATGATCTGGGTCTGGCAGATACAGATCAGGTTCCTTCTCCGGGTCCACAGGGCTGGGGTCAAACAGATCATCACTCGGAAGGTCAGCCACCCCCTCATGCGGTTGTGCTGCGTCTTAACAGTGAGGGTGACAGAGCACTGGAACAGGTTGCCCAGAGAGGTTGTGGAGTCTCCTTTTCTGGAGATCTTCCAAACCCGCTTGGATGCAATTCTGTGCCACGTGCTCTAGGTGACCCTGCGTGTGCAGGGGGATTGGACTAGATGACCTCTAGAGGTCCCTTCCAACCTTAAGCATTCTATGATTCTATGACTTCCCAGTTCTCCTTGCACATCATGCGCTGCATCTTGTCCAGGCTGCGTTTCTGCTCTTGAGACATTCCGCCTCCCATGGTTCTCAAGCCACTCACCTGTAATTAGGTGCTGGGTGCACACCGGAGTTCCTGCTCCATTCCTGGTTCAGCTGGGCTGCGCTGCTGGGTTCGGGCTTCGTGAGCCTACTCAATGTTCGTGCCCCATGTTGGGCGCCATTTGCAGTGTATGATGAAATGGACTCTGGTGTAATGTATCAAAGACCCTTTATTAAGCATCAGATACAATTTATATACTGTACTATCCCGGATACAATTCCTTATTTGCAAAAAACACGTGAAGCGCGGTTACTAAATAAGCCAATAGTCTAAAGAATTGCGTCAAGATTATCCAATCAGCTTTTTGATCACGCGCCAGCCGTGCAGTTGCAGTTTTCTTCTTTTTCTTGCTTTGTTCCTTATCTGTTGATAAAACATTCTGTACTGCCGTCCTTGTGGAAGGAGTGTTTGTGGAAGAATTGTTTGAAAGCAGGAACTGAGAGGAAAACTAGGGCCTAACACAGCTCTGGCATTACAGAGGCCTGCTTGGGGTGCTACACAGTTGCCACTTCCAGGATGGTTGGTATGCACAGACTCTGCTCCTCCACGGTTCCCTGGGCAACGCAATCTGCCCTCCTCGCAGCTGCAAAAGGGAGTAACGGAGGATGGAG
>NW_010587117.1:156934-234016 GCF_000705375.1 Tinamus guttatus | reverse complement strand
TTTTTTCATAATATTACACATTCCTTATCACTGTCTTATTTAAATGCTCTCAAGATATTTTGAGATGTATCGAGCATCTGTTTTGTGCAGTTCTTTCTGTTGTTCAGGAGGAAACCTCAAGAAATGAAGATGGTTTAGAATAAATACAGGAAGATATAGATAAACCATATGTGTTGGTATGTGTGGATTAATTTTCACTTGTTTGGTAAAAATGAATTTGGATATAGCTGTGTGTTGTGCTGGTGACACTGGGTTTTGGAATTTTTTTCTAGCCTGCGGACTTTTATGGCCTCATCAGCATTGCCATCACAGCCATCGTGACTGTTGGCCAAGGGTGACTAGTTGGCTACAGCTGTCAGCCTCTCGGAGGGTAGCTTAGGCTCATATATGCCATTAGGAAACTCCTTCACCATAGTATTCCTTGTAAGTGATGATGTTTTGAATTTATGGATCATAAATTTGGTGACTGATATTGTGGCGTTCGTATACGCTGAAGGATTAAGATGGTCCTAAGCTGCCTTTGAGAGGCAGCATCCGTCCTCTCTGTGGAGTGTGTCAGATAAATGCATCTCTGCTCGTGTCCATGTGCAAGAGATTGCAGAGCAGAGAGCATGACGAATTAAAATGGGCACCTGCTTCTCTGCCTACATGAAATGACCTGTGTCTAGATGGTTTTATTTGTTCTGTGCTTTATTTATTCAAACAAAATCTCTGTCTATGCTCACTGTCATGGCTAGTTGTTTTGGAGAGGTGATTTAACACTGCATAGTTCACAAAAGCAAGTGTCTTTTAAGTGTTGCCTTTTCCAACAGTTGCAGTTAAAATAGTGCTGAAAACAGAAGCTAGATAGGCTAATTTGGTGTCCGTTGCAGGTGTTGCTGTCTGTTTGTCAAATACTTTTTGGGGAATGTCATAAGCTCAGCCCATGAATGGCTTGCGAGGGTTTGCCCAGGCTAGCATGCTGCAGTGGCATGGTCCCTAATGAGGTGGTGTTGATGATACTTTGTTTATGCAGAGTACTGCTCTTATAAATGTAGTAAAATGTTTTGTTCTTGGTTACATAGTTTGTTTTTATTTTTAGCATGTCCTATGGAGTTGTCTGTACGAATACTCACCGTCCTTCAGTTATCTTCTCAACTTTGTAACTGACCAAAAGAGAATTATCAGTTGTAAAATTAGATATGTGAAAAAACATTTTAAGATAGTAGGGCTCAAGCTGCCACTTCATGAAACTTGAGCTGAATTAGTGTTGTCTTACATGGTATTATTTCCAGTATAGATGATGTAGAAATTAATGGAGGTCATAACCTGAATTTTATACGCGTCTTCTCTCTCTAAGGTGGAGTTATATTCACCTGTCACAGAGCTAAGATTCTGCATGTGGATCCCTGTGGTTTCCAAGAAGCTTGTAAAATCATATGCTGTCAAGCAGCTCTCTACTGAGGTATATTTTGGGGAAGTTTTTTGAGACTCTCTTGTTGTATTTGGCAGGAATCTAGGTGCAATCTTCCCTTTGCAAATGTGCTGCTGATTCCCCTATTCAAGATGGTAGCATACACAGCATTGAGTTGAGGAGCTGGAAACTTTTAGCTTTTGAGGAGATTGGGCTTCCTCTGAGCACATATGGAAAGCATCATGCTCTCTTAGTATGTGAAGATTAAATTGGCAGGAACCTGCAATATAATGCAACGTTACGCATTATGTTTGAATTAGGTCTTGTCTTTTTCCATCACTAGCTCCATTCATTTGTGATAGACCCCAGTAACTGCTAGTATGATAATCTTATCAAAAATAACATTGATGACATACTGCATGTTGGTTTGCAAACTGCATTTTAAAAGCTTGATTCTTGCATAAGCTTCTGCATTCATCTCTTAACATGGAGTATACTGACTTGACAGTGGGGAAATTATATTCTTTTATTGTTGAAAACAAGGGTGTTAACTTCTGGAGATTCATGTGAGCAATGTGAATATTAAACTAGCAAAGCCAGGAAAACTCAATTTTAGGATGCTAGTTCATCCTGGTCTATTGATAGTTCAATGGTTAAGCTAAGTGCTGAATATTTAAGGACTTAATTTATCAATGAGTTGAATGTATAGGCCGACAGAACACTTAAGCATGCCCTTAGATTTAATTTTTTAAATAGTAGATTTGATTGGTAATGGAACAGGCTCGTCTGTCTTCAGTGAGTTAAAAGCAGTAAATCCTCGTACCTGGTCACATCACCATTGGTGCCTACTACCACTAGAATAGTCCTTGAGGACAAAGTCTGGCCTGAGGCTTTTGAAGAATGTCTGTGTTTATGTAATGTAGTGGAGAAGGTCATGCAGCTGTTTGTGTTTCTGGGTTTTGCTCTGCTTTCTGACTCCTTGTTTTGGAATAAATCTTTCAAGTCTTAAATATTCAAACACTGAAGCTTGTTCTGTGGGACTTACCAGGTGCTTTAGCTTTTATTGACATATCTTTAGAAGAATGAGGGAGAACTTGGTGTGCCCAAAGTGTCATGCGTTGAGATTCCTTGGAATTGGAATAACTTTATTTGAATTCAAATTGCATTCCTTTAATCAGTCGGTTAAGCCTGCTGAGTATTTTAATATCTGTTTATTGCTTAGATTATTTCTGCATGTGTTAAATAAGCAATGTTTGGTGTGTGATTTCATAGAAATGTGCTGTTAGTAACTATGTGAAGAAGGAGTAACAACAGATGTGATCAAGCTCTAACAAGTTGATGAAGAATCAACTTTTCACATGTCTCCAGATTCTGGCTACTTTCATTTGCCAAATTTATTTACTTAATTAAAGGGACTAATCTCTGAAGAAGAATATAAAGATTGTAGATTATGGAATCTAAATGATTGGATTTCCAGTAATGAAGTCTGTGTTATATGTTGAAATAACAAACTTGTGCTTGTTTGAATTGATGTGAATGAAGTATGCATGGATTTAGTACTCCTGTATGCTTCCCTGTCCTTGTACATCTTCTGAAATCCACATAATAGGCCATAAATTTTATTTCTGTGTGCATACTTCCAACAATATTTTCTAGTCACCCCCTTCCCTCAATGTGATTCATATCAATTTTTTCAAGTATACATTTCTCAGAGTAATTTAGGATTTTTTTGAATGCAGAACATTCAGAAGACTTTAAATCCCCACAATATTAGCTGTGCAGTTACTTTGGAAAGTTCATTTAGTGTATGAACATTCACAGGCTTTATGATTGAAGTATTGAAATCTCACTAATTACCTCTGTAAGATTTCTGTAGTCAGTGAATATTTGGCTGATTAAAATTTCATAGCATTTAGAAGCTTTCTTAGCTCTTACTCCTGAAAAAATATACAACAACTTAATCCAGATTAACCAAAGGAGAGCTAAAAGGTTCTGCATAGTACTTAATTATCATCTGCGTTGGAGGCACAAATGTGAATAGGGTATTTCCATTCATTTACTATATTTATAATTTTAAGCCTCTGGGAGGTTCAGAAATCAGAGGTTTGTCACGTTTCCCTGCCGGCATGTGTAATGCATTCATAACTCTGAATCAGAAAAAAATAGCTGAGTTTATTCCTTTAATTATTTACAAAATAATTTCTGTATATCTTTCTTATTTCTGTGCCGTTTCAGTGGTATCCAGATATCTCTTCTGGATTGTTCCTGTCATAGTTTTGCTTCTTCCTGGGTAAATCGCAAAGGCTGTTTTCTTATGCTGTGTACCCATCCCATATAAATAAAACCTGAATCATTCATATGCATTATGCCACTTACATTTTAATTTCAGAGTTTGTTAGTATAGTCTTGGTAGCACATTTTTGTAACTCTTTCACTGCCAATTAAGTATGTGATGTTAAATTAAGCAAGTACTTTGTGATTTCAGATTTGTTATTGAAAGGATAGGTGAATTCTCGAAGTGAAGAAAACGTCTTTGAATTAAATCATCCAGAGTGTGTTCATCTCTTTTTTTTTTTCCTTCGTTTTGCTTATAAGTTTTCACTTTTTGTGTCTTATCTCCATGTGCAATAATTCCATATAAAAATGTTACGATGATGGTTTTTGTCACTTGCCCCCACTCCCTTTTTTTAATCTGAGTACTCATTACGCTGTGCATATTACTGGCTTTTCAGCAGGTCTCTGGTGGGTTTTTGTTGTGCTAAGCTCCTTCAGGGTGCAGAGTACAGGACAGGACTGATCTCCCGATTTACCGTATAGTTTAAAACTGGGCTCACTAAGCATGGGGATTACAGAGTGGGGAGGAACAGGGTTATAGGCCAAAACAAATAGGATTATGCAGAAAATACCTGGTGTTCATACAACCCAGATATGTATAGCCATTGCTTTTTCACAAGCTGTACAGTATAACCAGGTTGAATATTATTTCCCTTTGCAACCATCTACTTAGCTGTTAAGAGATGAGAATTTGTTTGAAGTAATCCGTAAAGAGGTTTCTCAGGGTGACCATCAGCCAGAGCTGCTGCTGGTGAAGAGGGTGGTGAAGGGTGTGAGAAACCCCTTGTGAATGGTATTGGTGAGAGGATGGATGAGTGGGGCAGGTGGGAGGCTGCTTTGCAGAAGGCCTTGGAAGTTACTGTTCAGCATGCCGAGATAAGCTGCGCTGGTCACCTGCGCTGTCCGATAACAGTGTTTCCACCGCCAGCTCCGGTGGCTGCGGCTTGGTGGGCACGGATACCTGCAGTTCAGCCACCCCTTCAGGCAGGAGCCTGGGGTGGTTCACGTTGAGTCACTGATAGTTGCAATCAGTGAATAACTGCAAAGTTTAATGCAGACTTTCTCTGGTTTATACTGTTGGTCATGTCTATATGCCAGTGGCTACCTTCCATTGAGTGTAATTTTTCCAACCTATTCAGCGAGGTCTGTGTTAACCCGGCTCGGTTTTGATGCTGTACGTGGTAAGCAATGGCCGAGAGCAATGCAGTTCTGCTGCTGCGAGACACCGTGCTCTTGTCAAAGCAAAGCACTGACACCTTGCAAAGCAAACCCCAGGTTAAACTGCAACCGGGGTAAATATTTGAGCACAAAGAAACCAGTGTGGAGAAGAATGTGCTTCAGAGACTTACTAGCAATGTCTGTCCAGAAGGACAATCCTATTGATTTTATTCTTATCTAGATGACCTTGTAGTTTAAGTTAATGGTTTCTAAACTCAGCTGAAGCATTTGCAGGGCAGTCCTGTTTGTCTCCAGTCAGAGAAAGAAAATAATTTAGAGATGAAAGATTCTGAGACCATATTCGTTACCTAAATTGTTAATATGTTTTAATTTGCATGGTTTTAGGAACAGTGGAAACAGTGGCGTCTTGTCTGGATTATATGAATACAATGTAGTTCATCTGTTTTAAATAATATATTTCTTTTTAATGATGTGGAAGTCGACTGGAACTGTAATAAGTATATTTACTCTCACCTAATAGAAATTCTTGATGAAGCGGCAATCTAAGGAGGAGATGGAGGGAGAGGACAGGAGTGGAATCTTGCTGATCTAAAAGCCAGGCTGCTTCTCACTGTGGCATTCATGGTGCAGCTTCTAAGGCAGGATATGTTTATTAGGCATTTCTGCATATATATTTATCTAGCAAGGAACATATCCTACTGCTGGGGCTTGCAGAATCATCTGATAGAATGCTTTCTAGGACAGATGATTAATTGATTTTAAAATTGTCACAACTCCTGCAAATTCAGACCAGAAAAAGGAGTACGCTGTGTTTCTTACAGCTGGTGTTAGGAAGCATTTCAGTTTTCTGTTCCCACGTGGCACAGTGAACTTCACCTTCATACATAATGCTTTTAATAAAAACTGGGCATTTGGTAGCTGAAAAGGTTGTTTTTCTCGCTTAAATGTTAACCGTTGGAATAGTCTGGAGAAGATCAAGAGGCACCAAGGGATAACGTAATTGTGACTTTTCAAACAATTCTATCTGTCTTGAGAACAAAAACTGATGCTAAGAAAAATGAAACAAAATATATCTTTTAGTTTCAGCATAATTATGATCTTTGCCGATGGCTATTATGGGAGATTATTCCTTAAATATTTTACCCTCACTGCTTCAAAGACTTATGTTTGTTAGATGAGCAGGATTTTATTTCAGCTACTTTTTTATTGGGCAAAATCAGAAGCTCCCATTCTCAAATTTGAGCTGGCGAAAAGACTCAGAGCAGTAATTATCTTTTTTTTCAAGTCTCCTGATGGAAAATTCATCAAATTAATCAAGGATAGAATAAGATAGAATCAAGGATATTAAATCATGAACTGTTTTGTCCATACTAAAAAGTTGAGAGAAAACAGAACCTATGTAAGATATAATTATATAAAATATATATTAAAAAATAGATTTGAACATTTTGTTTTATTTTTAATGGATTTAAGTTATGTAAATATGTTTGTTTTGGAGAGCTTTCAGGGATCCGAATGAAGAATGGAGTCTTAGTTCATGTAGTCTGCGGGGAATTTGGCAGCTAGCTAGCATAGATGGCAACTTTCCCTTATAGATTGATACTTACAGATTGCAGGAGATTTCTTGATGCTATTTTTATACTCCGGAAGTGTATGCTTAGATCTCCTATCTATTGCTAGAAATAACTGCTTATCTTCTATGGATTTACTATATATAGTTGCCATATAATTTTTGCCAGCCTCTGTGATTTGGGATTTGCTTAAGCAAGAAACACTGTATGTGCACAGATATTGGAATCACCATGGAGTTTCAGTGGCTGTTTTGAGAAGGGATGAACAAGAGGAGAGCTCTCTACTCTCATAATATTGTGCTATGCTAGTTTAACAGATGTATGTAATTTATGGTGACATGCAGTTGAAAAACTGGTAAAGATGAACATGTTTTTGTTTCGTACTCAGATCTTGAAAATGGTTAAAATGACCAGTCCTACCTACACTGTTGTGCAGTCTCTCTGTGTTTGGGTGTTTAGCCACTGATAGCAGGTGTGGATTCTCTTTTATTCCCTTCTTTTTATAAATGGGTGCCTGCTGATAGGTGTCTGTTCCTCTGTAAGGAAAAGTGCGGGTGTTGATCTTCCTTAAAAAACACATGTGAGGTTGCAAGAAGATACGTTTTGATGCCGGTCTTTATTTAGCTGCATTTCCCATATGTAAATGAAAGGTTATATGAAGGATTGAAACAAAGTTATTCTGGCACTTCTTTGCATCTCAAGTTTCAATCTTTTTCTAAATCTGGCTCTGCTATACAGGCCACACTTCCCTCATTAGTAAGTCTTCTCTTGTCAAAGGCCAGTGATGCTGACGGACATAAAAGAATGTGAAGTGTTTGGGAGGGACAGACAGCAGAGTGCTGCTGCAAATCTGCCCAAAGATACCTAAGAAAGTACTGGATTATTGTTTATCTGATTTATCTTTCTAGTGTGGAAATAGGAATATTTCACAATTCTATTCTCGCTATTCTTTGTTTACACGGATGGTAGGCAGCTGCTTGTCTGCAAATCCAATTTATTTCTAAAGTATTCAAAGGTAAGGCTCCTTTCTAGTTCGAAGGACCCCTCTCTTGAGAGTGGGTTCTACATGCAGATTAACACACTGGCAAAAGAATATACTGCATGATGGGATCAACGCTGGCCCGTATTCTTCCCATTGGTTTTGAGAGACTTGAAGATCTTGGACTGTAGAATTTGGAGGAAGATCTGAGGAATTACCCATGCTTTTCTTTTCTGTGAGTTATGATTTTTTTTTCCTTGGTATATAATCATTTTTAATACTATACTTCTGCTTAAAAGGGCATCTTTCTTGTATAGAATATATATATATATTTTTAATCAGTGGAGATATCAGCTGGAACACTTTTTTTGCCTGTATCTTTCTTTAGATTCTCTTAAGAGGTCCCATTTGAAATGGGCCAGTTTGATTAATGTCAAGTTTCTAAGAAATGATTTTTTGGAAAAAAATAAAGCCTGTTTTACACAAAACAGAGAACTGAGAGAAATCCTAAAGTCAGCCCTTTCTGTTCACCTTCTACTATATCTACTTATTTTCCAGCTACTCATTAGATTTCCTTAAAAATCAATGAAATGTAAGAAGATACCTGATGTACTCAGTAGAACAATGGACAAGGTGACCTAGAAATACCTGCAAAGTATAGAAACAGTAAAATAATACCATGCCTCTTAAATAATTGCAGATAGTTTGGAGGGGGAGGGGGGACTCCATTCTTCCACTGCCCAATAAGTGAAGACAATTAAGGCACTTATTTTAACTGGCAATATTGTAGTACAATTAGCAATCTTAACTACTCAGTTAATCCATTCACAGAATATACAGATTATTTCTTGTATTTTGGGAGGTGAAGTGAAATGAAAAATACAGTCCATTTTCATTCACCCACTGTTGAAATGAGTGTGACCTAGCTTTGCAGACTGCTCTGTGCAGCCAGGTTTCTAGGTGCTTGTGTCTGCCCAGCACCAGGGGAACAAACCAGGTCAGTAGAAATCCACCCCAGGGGATTTCTGACCTGGAATTGTCCTAAATTGGTGCAAATCACGAAATTTCAAAGCTCAAGGGCCAGGCAGTCACTAGAGCAGCAGAGGGTTTGGGCAGGTGACTTTTCTAGCCCAAAGTCAAATGCCAAAGTGTTCTTAACTTCCTCATGAACCTGATTCACTGAGCGGTGAGTCCACATGGGGCTTTAATGTAATCCTGTTAGCTTCTGTTAGCTGGCTCCATCTACTGCCTGTTATGGCATTTAACAGTTTCTGTGTTCTCATTTCCACTAATACTTTGATCTTCGTGCATTAGTTGACTGGGGATGGCCATAAAAGGGTTTTTCACCAGTCACGCTCAAGGCTGGCCCAAGGATTTTTGGAGAAGTCGGTATAATGTGAAAATCCATCTGTGTAAAAGGATGAATCATATAATTACCTGCTTGATATTAGAACAGATGTAGAAGTTAGCTTGTTGATATTTTAAATATGTTAATCATTAGGCAGATTGTATCATTTTATTGTGTTTGGCATAGTTTTACAGTTACCAAACGGGCCTCAGAAACTGACATATTTACAGTAAGGGATATTGTGCTAAGGAAATTAAAATTTGCTTCTCTAACTTTGCCATTAGAAATTATTAGAAATTATTACAATTTTATTAAACTGCAGAATATTGAATGATATCTGTCAACTGTTACCAGACCCAAAAATGATTTCTTTTGATAAATTGTGGATGTATGTTTGTTGTGTTATTAAAAAGTTGTCATTATGGCAGATGCCATAATGCCAGTTTTCTAGATAACAATTAAATTATGCTCAAGTTAATATAGATTACTGAAAATTAATAGTGCAAACTATGTTTTATGGACATAAAACTGTGTCCTGTCATGCATTACAGTAGGCTCAGTATATTGGTATTCTGCCAAAGCAGTGACAGATTACTGTGCTGAGTCTGTTGAAGCAGATAATTTTTTTCCAAGGAAAATGATGAAAATATATGCCATTCTGATTGGGCAGTTCCAGAAGACTAAAATCTATAATTAATAAAATGAGATGGCTTAAAAATTCGTAACAGATATTTGAGATGACCTTACTTAATACTAGCAGTGCTTAAAATGTCTCTTGAGAGCCTGGATTAGCTCAGTGAATACCCTTATCAAGAAACGACATCCGGTGTGCACAGGTTATCCCGTAGGGATGAAACTGGTATGTCTCAGTTTCCCTGTTGGAAATAGCATACCTAAATGCATATCACAAAAGGCAGTTAAAGCTTCAGAAAAGTTCGGAGATTAGAACTGCAAGATCAGCATTTTATGCAGCTTGGAAAGAGAGCATGGCATTTATATATTGCAAATAACCTTATATGCAAAAGTTTATTGAACATTATGTGATTCAGAGATAATATCTGCAAGTGATATAAGCATTAGGAGACATCCCTGTGATTTTTGAGCAGTGATAGCATAGCCTACACAAAGTTTGTGTGGCTTTGGAAGCTACAGAGCAAACTAATGGAATTTTCCTACAAAACTGTATGGGTAGAGGAAACTAATCTGGTTCTGTAGTACTGTTTCAGAGTTCGGGTACTTACTGATTTTTGGACTTTTTACCTCTATCCAAAACCTGGACATTTCTGGCCAAACTTCTGTATACTTCACACTTGCTCATGCAGTTTTGGGAGCATATACTTGTATTCACTGTGGCAATACAACTGGCCGGTTAGCTCAGTTGGTTAGAGCGTGGTGCTAATACACACATAGGATTCTCACAGACAAACTGTGGTGCATCTGTGCGCGTCCTAAGCTTTTAGGATGACACCTGAACGGATCTAAACTCTGCTTCTTACTGCAGCGCCTGCACAGCTGCTGTCTCCGTAAAGGCTGCGTGCACAGCGTGGTGGACGCACTCATAGGAGAGGCTTGGTGCCAAGGAAAATTGTTTCTGTCAGTTAAACAGCCTAATTGGCTTTAGCGTGCAAGGCTGAAATAAACAAAGCTCCTACATGTCACCGTGCTCCGAGAGGCTGGTCTATGTGCAGTGGCGCGCGTGTCAGCGTGCTGCAGAGGGGGTTCACCACAGCGCTCCGTCCGGCTGGCAGGGCCGCGGGCTGCCGGGCCCCGGGAGGGTCCCTCTGGGCAGGACAGAGCTCTGGGTCCTCCTTCCGGACACAGCTTCCATTTCCAAAAGCTCCCTTACGGGGTGTCTGGTCTGCAGGACGCCTATGATCCTTATAACTATTTTCCTTATAACTGTTCCTAACTAAGGAACACCTGTGAATTAGGGATGTTATTTCTTTTCATGATTTCATTTTGTGGCTTTTCTGCTTTATTTTTTGTCTCGTTTTGTTTCTCCCTTGCCTTGGAATTTTAATCTTTTTGTATCTAAACATTCCAACATCAGAAGGGTAATTAGGGTTACTTGGATGTACTTGTTACTTGGATGAATTGAGCAAGTTAGTTGCTCTCTGCTATCATTATCTTTGACGATTATTTATTAAAAAACAAACAAAAACCTCAAAACACAAAATAAAACTGCCATGCCAACAATATGGGCTTTACATTGATCAATATGTCATTATCTACTTTAAAAACGATGCATATCAGTATATCTGCTGGATTATTTCTCCTTGTTATGGGCAGGTGCAATTTATTATTTCTCTGATGTAAAATTTTGTTTTGAGATATTCCAGGGAGAGGCAGAACAACAACAGGAATATTTTTAATGAGATTGTCCTTAAATAAGGGCATCAATGTGATTTGAGCTGTCAGCCCTTATTATAATATACCTGGATGTGTCATTTGTTTCTCTCAGTAAAACTCTTTTGAGACCTCTTGCTTATGTCAAACTTCTTGACATATTAGTCCTTGCAAGCAGTGCGCACATAAATTCTTGAAGTCCTAAGCCTCTTACAGTCATTGGAAGGATTTGAATATATTTTAAAACTAGATAATGTTTCAGAAGGCTGTCTTAAAAGTTACTTTTTCCATGTCAGTGCAAATGCCTTTCTCATTTTTTTTTTATCATTAATCTGACATTTCTGAGACTGTGACCTAGTCTTCTTCCCCTTATATTGTAGGAATTGATTGGCTTGTTAACTTCTATTATCCCTTACCAACAGAGAAAAAGCATGCTGATTAACAAACTGCATGCTGATTTTTTTTTTTTATTGCTGCTTTCCTAAAGCTTTTGCTGCTTTTTCACACTTGTGATGTCAAAGAGGTGGCGCTCTGGCTAGTTGGAGAGTTGTTTTCAAGGTATTCATGGTAGCAAAGTCAAATACCTTCCTTAGAAATCAGTGCTTTACATAGGTCTTACTGGTATGAGTGTATGCCTCTGCTTGCCCAAGTCCTAGAAATTTCCTTCAGCACTCAAAATCCTTATTCCCTGCTCCATTTTTTTGTTCTTTCTCCCTTTAAGCTCTCGTGCTTTCACTCGCTGAGCACAGAGGCTGTCCTCAACTAGCATGAAGCTCTTTGCGCCAGGATTTGGGAATCTCTAAGGCCTGAGTGTTCCTCTTGGTGATGGCGCTTTGCAGTCTCAAGGTACAAAAGACCTTGGACTGTTAGTGGACTGTTAAGCCACAGCTGTTTTTTTCCTTCACCCGTTCCTTCATATTTGTGTGTTTGTACTTCCTTGAAAAGCTGATTATGTTTCAGGAGAACAGTCCCTAGGGTTCATCTGTTGTGATGGGATAACTGTTGCCCTGCTTTAGTAAAGATGTCTGGGCAGCCCACGTTACAATGTGATCAGAATAAAGCATGCCAAGTAGCATTTGCTGTTGTACAGCAGGACATATCGGAGATGCCCTTTTTGAATTTGGTGAAAGTCACAGATGCCTCAGTTCATTAAATACAAAAAGTTAGTGGACTTGTGAATCCTTTTTTTGGTATTTCTTAAGTTGCAATCTCTTTGGTCAGGAGTTCTTTCTTAAACTGTGTATGTAGGCTCTTAGAATTATGGAGCTTGATATCATTTGACATCTCTCAGCATTCCTGTAATGCGTATAATTATAAGCCATCAAGAGATGGCTTACAGAATTTTTCTAGGCTTAATTGCAGCTCCATAAGCTTTGTGATTCCCGTTATACATGTGAAGTCTTATCACCAACATAATGATGACTATACATCTTTTTGAATTTTCGAAGAAAAAGCTGAGGAAGGTGTATATATATGTGTATGCATATATGGCTTAGTTTTGATTTTTAAAAAAATACTCAGAGTTGAAAAAACAGAGTATTTCTGAAAGGTGTAGAAAAAATACAGAGCGAATACTCTCAGCCTTAGAACTCAGGAGTGTTTCAGGATCTCTGTGTGCTCTTTATTAAAAGGAAATATTAACTGGAGCTGCTATACTGCATGTGAAAGATTCTTTTTTCCAATGATTTGTAGCACAAGATGCAGAGCAGAAAGGAAGTTTGTCATTTCTCTTTTGCAACGTCAGTGAAATAATTATTTACTGGGATGGCTCCTAGACTGTCTGCCATCATCTAGAGCTTATGATGGCAGGTTCTCATATTGAGTCATAGTAGCTTGCGTGTGGGTGATAAAGGACTTCAACCAAAATAATTTTTAATCTACATTTATGACTGGTGTAGCAAGCCTTCAGTATTTTCAATAATAGCTCTCTTAACACTGAAAAAGCTCTTAGGGTCTCAATACTGAAAAGGGCCTGTTGGACGCCTTGCAGTCCTTGAGGCTATGGAAAGATTTAGGAAAAACTTTTACCGAAGGCTGGATCTGCCTGGGCTTTGTACTGCAGGAAGAGGAAGAGCTGGAATTCATATATGACTGGTTGTGCACATGTTGTACTGGAAATGTGATTGGAGAGTTTGGGAGAATATAATAATTTGCTTCCATTTTCTTACCCTGTGTTTGTGTGTGCTACAGCTCACTGGTATTGTGGGGCCTAATGTGGGGAGAAAAGACTAAGAGCAGAGCAAGGAGGCTCACTGTGTTTGGATCCCCTTCTGCTCCAAGAAATTTCTGAACAGCTTTGGGACTTTGTGGTGTCCTTTGGAATTTATCTGTTTAGAAATAGATCTAGCTGTTAGTCCCTTCACATGTGCTTGGTAACATCTCCCCTCCTGTTCCTGTGTGTTTGCACATTTTTGATAGGCTCTTGAAGATGGAGTTATTCTGCTACTCTTCTGACTTCTATTTTTTTTCCCCTCACATTGAACAAATTCCTAGGGGTTGTAGAAAATACACATAACTACCCCTCAACAGGGGTAGTTTTGTACCCATAGCATGGTGTGTTTTGTAGCCACAGTTTCTTCTGTTGTCTTCACTGCTAGCCAGAGATTTCCATACAAGAAGAGATTAGTGGTTGTACATTTATTGCATTTAAATCTGTTCCTGTTGTATAAAGCAATCAGAGTTCTGGCTTGCTGACTGTTCGGCGCAGAGCTCACATTGAGGCTATAAATTGGAGTGTTTGTCTGTCAGTGTTGCAGTATGTCCTGGAGGAAGGTACCTCTCCTTTGCTTTGAGTCGCATCTTGAATGTTAAAAGCAAAAGTAGGGATGATTTGGCATGCTCCATACAGCTCTTATTGCCTAGCAGAATTTGGAGTATAGTTGTAAATTCTTTTGGGCGACAGGTAGGATAGTTGTGTGTTTGCTTGAAAAGATGTTTCCTTTATAGACTAGCTATTGGTTTAAGTCGATGTCTCTGAAGAATGCTTGCAGTTCATTAGTGTATTGCAGCTATGTATCATTTTAATAAATTTATTCAAGTATTAATTTTCTCCAAGATCTTAACAGTAACATTTGTCTCTTCATATGTATAGAAAAAGTCAGTTGAGAAAGTTGAGGATTAAGAGTCATGATGACTAATATGCAATAACATTACAGTTAAACTGTTAAACACTTAATTTTGGTTTTGTCTTATTGTGCATTGTTACCAGATATAGTAGCTATAGCCCATTTTTCCTAGGTTACCCTTTTGTCAAAAACTTCACTAACATTTTTAGATGCAACCGGTATACATTTAACTGAAGATGTAACTTTGAGAATAGATATCATAAATCGAAACAGTTACCTGAAAAGCAAAGGACCTCACTAAAAGGACCCCAGCTTGACCATGCGGATGAGTCTCTTGGAAGTTTTGACAGTAGGTTGTTTTGTGACTTCCACAGAGATTAGTGTCAAACAGTAACACGTGCTAAATGTTGGACCTCTTGAGAAATGAGTGTCTCTGTGAGAGCAACTTCAGTTGAAATGTAATGTATCTACATACACGGTCCATTTTTCATTGGTCACATCCTGGCAGTTGAGTTCTCAGAGCTTCTCCCCTAGCAGCCTGCCAGGAAGGCAGTCCTGTAGCAAAGCAATTTGTGGGGAGAGGGTGGAGGTGGAAAGAGTTGGAGGTCTGAACACTGTGTTTCCTGTAGACTTGGGTGGATACAAGGTTCTTTTTGTTTCAGTTGTTTAAATGTGGTAGCCAGAGGTAATAGACTGCCTCAAGTGCTCAAAACAGCACTTCAACAGTGGGCATCAGTAGGAGGAGATGGAACTTATCTTTCTGCTCAAACAGTTAAAGTTTTGACCCTTTGTATCCTGGAAATTGCCATTTAAATGTGAGCTGAAGGGCAGGGAAAAATGTTAAAACTGTGCTTAGTAAATCTTAAACCTTGCTCTACAACCAAAGACTGATCATCCGTGAGACTGGCTGGTGTGTGCTCCTGAGAAGGAAAACAGAAGGGTGCTTGGGTGCATCTAACCAGCTACGTGGTTAAACCTGAGCGTGCCGGCGCCTGCTAATGGCTTGAACAAGTAAGGAGCCTATCAGGCATTTCCGAGAAAGTGATAGGGCCAGCGGAAGGAGCCGGAGAAGCATGCCGGTCAGTTCGGGGAAATGTAGTCCTTGCCGTTTTGTCTTGCTATAATGCATTATATTGTTATAATGTATTACACACTTGTAGAGTGTATGAAACACCTGCAGGTTACAGTAATATTAAAAAAAAAAATTAGGCATCACAGAAAAATAATTACTATCAGCATGAGAGAATGTAATATTTGCTTGGGAGTACTGGTCTTCCTGCTAAATCATCTGAGTCTATATAAATCTCACATAAAGTTTCATAAGAGATTGGTGCTGCCAATCCCAAGTGCACAACAAGAGTGAGTCACATCTTCCAAGATCACAGGATTTGCTTACAAATCAGAGGGATTTATTTTTAATTAGGTTTCATTTTTATAAGCCTTTTTATGTCAAAGCTGATTCATTTTTTCCACTTTCTTTCTGTAATCATCACTGCTAGTAATGGCCTTTTTAATTTAAAAATAAAAAACTTGAGGACAATTTAAAAATCAGGTAACTGCTGCAAGTCATGTTGGTAAGTAATTATTGAAGTAATCTCCCTTTTAGCAGAGAGATGGACGGGTAGGAGGTTGTAGAGTAAAATAGGAAGCAGCTTTGGCTGAACTCGGGTGCGTGCGGCTCTGAGTGACCCCTAGTCACAGCATGGAGAAGAGCGTGGTCTCACTGGAACAAGATGTTTTAGGAAGGACTGGGACAGAATCTTGGTAATGGACAATTCTGCTAACAAATACTTTCTCTAAAGTGGTTTTGGGTTTGTGAAAAATCGGCACACTGCTCATTTTTCTTGACACCTCAGATATTTTGTAATAAAACATGCTGTGTAAAAGAGTTGTTCTGTAGGGATTCATTGCTCAAATATAAGCAATTGCTTTACAGCCAAGGGCAGGGCAGGTGTGTTAAAACAGAGCATTTTAAGACGTAGTGCAGTGACCGCTTCCTCTCTTCATGGTGCCCTTGGCTTGGTTCGAGGTGGCAGCAGCCCCTGCCCGGCTCCGCATCGTTTCCCGCTGCCCTGGAGAGGGATCTCTCACCAGTGGGAGGGAGCGTCCCTGGTGGGGCCAGGCGTATTTCTCAGCAGCTCAAGTTCAAGCTTTGCTCAAACCCTGAACTGAGGCAAAAAGGAGTCTGTGAGAACAGTCTCCTTATTAAATCTATTGAACAGAACTGGCCCTTCTGCCGAACTTGCGCTGGATGAAAAACATGCTCCTGGGTAAGTAATTCCATGTGAGCAGCGGGCTCACATAATGCAGCACTGTATAGTTGCTCCAGCTATATAGGAGAAATGCATGCGGTGTTTTGCTGATATATTTTTAACAGCAATCCATTAGTGAAAGTTGTACTCATTTGTTTCATTTGCTATGGGTTAGGTACTGAGTAATCGAATTATAAAACACTGGCTTTGCGGATGCCTCTTTTTTTTTTTTAATCCTTCTTTTTCGTTAAGATAACTTCTATCTTTAGGTGAAGTACTTCAGAGATAAATACAAGTGCCAAAATCAGCATTTGAACCTTATATTTTTTCCCCTACTCAGATGGTAACCACGACATTTTGTGAAGGAAGGCTATAAATAAAGATTCTTGTTAGTAAGCCCATTGGAAAAGATTATTTCTTAAATATGAAAATGAATTTGTTTCCTATTCGTGAGCATGCTAATGGTGAAAATTTAATGCTTGCCTGTTGCATGCCATTAACTTCCTTTAATGGCAGAATACTAAAATCCTATTGACTGATAGTAATAGCATTTGAAAAAAAAATTAAGGAATGCCTTCATGTGTGTTTTAAACAACATCTTCAAATTAGTGAGTTTATGCAATGCTAATATGTTGCAGATTGCAGTGTACTGCTTGGCAGAAGTGTTAGACATGTGCACAGTGCTTGCAGAAAGTTGTGTAAGTTGTGTGCTGTGTTAGGCAGAAAACTGGTAAGTGCTCCCCTTCCATCCTGCAGGTCCCGTTTGTAGTTAGAAAACTACTTTGTAGAAATGGTCTTTATTTCATACAAGGCAACCTTGTCTGGTGGAATGTCACTGGCAGTTTTTTTCAGACATCTAAGTAAATAATGATAAAAATGCTTAATTCACTTAATTCACTGTGAATTGGATGTTATGAAATACTCTATTTTGTGCAAGTGTGGTCATTCTTTCGACCTTTGCGGATGCCTCATGATTCAGTTAAAAAAAAAAACAAAAAAAACAAAAAAAAAAAACAAAAAAAAACTAAAAATGATGAGGCATTTACCATCATTCTGTTTTTTTTTAACACAGTGTTTTACCTTTTCAAAAGCAATAAAATGTCTTAGGGACCTACTTTTGTTAGGCGGAGTTTAAGCTTAGTATAGTATTTAGTAGTTAGTACAGCTAAATTATTCATATTTTGGCAAAGTAAGCTGCATGTTTGCAGGTGCTTCAGGATTGAAAGCCTAACTTTTTCAAAAAGTGCTTATCCCTTATTCTCTTTCTCTGTGTGTTTTTGTGTGGCAGTCACAGTATTATAGCTTGGCTGCTGAGTTGTTCGTGATGTGGAAATGATCAGGGCTGATAGCAGACCTTTGTTATTTATGTATTCAGGTACAGTCAGGACTATCATTTGCAGTGTTGCAAAGAAATACAAGTTGTGGAAGTTTTTAATAGAGGAGCCTGAGAGAAATCTTCTCATTGCTCACTTAAGTGCTCTCAGCATAGTATGTAGTAATATATATTGGGTTCTTTTTGAGTTTACAACCATTCCGTAACTTCAGTGTTGTCTTCAGGATGTTTAGCTAAACATTGTTGGCCGTTTGCTAGGAGCAATGGAGGGGACAAGGAGGGTGCTGGGAAAGGAGCATTTGCAAAGGCTCCTAAATTTCAAGTGGGCAACTGGGTGAAGAGGGTAGTCCAGTGCAAAAGCAATCCACTGTGATGTTCCCAGGGGCATTCCGTAATAACAGCAGTAAAAAGGGGTATCTTTAGGAAAGGTGAAACCAACTTAATAGGTAAGCCAGGCTTTTGCCTTTGGAAATGGGCACCAAAGCATGAAATTAGCCCCATAGGTTTGTAGTTATGTACTTAAATATCTCAGATGCACATTTCCAGATTTTTATAAGCAGATATTTGAGTTTGTTCAGCACCCACACATTTGACTTTGGGAAAAGATGCTTTTTTTGTACTGTAATGCTAAAATGCTAAAATGCTTTAGGCAAAGTTGAAGCTCATTGGATTTAGAAGTTGCAGAGAACATTGAGATCTTTTGGAATGACTTATTTGAATATCCTTATAGTTGGTGGTATATTCTTTTCTGAATAAATTCAGGAAAGTTTGATCCTAAGCTGTTTCTCTGCAGGACTGCTTTAAAGAAGCAGGAGAATATAATCATTTCAACACTTAAAGCTGCTTAAATCTTTCGGGGTGGGAAAGGGTTACTACTTAAATTTCAGATGAAAGGAGTGTTTTGTAAATTCATCTGTGTCATGTATTCATACCTGAATTAAAATGAGCCATGCTGTACTGCAGTTTTTCTGGAACATTACATAAACTTCCTTGTGCTAAACCACGCACAAGTTGGAAATACACAAACCGAACTGAAGGAAACTTTGCAGAAGTTTCCCTGCAAGCAGGAAGCCTAATATTTACCCAACAATCAATAGGGTAACGGGCACAGAGACAAGCGCTAGTCTCTCCTGCAAAACTTGTTTAAGAAAGAGAAGTGGAAAAAAAAAAAAAAAAGTAGGATCTTTCTGAACAAAAACTTTCTTATTAGGCAAAGGTGGGGATGGTGGGGATGGTTTGGCTTGAGTTCTGGAGAGCCTTGTTGGCCGAGATTTGAAGCTGTGCAGCTGAAACAAGGGGTTGTTTAGAAGTATGTTGTATTTGGAGCAGATTTTTGCTCTTCTATTTTCTGAGTTTTTGATCAAGTCTTGCATTACAATTTTCTTAAGCCTTTATAGAAGGTCCCAGTCAAAGAATATTCTGATTCTCATATGACTTGCTTTGACTTAGTTAAGCAGCATTTTTTTTTTTCCTGTATGATTTACTTCCTGGGGATTCTTTGCTATGATGTTTGTTTCTGGTTGTCCTTCCTGCCTTTAGGGAGAAGTTGGGCCTTGCTGCTGACCCAAGCAAAGGGAAGGAAGAGCACCAACCAACTGGTGCAGCCAAGAGGGCACGAGGAGGGCCGGGAGACGGCATACCTGCTATTTGTTGTTGGTCCCTGGGGGGTATTTACTGACCAAGTTGGTCACTTCTGGTTCAGGAGACAGGGTTGCTGCATCTGGGAACTTGGAGACTGTTACAATCTCTGGAACGAGAGTGGGGGAAGGAATTGATTATTTTTAACGCGTAAATTCCTTTCAGATTCCTTGGACTGGAGAGACAACTCCTGTTACAGTAATAAATTCAGTATCCACCAGCGATTAGACTTCTCACCAGCATTTACAAGATACTTCCTGTATGTGTGTTACTTTCAAAAAGCATCGTTTGGCCAACTAAGGTCTTCATGTTGATGTAGAGCTCCCTTTTTATTGCTTCCGTATTTCACATCTTGTTTATGTATATATTTATTTTTGGAGTACTGGAATAAGAAGTACATTGAGGTTTTCCTGTGCAGATAAACTGTATTCTGAAGTAATTTAAAAACCTTCTAGCAAGTAATGGAAAAGTATGTTCTTTCTGAGGTAATATTGCAGCCTATATGAAACTGAAAGTGGTGGATAAAGAATTAGGTTTGTGTTTCTCTATTTTGAGGAGGAGGAAACTTAAAAAAAGAGTTTCCAGAACAGAGAACAGAAAACTTTTTTCTGAGCATTCCTCTGCAATTCTACAACAATAAGCACGGCATTAAATGTCAGGGCACTTTGTTCTGCACAGAAGAATGCTCCAGTACCTCCCACCATATTTTGTTTCTTGTTATCTGTATTTCTTTTGCTTGCTCTTGAAGCCGTACAATCATACCTTGATTGATGTACAAAGAAACCACATTGCTTGACAGCTGCGATAGGCTATTCTATCAGCTTAGGATACAATCTATCTTGGCTGAGAAAAACTTGGAACAAAAACACCCCCTCCCGCTTGCAAATATCTGAAGTTATTACAGGCGTCTATAGTTGTATTTCAGTTTAGGATGGTTTATGTTTTATTCATTGTTGCAATTAAACTGAAATACAATGCAACTTTAAAATAGAATTATAACAACAATTTAAGACTCCAGAGACTTGTTCATGATTAACATAAAAGTAATTTATGTAGGGATGTGTTTGTACAGTGTTCACAGGAAAGCAGTTCTCTCTCGCCTCTATCAGGAGGTCCATCTCTGTAAGCTCTGTGGAGGAGAAACATGCTACGTCACGCTGATCCTGATCATGTTTTACGAGTAATGTAGTTTAGCCTCTTTCTTTGCTATTGGAAGACACAGTAACCATTGTGATTTCTTTATAAAGAAATCGTGACAGTTTGGAAAACCTCTGAGAGAGAGACTTATTTTTTTGAATTGAACCAGGGTGTTTCTTGAGGGTGCTGTAATATGTAGTCAAGTTATACAGAGACTCTCCCTCATTATTGGTATGTAAAAGGCACTCCTGCAAAGATTGCTACCAAATGCAGTATTCCCTCGTTTCATACACTAATCACCAGCTGCTTCTGATATCAAATGATGCTGTTAGGTAATGCTTGCAGGTCTGGATCTTACAAAGACAAGGACATGTGGGTAGTGTGCTAATATTACCTCCTAAGTCTCACTGTTTTTACATAAATAATTTATTCTGTCATTGCAATTACACCATCATTATAGGTTTGCTTTTAAGCTGTTCTTTCTAGTCTTTCTTTCTAACTGCTCAAATTTCAGGGTATACGTGTCAGAATAATCACCGGACCCTGTGCCTTTTGCACTGTGTTTTCTCATCGATTATCCCTGGAAACTTGCACGATTTGAACAGGAAATAAAACTTCTATCTTCTCATAGACTTCACAGTCTTGTTTACTGTAAAGTTTTAAAAATTCCTGATAATATCTGTATTTAGGTAACCAAGTCTGCAGAAGTTATGTTGCTCTCAGAATTCCCATGGAAGCAGATAGTGAACTTTTTCGCAACCTTTTGCAATTCTCTGTACTATGCAGCCGTCACAAAGCCACCGAGCGCAACGGTGTGACTCACTTCTTAGTCTGAAAGTGTGTGCTCCTGTTGTTTGAGACAGAGGAAAAGAATCAACCAAAGAATCGTTCTAGAAGTAAGTTATCAAATGCAATTGCTGATCTACACATTACTCTTAATTACAAGAGAGAGAATGAAGAGAATAAAAATCAGCATATGAACCTGTTTCTCAAAACAGAGGGATTTCTTTTAGTTTAATCTAAAAGCCAGTCTATCTTCTCTCAGGTAGTCCAGAACCACCAGTTGAAAAGAGATTTCAAATTCTAGAAGTATGGATAAGTTGGTAAAGCACTCCTCACTAAATAGGAAATACATAACTTAAGGTGTCTGGAGGCCTTTTGGAGATGTGCTGGATTTGACATTTCTTAGAGGTTTGCATTTTAAAACCTACACTTCTAGTTATGAGTAAGTATGAATCAATGGTTAGTGCTGACAAATGAACAGAGTGAAATATGTATTTTGTGAGAATCCTTCTTTGATAACTCAGACTGTTTTTTTGTGTGCCTTCTGAAACTGAAGGGAGGAAGAAAGTGAGAACAGCTAGGGACAGAGATGAATTATGGACGAGGTGGGATTGTTGAAGAAAACAAGATAAAATCAAAATCAGAACTGAGAAAAAGAAAAGTGGGAGGAGAAACATTACTCTGGGCATCCTAGACCTACTGGAAACTAAGTGTAACTATGAAAGGAGAATAATTCAAAAATGTCTATAAAGCTTTTAAAAAAAATGGTTCTCTATCCTTGTTCTTCTGTCTTTTGGTTTAGATGAAAAAGCAGTTTTGTCCATTATGCAATTCTGGTGGAGCCTGAAAGGATGGATGGCCAGCTAGTGCTTGGTACAGGGAATATTGGAAGGTTTATAAACTATCTTGGTTTATCAGTGTTCTTGAAATTTACATTATGTGATGAGCTAAAAATTTGAACTATGGGGTTTAACCAGACTTTTCTTGTGAATGTTTTTCTTCAACACTATATTGTTAGCTTCTAATGCTGGTTTCTGAGAAAGTTTTGCTTCCTACAGGGTATGAAGAGCTCTGAAGTCATTGATTCTGTCTGAGATGCTTGAAAACAAAGGGCCTGTCAGTATCTCTACTGGGTCTCAGCTTCCTGATGCACTTCAGATCAAGCTGTCGTGGGGCATGTACTTCAGCTGAAAGCATTTTGTGATTGACTTGCTTGGTTTGTCCTTACTGATGAATTCTCTGAAGCTAGTGGAATTAGTCATGTGCACATGTGAGCAGAAGTAGGCTCTGAAATCTCCAATATCTAGTTTTCATCTGATTTGAATGAAAGGCAAGAAAAATGTTAGGAAGGAGGCAATGTTCCTTTTGGAAATCCAGGAGTGCAGAGGAATCTCTCTAGAGTGATGTGTGGTTTCTGCTCAAGTAGAACTCCAATGATAGAAATCAATCAGCTCTTCACTAAACACAATCTGTAATAAAAGTTATATGCTCTAAAATCAGCAATTTTAGACATTTTAAGAATACTGCTTGGATCTGTGCTCTTTAAAGATTAAAATTATAATCACATTTAAAATGCAGTTAATAACATTCAATATTAAAAATGTAATTAAAACTCAGGAAAAACTGATACTTTTTGAAACTGTTTTGATCAAAGTGATACCATAAACACTTACCTGATTTTCTCAAAAAGCTAAATTTACTTTTTTTTTCTTTTTTTAATTAAGAGCATTAAAAACAAATGAACTGGTGCTACCGTTCTATTCTTATTCAGATGGGATCTGTGTCTCAGTTCCTGCTAAATAAGATATGAATACTGTGCGTTTTGAGAAGCTTCTGCTGATACTGACTGAGAAAAATGAACTTATTGATTTTTCTTAAATCTTTTCCTGCAGTCCCGATTTTGTTCTGAAAAACACATGAAAATAGATTATACTTACTGATTTTGTTGTTTTCTGTTTGGTTGGTGGTTTTGTACAAGGCTTCAGGCTTTCTTGCTTCTGGCGTGGTATAATGTGCTCTTTTCTTGCTGGATATGTTGTCAGGCCAATTTTCCCAATATTTTGCCTAAGGAGTAATATATTCCCCCCCACCCCCGCCCTCTGGTCTCTGCCATCATTCCTAATTATGTCCCAGCAGATCAAACTAAGAAACTTTTTTTACAGGTATTTTCTCCTCAAATATTTGTTATGCAGGGAGAGGTGCAGATACTAATTTCTTTTTTTAATTAGATCCTCAAACAGCAGTCAGAAAGGTGCTGCATGGTTGAATTAACTGTTGTACTAACTGCATTAAAAATATTGTATTTCAAAATTGTCTGTATGTAGCCAACCCTTGGGTACTTTTGAATATTGCTGCAATACAGTTAGTCTGTGATTCTCATTGTGGTTGCTAGGTTTACAAATGTGACGTTCAACTTTCTGCTACTTAGTTTTTCATAATGATGTTCTTTCATATTTTGTAACCTTGGAATTACTTTTAGTGGCATTCTCTTTGCAAATATGTGGTGCTTGGAAATACTTTTTAGATTACATGAAGCTTCTTTAAACCAAATGCTTACTTTTAGCAGCTGTAACTGGTGTCAGCTTACTATTTTAGGTATCTGTTCTTGAGGCATTAATAACAGTATTTTACTTTTTGAGTCCCTATTCAAGTTTGGCCATTAACAAATAGTATCAGGTAATGAAAGGGGTGTTATTACAACTTAGTTGCAATAAACAATGGAGCAAATCAAAACAAAAAAAACCCTATTTTTTTCTTTTTCAGGAGTCCAGTTAAATTAAAAGTAAAGTTTTATTATTCCATAATGATTTTTAAGAAGCTAGTAATAAACTTAATGTTGCAAAATACATTAGAGGATCTGGATAAGTCTTTGACTTGAAAGAACTGGTTCTCTTTTATGAACAGAGGATAGGCTGGTCACAACAAAACAGACCAAAAAATAAAACCTTCAAATATGTGATTTGTGTGGAAAGATTAATCCGGATACACATATTATGCCGAGTTGGTAAAATTAGGGTTTATTCTGCTCTTAGTCGGAAGGTTAGCTGTAAAACTCAGAAAACCTTTGTTATAGCTGGCTGAGGAATACTCTGTAGCAAGGCAGTTGCAACAACAACGAGTCTCTGCATTGTCTCTGCTTTTTAAAATTAAACAAAGCAAGGACTCCTTAAAAGAGAGGAAATTCTTCTCATAAATCTAAGCATCAGGAATTGAAGTCCTGGACCCTTAGAGCAGTTAAAGTGTATTAAAGAGTGCAAAGTCCTTACAAAGTCAGTATTTTATATCCAATTTTGAGTCCATCAGTATGTAAAAAATTATGTAATAGTCAGTTATGAAGACAAATCCAGGGAGAATTTTAAGACCCATCATCAGAATTTTAAAACCATTCGATGCGTTTATCCCACGAGGAGACACGAACGACCATAAATAATGAAGTACCTGGGGCCGACCTCTCGGAGAATCCCCCCCTCCTGTTCCCTTGCACCTGCAGCGCTTGGTTCCAGCAGCGGGAAGGCGCAGGGGATGGAGGGCAGGAGAGGTGCGGGAGGCGCCGCGGGGTCCCCGGCGCTGCGCGGGGACAAGGGCATCGCTCCAGCCCCCGGCCAGGCCCCTTCCCTGGGAGTCTCCGGCGGGATGGGCTTCCCGGGCTGGGCCTTGGCGCCAGGCGCTTCTTCCTACCGCCTCCTCGGGTGCAGCGAGGAAGGAATGAGCTTGTATGGCAAGATAACAGGCAAGGCTATATCTCCTATTTATCATTTTGAGTGTCTGTATTAACCTTGTGTGCATGTGTATGCCAGCTCCTGCATCTTTCTTCTTTTTCTTAATCAGATTGGATCCATTCTAACCCCTTATATGTTTGGCCTCTACTTGCCTTTTACCTTAAATGCTTTTCATATACTATCCTCCTTTAAACCAGGAAGATAGGAGCTGAATTTCTAGGCAGACCTGGAAAGGTTAGCCTTTCTACTTCAAGGCTACCATCTATAATTCATTTCAGGGCATTAATTTTCCTTTTTTTTGATCAGTTGTCCTATCAAGTGAAAACAAAATTCATAGTTTGCCTAAGTAGCTCTCAGTAAATGAAGTAGATTAAACTCATAGATGCTCATAGAAATCACATAGATGCTATTCTAGTGCTCGCATGTCCTCAGAGGGAAGATTTGTGAACAGCCACGCTTTAAACTTGCCCTCTCCCATATCCCTTTTAACTTCTGAACATATGTTAAGCCTCACATACAACCTCATCGTGAAGTTATCAGCTTTCTGCTTTATTTCTTTCAGTGCTATGACTTTTTTTTTTTCCACCAAACAAGTTTTTCTGAAAGTGTTCCCTTTATAAAATGGCCTTTCCATATAACCTCTTAAAACTGAAGCCCTTTTATTTCCTGTCTCGTCACACATTTCTTTAAATTGAGTTTCAGAGAACGTTTTTCTCTCCCCGGGGTGGGAGCAATGCCAAACCTATTGGATCAAAATGCCAACAGGATTGAGCTGAGGCTGCCAGTCAGCCAGTCTCCTTTCCCTTTAGCTTTTCCCATGTTTCAGTGGCATAGGGACTTCTTTCCCTTCCCTTCAAGCTTGACACAAGGGAATGCAAGGACCAGAAACCGCATAGGTTTTTATTAACAGATCTCTACCTCAATCCATAGCTCTTTTCTAACTGTGCAGTAGAGATGTGGGATTGGTCTTGGCAGCTTGTCAGAAGTGATGCAGCAGATGAGTCTGCAGCTCGAGAGAGAAAATGCAGTGTTGGCTGCACGGCGCGTTGGCTGCGTTGGCTGCTCCTCCGCTGGCAGGAGCTGGCAGCGCTGACTGACCATGTCCGAGCCCGGGTCCCAGCTGTGCCGGCCTTGCCGGTGCCCCAATCCCAAGGGAATGGTGTGCAGCCTTCAGGTGTCCCAGGCACGGCCCAAGGTCTCTGCGGAGCCCGTGCTTGGGCTTTGGGATTGCAGCCGCTTGTCTGAACTGCTGCTGATGTTAAGTATCTGCAATGAAAATCTGTTATTACTATCTCTCCTCTCCTCCCAAATAATTAAAAAACTTGTTCAAGAGAACAAAAGGGTGCAGTGTTCTTTAAGGTTATCCAGATAAAACACCTGTGTGATGGATCAGAGGATTTGTAAAACTAGGATCAATCAGTTCCAGTCTATCAGCTCTCACTGAGCTGGAAACTTCCAAGCTAGAGGAAACAGGCTTTTACTGTCTCCAGTCTGTAGGCTCTTTAATATATTAATATTTAATATTTTTGCTTTTGTGAGTGCCAAAGTTAATTCACAGCTGCTTTGCAAAAGGAGATTTTGTCCAACTTGAGGCTTATAATCCTCAGAGTGAAATGTTCTTTCTGTAAGTGTCAACAAAATGTATTTTGGGATGAAGGTAGTTTTGTTGAAAGCTGTGGGGTCATGAGAGGGCTTGGATGGTTCCATATGTGTGAGAGGAGCTGGGGATGGAGCATCAGGACTCAGGGGGAGCCAAGGCTGGGAGATCAAGGGAAGGGTCTGTAAAAGCCCTTCAGGAGAAAGGTCTGGTGAGGAAAGAGGAGGAATCATCCTTAGCAGGGCCTTTCTCCAAGTGCACATTACCTCCGTTATCTGCTCGCTCCCTTGCCGGAGTATTTCTTGCACCTCCAAGATGGGGGAGGTCAGGGTTTGCTCACGGGGCAGGAGATCGAGGGGGACAGAGCTGCTCCTACCAGTGCTGATCGGTCAGGCTACGATCCCTGGCAAACAGTACCCGTGTTCCTGCTGCTGCAGGGATACAGGGAGAGGGGCAGCAGTGTCAAATGTTCACCTGCTGGGAGGGTGGGGGAAGGTGCTTGTAGAGGCAAATACTTGTGTCCGCTCCAGTGGTATGCTGCTACTCAGAATGATCTTGGGAGTTGTCTGACTAACCAACAACTGGATCTGAGGTAGGAAAAAAACCTTTAGATGATGCTCGTTTTGATCCCGTGTGGCCTATTCATTCAGGAGCTGCAGTGAGATAGGAGGAATTAGAGAGTTAGGATGGGGATCCAAAAGGGACCAGCATGCAAAGGCTGAGTGCACTCAGTTCCCAGGAGCTGCTGGTTATGGTAATGTGATTTAATGGATTATAGGCAGGGAGCAGCAGTTGTCAGCCGTTAGTGTCAGCCTTCTACACTGTGCGTGGGAAGGGCTGTGCTGGAGAAAAGCACAACTGTGAGACTGGAGGAATAAATTCAAGGAGAGGATCCTTGATTTCTTCCTAGCTTATCTTACGTTTCTGTGGATGGAGCAGCAATTACGTGAACTGGGGACAAAGAAGTGGAACTTCCTTATTCTTTCTTCTTTTGAGATCATTTGCAACTAGAGATACCAGAAAATAAGGTAGTAATTTCTGTGCAGTAGTTCCTGTATTCTCCAGGATACAGGAGAGGGAGGCAACATTTTTTCTTTTCCCACAGTACAGAGAGGGTCTCCTGCTCTCTCCTATATTATCAGTAGAGGTGTAGCAGGAGATGGGAAGAAACCCAAGTATCTTTTTCTCTGCCTCTTTTCCTGAGGGTATCTTTGATCCAAAACTTACTCTATTTATAATAATTTCCACTAAACTCTGAGGCTCTGTACCAGCAAGTAGCATCCTATTACTAAAGAATAAGCATTTCTCAACCATAAAAATTGCTATTCAGCTGTTCTTTTGTCTCCATGGCAACATTAAGCGTAACAACAAAGCAGTAGGTGTTGTCAGCCAAAAATCTGAAATGCTCAAATGATTGTTGATAGCAACAAAATGGATGCTAGGACAGGGTCACTTACAGCCAATAATAGATATTGCATCTATGGCTAAAGCATTGCATGTGACATTTTGAAGCAGGAACCTAGCAGAAAGTAAGGTTGATTCAATTGGTCGTTTTTATAAATTATGTATGAGACACTTTTTTAAAAATTCAGCAAGAACTACCCTTTACGTTTTGTAATAGAATGAAAGGTGAAGAACTCCTCATGTATGTGCTGTAGATGCCACGTCTAGTGGAGAGCTCAAGCTTTCTTTTCAGTTCTTCAGTGTAGCAGAAAGGAACATGTACTTTAGAAAGCAGAATCAGTTCCTATAGCAGGCAAATGGAAATTGTAAAAGTTCTTATCTAGCTTCCTTGTTGATCTGAAAAAGGAAGCATTTAGAAGAGGAAAGGCAATACTTTTCCTTTAAAATAAATAATAAAAAACCCCGTAAGTTTGTGTTGAGAGAGCAGAGGAGGGTTTTTGATCTTAACCCAGAGCTGCCGGAGGCTTGGATGTTCCATTTATCTGTAGACTTGCAAGTTGTTCACAGGGGAAAAGGCTTGAGAAAAACAGACTGAATGCAGCTGAGTGCTGCAAGCCTGCTAGGAGAAAACAATTTCAGGAAAGATGCTTGATGTTAATGCTGGGAGACTTGGAAATAGAAATAGTTTTTATGTAGTTGAGACATAATATTAAATGGGCCAATCAATTCTGAGCCAAGAGTACAGACAGATGAGTTGATGAAAATGAAACTATATTCTTTAAAATAATTTGTGTTCAATATTTGACAGATCTTTTGAACTGATGGTTGTGGTATATACTGTGACAAGGCGTTGGGAGATGATACCTTTCAATATGTATGTGCGTTGTCAGTGCCATGTGTGGATGTGCCAAGACACTCTCTGGAGTTTTAAATTTAGCTCAGTTTGAATGCTACTTTCTCCTGTTAGCCCATCTCAGGTGTGCTCTGTGTCTTGTAAAGGTAGCACCTCTTTT
This sequence comes from Tinamus guttatus, assembly GCF_000705375.1. Next base: position 204,925 of record NW_010587117.1, on the reverse strand, counting down.
CTTGAATCCAGACTGTTTTTCCTAGTTGTTTGAACTGTGTGTTACCAGAGAAGGCTTTTCTCCCTAAAGAGAGAGAGAGATTGCAGGCAGTTGTTTCCGAATCTGGCTCGACAGCTTCACAGAAACCCTTCTTTCATACAGGTACACAGAGCAGCTTCACCTGGTGAGAAAGGTACAAGATATCATCCGATGTCTGGTTTGAACTTTGGAGAATGGGACAGAAATTTGTGTGGTCCTTGGTAACTCCTTACTCCAGTTACACCCATTTGTGTCTGTCTCTCCCAAATGAGAGCAACAGCAGCTTTTTTTTTTTTTTTTCCCCCCCAAGTTATTTAGTGTCTCAGCCCACTATCTTGAGCTGTCTGCAGTGTGAAACATTCAACTCACTTTGCTTCCTTTTCCTACAGGGCAAAAAAAGTGTTTCTTATTTTTAGGGGGCAAATAGAGCTCCTAGAGCAAAACTTACAGGCCTGCTAGTATCTCCTCTTTTGCCCCATCAGCTTGATTTCCCTATTTACAGTTGCATTTCTTTCTGATGCAAAAGCTTTCTGAGCAGTCATTTGGGTCTCCTTGTCTATTGAACGTCTGTAGGTAAACCCAAATCATATTTCAGATACAGGAATGCATTACTCTGATTTTTCCAGTTGTATTAGACATTCTCAAAACTCTGAATTAAATTGAAATTGTAATCTGCATAGTCCTTGACTTTTCATATGCCAGTGTGTTGCGTGATCACTTAAAGCTGAGGCTGCGATCTTACAACAATTATTATTTTGTTTGCATGTGGCTTGTATCCTATGGTTTGGGACAATATAGCTGCTGCTGTGACTATCATAGGAACAACAGGCTTAAAGGGACAGAACTGTTCTGTGTGAGGGCAAGCGACTAAGAATTGTTTGGAAATCTGAAATGTGAACTGCTGCCTGACTGACAGCAGAAGGGCATTGCAAGGAAGCTCTGGAGTCAGGGCTGCTGTCATCTTTAGTTTTAACTAGTTTTGGAGGTTGGACATCAGGGTGAAGAACTTTCACCTATCCCATTCATTTAGCAGAAAAATCCAACTATTCATAAAGCAGTAAAGGAAAAAAGACAACATTGAGGAAGTCTATATGAGAGTGAAATAAATATAGGCAAAAAACCTCTCCTATCTTTGAGATTTGATTGCTATGAGTTGAAATACTGGACTGAAGATCCCAGGCTACTTAATAAAATGATCTCTTCTCTTGTAAGAGGTAGTGTAATGGCATCACTTGAGACTGAGAGACTCTTCCTGTTGACAGAGTGGTTATAGCGAGTAGTAGAGGCTTCTCTGGATTGTCATTTTGTCACAGCTGAACTGAAGAGATTGCTTATCGGCAGGAAGAGTTTGCTCTTTTTATCCTTTCTTACCAATTTTCTCTCTTGAGATAGACAGATACAGATGTAATACTGCCAGATGTGCCTGTTGGACTGTCATGTGTGTCCCAGGACATAAACTAAAGCCACCAGCTCATTCCAAGCTGACCTCTGAGCTGAGCAATGCCTACTGTAAGTCATTATTGCTTCAGGCTGGGTTCTGCATGTTGACTTAGAAAGAAAAGTTTATATCCCATTTCCATTCTTTTCATTTCAGCCTGTCAGGAAGCATTTCTCTTCTGACATTTTCTGTATGTTAAATCTCCCTGATTCCTAATTCTCACTGAGCAGAGCTGCTCAATCTATAAGCAAAGCTATTTTTTGCACCTAAATCCAGGCCTACCAACTCTTCTGAAAACTGAAACTTGCATAGGAGTCCCTTTTTGCTGTGATTCATCACCCATGACAAATTTTTTTGCAAGCCAAATGAACAGTTATCTTTTTGTAGCTTATTTTTTCACAGCGTAAGCAAAATTTTGAACAGTGAGATTCCTTTCATGAAGGATATACCTTATATAGATATAACTTCCTTTGGTTAGGAAAGACCAAAGAGATCATTCTAGCTGATATTGAAGGATGAAATTTGAGGTGTATGTAGTTATTATAACTCTATTAATCTAGACAATTAAAATCTGCAATCTATTTGATTATTTATCTCTTTTTTCAAGTAATTAAAGTTCCAGACTAGTAGCAAGATCTTGATGCTTGTCGTTACTTATTCCTTACTCTTCAAATATTGCATAATCTTGCTGACCCTTCTGTTAAATGTGAGGCATATTATGGATTTTAGTAGTTTGTAGTGAATGCCTCTGTATAATTCAATAAGATCTACTTCAAAGATCTGATTTTTCAGCAAAATATATGTACAGAAAATCCACTAAATTCCATGGAGCCAGTAATACTCACTTTTTTTTTTCTCCTGCAAACTTTTCACTTTATTTTCCTGTGTTCTGAGTGCTTTTTATAGTAAAGGGATTTTCAAATAGTTTAGAGCTTGACTGACATTATGTATTTAAGGTAAAATTCTTGTAGGTTATCAGTGCATTTTATTTTCTGTAGGTATATTGGATAACTTCTTGAGATTGTCTTGTCCTAATTTCCAACCTTAAGCAGTCAGCTTTTAATCAAAATGCTTTGATGCATCCAGCAATAATACTTGAAAGTTGCTAGTCACCTTAGAAATGATTTTGAATTACTTTATTGTAATTTGCATAAATCCTAATACTACCAAATGAAAAGTGTTTCTGGCTCTGAACTGGTTGTGAACTGATTCTGAACTGATTGAACTCAGTGCTTTATATGCAACCAGTTAAAATTGTTATGGTAGGTAGGTGCAAGGGGGCATAGCAACTAACGCCTGTGCTAGTCCTGTTTTACTATGAACTTTGCTAGACATGCATCATGGAACATTAACATTTAAAATCAGATACTAAATGGTATTTGAAAATAAAATAATAAATTTAATATTTACTGTGCAGATGAGGAACACTGCTGTTGACTATGACGCATGTTTGCCCTTAATATGAAAATACAAGCGTTCCATGAACAAAAGTTCCCAGTTTCGCTAAAGATGTGGAACTTTCCATTTCATGTACAGTGGTAGAAGGACTCTGTAAAAATTGCTTTGACAAAAATAGTATTTATAATGAATGGAAAATTACAGTTTTGGGGTGAGGAGGAGTCTTAGCTACTTTCTTTTCCCAGAATTTGCAAATGCTCCTCTGGTGAGCACCATGAAAATCTTGTCAACAACCTAATGTGACAGAACTGTTCATGTGAAAAGTTCTTCTACTTCAATTGTCTGTAGAGTTGGCACGTAATTCTTCTTAGTGTGATTCTTTTACAGTATGCATACTTTCTTTAGATTTAGAATGTAAAAAATGCAACTAACATAGTGAAATAAATCACACATTTTAAACAGTTTTGTGCTTCAGGGAAATTAAAACTCTTTTTTTTCTAGATAGAGATATATTTTTAGGTATTTTTATTTTAGAATATTTATACATTTTTCATGTTAAGATTTTGATAAACATGCTTCTGCAGGAAGGGCCCTCTTGTGCTAAAGAACCAACCAGATGAATTCCAGTGTATTGGGACATCACAGCCATTAGCTTGCAGTATATGTTTATTCTTTCGTTCGATTTTATTTTATTCAGCTCTTGACCAAAACTTGTGCTAAAACTCCTTTAGAAAGACACAGCCTCCTTGAAATCAAGCGAGGTCATGTTTATGCTTCATAAAGTAAGAGTAAATTACACTGTCTATAAATACTTTATTGTAATTTGTCTTTAATGGCCACAATCACAATACCTGCTATAAATACTTTATTGTAATTTGCCTTTAATGGCCACAAACACAATACCCGTTGCTGGTCATCTAATCTTCTCCATGTCAATGTGTAATTGCTTCTCTCATATGTTTAACACTTCTATTCACTCTTGATACAAATGTCTCTGCTGTTGTGATTCCCGAATTCTCCTGGAAGAATATTTCCTCAGGCTGGTTCATTTCAGAAAGGGTGCCACCATAAACATCAAATATCACTCAGAATAATCTCGCTGTCAGGAAACTTTCCCTGATGTTCTTTACTGCTATTCTGAGTTATATCCTTTCCTTTCAATTCTTTCTAGCCTCTAAACCGTTTCAGAATTCACTAAGTCCTTCATATATCCTGTCACTATTTGCCTCTATATCTGTAATGGTTCAATTTTTTATCTTTGCTAAACTTCCCAGGACTTGCTGCCTCTATTGTTTCGCCTCCATCTCTCTTTGATTCGTAAATGTTTTCCAAGTAGAAATGTACCTGCTGATCAACAGAATAAACTAAGGGTCAGCAGGGAAAGACACTAGCAATTCCTTGGTTCATGACAACACTATATTGATTCCTTAAATAGGTCAAAGTCACACTTTGTATTGAAAGTAAATGTAGAAGATATCGAAGACAGATTTGCTTTATTATCCAGAATGTTGTGTCTCCTCGAATTCTTTGCTGCAAGCAACTGCTGTTATGTAAGTTAAATTTGGGGAGGAAAAAAAAATGCTCGCTTGTTCATGGGTGCTTCCTTTCCTAGCCTCAGCGTTGTCTAAAGACCTATCTATCTGTTTTTTAATGGAGGTATCAGTCATCGATCAGTATTCTAATTTACATTCCACGAAGGATTTAAAATGTGCTATATACATTTCTGGTTTTCTATAATAGAAAATTCACTTCTGTTATAAATTTCTCTGCATGACCGTGTCTCTTTTTCTTGAAACTTTCAGAAGTGTTTAATAGAAGATATTTGAAATCCCTGTCTGGGGAAAAAGGTGTTGTAGAAATAATGAATTTCCGGGCTGACAGAAGGCTGTAAGGCTGTAAGACTAAAAAAAAAAAAAAAAAAAAAAATCTTGTGAAATGGACTTTAATGCTTTCTTATGTAAACATTATTCTGCTGGTAAATGGACTCATGCTTCTCTGCTTTCCTTCTTTCTTTTCCACTCTGAATACTTTTTTTAAAAACACCTAAGGAAATTCTCTCCCTGGGAAGCTGCTAAAGCTGTCATGCTTGCATATGCTTTGATTAGGTAGGTAGTAGAAATTAATGATACATTAAGTTGTCAGGTCTCCTGTGTCTTCACCACTGCTCTATCAGGAGCATTGGGCACCTGGATTGGAGGCCTTGGGTTATGTGGCAGGGAGTGATTTTTGGAGTATGGTTCCCTCTGAAAGGCTGCTTCTGTTACAGAAATACATGGCTTATTCTAAGCCCCTTTTGGAATGCAGACTTAACTATGAAAACACAGTTGGTGTATCCACAAGAACATATAAACCTTGACCTTAACTAAGGAGTCAGTCTTTCATCTCTCCCTTTTCAGACTTGGCTCACCCCATTTGGCGCGTTAGGGTAGCAGCTCGGTGCCAGTGGCTGTTGTGATCCAGGACATTTGCATGGAAATGGCAGGAAAGCTGTGGAGTGCAGCGTGGAGTACGTGGCAGGAGATGGGATGAATGGGTGGACTGTGATCCTCTCCTCGGGTGACAAGTCATTCTGTGTGACCGACTTGTTGTGCTTCTCCTGCAGCAAATACTGCCAGCAGTGCAGTGTCATCACTGTTTGCCTCTTTCCTTTCCTTGTTCATGTTCTTTGTACTGCTTTTTTCACTTTACTTTTTCTGGGCAGCAGTTTAGGGAGTATTAGTCAATATAAAAACATGTAGCAATTTGAGTTAATGTACCTCCTCCTAACTATTCCTTTGCATTGACAAATAGGAACTAGAGCACCTGGCTCGGTAGCTTGTTGGCCAACATGGAGCTGCCGCGGAAGTGAACGGGCCGAGCTCCATGTGGGCCTGCTGCTCCGTGCCGCAGTGCTGCGGGTTGAAATGGAGCCATTTCGGCTCAATGCTTGGATGAGGGTCTGGTTGTGGGTCTTCCTTGGTGAGCCTGAGTTCCAGCGCGGATTGCAGGAACACAAGTTCTTGGGAAGTCTGTCTTAGCTCAGGTGAGAACGTCTCAGGTTTTTAGCCTGAGAGAAGAGGTTTTACTGAACTGCTAGCCTATCTGTGGTTGTTGCATGGCTTCCAGATCCTTCTTGTCCTAATTTTTATAGTAGTTACATAAACAGCATTTGACTTCCCATCTATATTTTGTGTAGTGCTGTGGATACTCTTTAAATGGACATTCCACTTGCTTTAGAAAAGTATCAGTTAAAACTCTCAATATAACATTTCAAAGTACCTTAAGTACCAATATAAACTCTCTTATAAAACTGCTAGAGAATATAAGGTGTTAACGCTGAAGGCTGCTTCAAGACGCGTGTTCCTCCTCGAGGAAGGCTACGCTGAGACTGCGCTGGTCAGCACCTCATAGGGCTAATTAACACAGTTCCTGTTGGAGCAAATGGAGGCAGCAGAGCTACAAGGTAGATCTCCCTCGGTGGGGGCAGTACGCACCAGCTGACCACCTGGAAGTGTTTCCATTCTTGATATGAAAGCAATGTCTCCTGAAATATTGAGTGGACATTCACACATGAATGTGTGTGTTGTGTCTGTGTTCACACAGACACATCTGTATATAATTAATGCAAAAGCAGCGGGTTTGCTCACACCATTCCTGGCGGCGTACGGTAATTTTGTTTGTGCTCTGAAAGTTTGATGTCTGAGCAAAGATAGGGCTTAGTCCTTTGTATATGAGTTTACTCTCTCCCTTTTTCCCCCATCCCTCACTCCCCCCATGACTATGTTGCTTATTTCTTAAATGCTTGATTCTTCCTGCTCTATTACTTAGTCTACAAAATCCGTAAGATGTTTGGAAAACTGCTGATGTCAGAAGGCTGTGACAAACAAAAATAAGTAATCCCCCCCCCTTTTGGTTGTTCATTTAAAGCAGGTATTAATCCTCAGCTTTTTCAGTAAACCTTCCATCTGCTCTGTTTCCAGCCAAGGAGGCTCTAATAAACCCTTGACAAGTTAAAACTGCTGGGATTGTGTTTAAATGTGTGTTGCCCTGTTAATGGTTTCACTGGTTATGGAGGAAACTTAATGCATTCGTCTGTAAGATCTGCCAAAGCTGAGCAGTTGCTTGGCCTGTCTTGGTGGAAGGTGTGCTGTTTGCAGAGCGGAGATGACAACGATGTGCTGCTCCTCCTGGTCTGTGCTCCAGCGGCAGCATCCCACGGGACAGCGCTCACCAGCAGCTTCTGGGGGTTGGCACTCTGATAAAACAGAGTGGACTGAATCCCATCCTGCCGAAAGCTCCATCAGGAAAAAAATCTTTCAATTGGAACCTTTTCATGAAGGAAGGCATGCTATTTTTATCTAGCGTATCAATAATTCATGCAGCTTCGACACAAGTTGCTGCTTCCCCGTGCAGCAAGTTCATAAACCGCGTAGAGGACCTGCCTCTCGCGCTGGAGCCGGCGCACGCGGCCCCGGCGCTCGTCGCGGGCCTGGGAGTCAGCTCCAAGGCTGCGTCGCTGCATCTGGACGCCGCTTTTTCTTGCTGTGAATCTGTGTGGAATTCTCTGGCAGAATCTCTGTTTACGTTTTCAGAAGCTGCCTGTTATGTACTGCTCACTTCTCCCTCTCTGAATGTAGCTGAGGGTGCAGTCACCCACGTTTGTGTGGTGCATTTGCTCTCTGTGAAAACAAAGCAGCACCTAGGCTCTTTAGGGAACAGTCCTGGCAGGGCTGGTGCACTGCATGTTCCCAAGTCAGAATAATGTTTCTAGTCACATTAATTGGTGTTCAATAAAAGAGCCAATTCTGTCTTTTATTAGAAAATATTTTAAAATACAGCTCTATAGCAGTCATCTAGCCAGTTAAAGTGGTAACCTCTAAACTTGATTTTAAGAATAATAACTGAGAAAATGCCACTGAAATCTGGCTCATCAGTCTTCTAGGTTATATTTGACCTGCTGATGTCAATAGCAGGCTCCTCTCCCTCTCTGCCTCCCTCCGGAGTCAGGTTGCAAGCCCTGCCCTGGAGGGTAATTGGAGCTAAGCACACAATCACAGCACCAGCGATTTGGGCAGCCCTGTTGCTTGCCCACTGCCTGGTAGCACCTGCCATCACCAAAGCCCCGTGCTGGAGATGGGATTGTTTGCCGGAGGCTGACGCTGCGCGTGTGCCCGAGTGCTGAAGCGGAGGTCGGGTGTAATTTGAGGAATTAAGGTGAGCATCCTGACACCGTGTGGCAGCGGGACCTTCTGGGAGACGTGTCTGGGCTGTGCGCTTTGTTTGCTGAAGCTGTTTGTGGTTGGGTGCTTTTACTGAAGACTGTCCAGCTTTTGGCTTCTGAATATGGGGTGGTATGCCCAGCCTTTTTCTTTATGAATGACTTAAACATGGGTCAGAGATGCAACTCCTGTGCTTTTCTGACAGCCAGGTTAGCCCTTTTTTGTGTTTGTAGATGAGAAGGAAGAGGAAGAATTAGCTAAACCAAGGAAGGAGGAGTTTTTCCCTTCTGTATTAACTAGGAAACTATAAAATTGTTCTTTTTCTTCTGTAAAATACATCTAAGTCCTGTAGGATTTTCTTTAGTAAATATAATCTTGGAAAAAGGATTATATCACATGCAGTTAAAATTAAGTCCAAGTGCAATAAATCTGCCATGAGTTTTGTACGTTTGACCTGCCTTGGACAGGTGCTTGTGTACTGCCTGCCTCGCTAGAACAGTTGCATTCAGCACAGAGTAGGGGCTACACGGGCAATGGCATGGGGGTGTGCAATTCCACTGTTCTTCTCTACCTTGTCCTTTCTTATTTCTGCACAGAAAGCCTGCGGTTCTTGTAAAAGCAGACATCTAAGTGTAGAAAAAAAATCAGTACATAGCAGGAAGATGGCCACTGAAATTGTGGCCCTTTGGACAGAATGAGAGGAACGATAGGATGGGAAACTTCTTTTGAATTTTCTGAAAAACTGAAAATTTTCTTTGAAAAGAAAATTAAATTTTATGCAGTAGAGGCCCCTAATTCCATTACAAATAATTTTAAAACCTAAACTACCTGTGGCTGCAGCCTTTTATTTTTAGAAAGGGGAAATAAAAAAAGTAAACAACTTGGGTAACTACATTTTCTGGAAGTGCTTATGTATTGCTTGAGAGGAGATATGAAGCATGAAGTTTTCTGAGCGACTATGACTTTCAAAAGAATTGTATATTGTGTCCAATTTGGTTAATGATTAGTGACATCTGTGAGAGAGTGTTTGGGTCTAGATCCCAATTAGGTCCATGTTTAGTGTTACCACGCTGGTGTATTGGAATACTGGAGTGGAATAAGAGACAGAAACTGACTGCAGGCACAAATCCTCCCAATATCAGAGTCAAGTCACTGTAGCTTTGCCTGAGTAATGAGAAAACAGTCACCTCACAGTATTTCTTTCAATAGAGGCGTGAGTTTTCTGCAGATAGCACGTCAGTACTCGCTACAAGGAAGTCTATGCTGAGGCTTTCTAAGAATTAGATGATGAGCATCATGGTACCTCAATTCAGGATAAAAGGGTTGAATTTTGAGAAACATGAGGTTATGCTGAGAGGTGCAGGGAAGGTAGGCTCCCTAAAATGCACTGAGACCAAGCCTCATCCTGAAACCTATGGAACTTTTAAAATAATTTTTTTTAATGTCCCTGTTCCTTAACAGCTAAGCTTCAGTGTGTTAATGACACTGTGTTCATCAAAAGGAGCTTTTAGGCTCTTCCCTGATTCAGACTTTTTGTCTGAATAAAAGTATTGTCTTCAGAAGGCTGTCCATTGCCCTATAGCACTTAGGTTCCTAAAGGGCAAAAAGCAGGCGCATTTGGACCAATATGGTCATGAACTGTTTGCACAGGTTGGTTTCTCCTCTAGGGACCTGGGTGGAAATGGCTGAAGTGCTGTGTTCCCTCCTGTGACACTCAGACCAGCAGGATATGCAGGTAGGAAAAACAACACGGGGGACTGGAACAAGAGTGGCCCTGTGCTGTGGATAACGTTGTGGCGTCAGCCTGAAGTAATCGAGTTTTTTTTTTTTTTTTTTTTTTTTTAAAAAAAAAAAGACAGCTCTAAAGCAAATACCCCTTTCACTGCATCTTTGTACTGGAGAGCAGAAAAGGCAAAGGGCCAAAGAGAGAAGGATACTTGAGCAAATCGAAAAAAAATGTTTGAAGGATTTCAAGAAAGATCTCATTAGTACAGGCAGCAAAAGAATAGAAATCTGGCGAGCTGGAATAGAAGACACAACATGGTTTCTTTGTTGTTTGTTTTGTTTCATTGGGTTGTTTGTTTGTCATACTTCAACAATTTCAAAGAGGAAATGACTCCAAAGCAGCATTTCCCAGAACCAAATAAGAGTCAGGAAGGAGGCCAGGCTGCTCTTAAGCCTGTGGATGGTGGGGAGAGATTTGGACAAACCTGGAGACTCCTGAAAGGAAACAGGGAAACTGCGAAGTGCTGTTGACTTCAATGCAGGCAGGACTCCTGGAGGACAAGGAGCATTGCACCTATTAATAGTTGCCACTGTTCATCTAGGATAAAATCTAGTTTACTACACTAGGTAGTTATAACACGCCACTCTGCTTTCCTGTTGAACAAATAGCCTTGTTTGTTTTAGGAGTCTAAAGAACAAGCTCTTGCAAGAAACAAATGACAAATATTTCCATACTACCTACAGATAATACCAGATTGCAGTTGTACTAAAGCCAGAATGTTTCTTTACTTAATTACTTAAGCCTGACAAGGCGTCAATGATAATAAGCATGTTTTGATTTAAATAATGCAAAAAAACCATGGAACAGTGTAGCAAAATTGCTGAAAACGAGGCTTTGCATGACGTGGGTGTTTCCTTGCTTGGCTGCAAAACCACCAGGCAGAGGAGCACCTCAAGGGTGGGAGGACAGCTGTGCAGGTCGTGCGTTCTGCAGACCTAATGAGAGAGATTACTGCCAACATGTGGGGTGGACAGGACTGCTCAAAATGCTATGATCAGATAACTGTAACGCAATTATTTCAGAGAAAATGTGAGATAATCTGTTCCTGTTCCAATTGTTGGAATTTCCCTCCCCCTCCATCTGGTCTGGTGTCTTCTGTGCAAAACCTGTGGTGGTTCTTGTCGTTCCTTTGAGCTATTAGAAATGCAGTGCAACTGCAAGGAGACTGAGATTTTATTGAGTAATGTTTTGGTTTATTTGTCTCTAAAAAATGAAATCATAGCTTCCTGTTGTTAACCCTTCTCCTTTTAAGGCTAAACTTTATTTGCTTTCTGTGATTTTTTGATGCACTAAGTATAGAGATTGGCAGAGTAAATATCAACATGTATCTTTTGATTATAAAATAACATAATTATTATAAAATATAATCGATATCAGCTTTTTCAGGGTTGTTTTCATGTCACCTGTATGCATAATATTATGATCTATACCTTGTTGTTTTCTGAAAGGAACTTTATTTTCAATCGTAAGACTTTGGAGATGGAAAACAAGCAGATGGGCAGAGGAATCTTTACAATTCACAGAAGCTAACGTGGTACGAAGTCAGCCCTTGGTGTTTTAATGAGACAGGTCTGGTCTCGTAGCAATTTGCTTGCTTGTAAGTGCAAGTACAAAAGTCTTGTATTTGTCTGAGCGAGTGCTCGTACAGACAACGGTGAACACTTGATCAGGGTCAGCCAAAATGCCAGGCTCTGGTGGCATGCTAATATGAAGCTGTAAGCTTGCTAAAAACTGTAGTTAGGCCTTTGTCTTTCTTTTTAAATTCAGATATTGTACTTGATATGTTCCTGTTGAAAATCTCCGCAAAGCTTGCTTTTGTTAGGAGCCTGACGCCCTTCGCTGTAATGTGCTGCCCCTTCAGTGTTGTGAACATTATACTGTGAACGAGGAGAGAAGGTGAATCATTTTATGGGCACGTGCAAGTTACCGGGCACAGAATCTCATCAGGATTTCAGAGAGACATGAAGAGATTGGTCACGCATATTTACCTCCCCAGCTGCTGGCGAGATATTTTGGTCAAATTTGCATTTTCTGTGAAATACTTAGACTGTGCTTTTATATCTTAATTTTAAACTCCACAGGTGAAATGAATGATAAACATATACAGCTATGCATATTTTTTCTTTCTGATTGTAAATGGGCTGAATGAAATTATCAAATCTAGGTAAGGGGGTTATGCTTGTCTTTAGGGATTGATTGATTAAATGTCAAAACTGCCATACATTTCCACAATATAGATTTTAATTTATTATACTGACCTAGTTAGGTGGAATCCTACATATATTTGGGGTATAGAAATAGTTCATTTCAAGGTACCTGATGGTGTACAGAGAGCACTTGACACATTTTAAAAGCTGCATGCTTGCCAGTAGATCTAGTGATAATCATGTTAATTCCCAAGAGAACTGCCATTCCCATTCATTAATGAATTAGCTTGTGTGGTGTCCTGGGGCTAGGGAAGTCCTTAGCAGCGTTGCCGTTGGCAGCTGAGGGCTGTGCCTGTCCCATAGGTGTTGGCGCTTGGCTTCAAGTTGTGTTTAAAAATACGTTCCATTGCCTGGCTGGTTAAGGTCTCTTCAGTTCCTGTTAATTTGCCTTTTGGGAAACTCTGTTGAAGAGTGGTCTTATCTCTCTCCTCTTTACTTTTGACAAGCTGGAATCCCTACAGATACAGTAAATCTCATCAATCCTAGTATCATACTATAAGGAAGCAAGGTTTGTTATGCGGAGTCCTGAAAAAAAAAAAACTATTAAAAAGGTTACATTTTATTTTTATTTAAGGCAGGAGAATTACTTAAAAATCTGATCCATTAATATTCTTAAAAAAAATTTAGAAGAATTTAATTATCTAAGCATTTTGATAGCAGCAGCTGCTGTTTTCAGAAATGCAAAATCCTGTGAACTGATCACACTGCGAAGGAAGAAAGATTAGTATTTTTGTTGCTATATATCGGGAAAGATCTCAGGTGCCGTGATGATGAATGCCATATAAATAAGTGCGCTACAAATGCAGTGACTTGCAAGTGACTGATCTTACTTGTCATTTCTGCAAGGGAAATCCTAAGGCAAATGGATGGGTTTGGGGCATGATGCAAAAGAGGCACAGATCTTAACCAAGAAACTTACTGGGGTTTAATCATCTTTTTTTTTTTTTTTAATAGGATGCTTTTCTGTAGTTAGTGTGTTTGCTTATAAAAAATATTTTTGTTATTCTAAGCATCCCATAAAGCTGCTATTTCTTTGCAAGGCTTGGGCAGTGGAGTTGGAGAGCTTTATTCAAGATGAAAGCCTAGGTACTACCTCTGGCTCTGACCTGTTTAGAAAACTGTTTCTGCACCGCATGCTGAAGTAAATATTTCTGACAATGTTCAAAAGTTCCACTGACAAATTAATAAATTGTTCTGAAAGCTTTAGAGCCCCAGAAAAAGGTTATAGACGAATGAGTGCGGAGTTCTCCCAGAATCATTTCATGGAACCAACTCCAACATGTCCCGCCCGATCCTGTGGCTTGTGGAGCTTTACAGGCAAACGGAGCAAATGGAGGTGACGGTGAAGTCTGGAGGCAGCGTGACGAGCGCCGTGTGGCTGCAGTGCGTAATGAGCTCCGCCAACCTCTGCAAAACCAACGGGACAACCGTCAGCCACCCTTCAAGGGACACTGTTGGCTCACGCGATGGCTGAAAAATGCTGCGCTCAGAAAAGCAAGAGAGGGAGAATGCCTAGAACTTACCCACCCTGTTGGTTGTTCCTGTGTTGCTGTAGTTCTCTGACTGGGTGATGGTTCTTCATAGCTCAGAGTGGTCAGACAATTCATGAATGTGAAATCTAGGGTAGCGCTGCGCTGAAAATTATTCAGTACAACTCTGAAGTATCCATAGTACTGGGTGTTAGTAATCCAAGTTAAATGTCCTTGATTTCTGCCCTCCCCCCAATACTGTCTGTCTTTGGCACAAGTTAAGCAAAGGCAACCGCTGGTAGATGCCAGATTGGCCTGCCTGTGCTTTTATTCAGGCCCAGTAACACTTTGTTTGCTCTTTGCTCTTGTTTAAGAACAAACTGCTTCCATGAACCTGAGGACCAAACAGTAACAGCTTTAGGTAACAGAAAAGAGGAAGAGAATCAAATATGGCTTTGGACTTCCCTGGTTGCCTTCAGTGAAGACTTCTGAAAAGCCTGCTTTCAAATTTAGGAAGTGTAATTTGTTTATGGAAATTGTTCTTGATATACAATGACGTAATTTTAAAAACATATTTTAGATAAGGTAAAAGGCTTTCATAATGAAGGCAAAAACTTCAGTGGCCCTGTGAGCTATGGAATGCTTGAAGCCAAATGTATGTGATTAAAAAGAAGTAGTGCTTATTTAGAGACTTCTTTTTCAGATGAGTTTGTGTTTGAGGAATAAGAAAACTCAACATGAGAATTATTTAGGGTCATTTGCTCTTATGAAAACCTGCTTTCCTCCTTCTAGACAGGAGTAAAAGGAACCTGGGAGGATTTGCATTTTGGCAAAGCCACTCTCTGCTGCTTGCATTTCTGTGCATAGGGTGTGGAGTGAAAAGAGAAGTTCCCAAAAAGGCAAAATACTGTTTAAAAATTATGACGCTAAAATGAGCAAATGAACTTACAAGAAAGATCAGTTATATTTATGCCAAAGATTTACAAGTACTTTAAAGCAATCTGTGTTTGACAGGGTAAATTGTCTTTATCATTAAAATGCTAATGAAATGGTAAACATCTGTTATATTTATAATGATAATGCAGCCTGTCAACTACATCTTCCAAGTGCCAGTATTCCTGCCTGGCTCAGATTTGCATACAGATTTGACGGGATGCTGGTGGGAATATATGTGGCTGATAGGAGCAATGCCAGCCTACATGAAATGTAGGTCATTTTTTCTGTGTGTGTTTTTTTTTGTTTGTGTGTGTGTGTTTTTTTTTTTTTTTTTTTTTTTCCCCCCCCCAGAGGGTTATAAAGGTGGGTCTAAAAATCAAACTCCAGTCAAACAGCCTCACTGGAATTTCACTGGAAAGAGTAGAATTTTCAACAATTAAAGGCTCTGCTAAGAGTCTGCAAGATGTGTATGTGCTTCTAGTTTGTACCATCTTTGAATCTAGCGATCACATCTTAGTCTGGTGGCAGCAGCAACACTGGGGACTGAAAAACTGCAAGCAGATTTCAAATATATTTGTCATGTGGAATATCTGTACTCGGCTAAGGAGAGCTAAGAAGATTGCTTTGTTACAGGCAAGGACGCTAATCATTTTTTAATTTTTGAAACTTAACTTTTATACCAAGCACTTTCTATGCCTTGGTTAAGGGCTCTCTCAGAAGCTCAGCTTAACTCTTTTTTAAATGTCAATCACAATTTGACTCTAATCTGTTACATTCTTTTTCTATAAAATGTAGTTAAAATATGTAACTGTAGCTTCACTGAAGTGTGAATGTATGAAGAGAGGACAGGGCTTTTTTTTTTTTTTTAACTCACTAGATGTTTAATTGCTTGTGAACTTTAAAGAGGAACTCATAGAACTTTGACTGATGATGGCAGTTTATAGACTTTACATAACTGAATACAATGTAGTTGCTGTGTGCATACAACTCTGAAATCCAGATTATGCAAATCTACTATTTCAAAACCAGGTAGGAAAAATCATCGTTTTGGCAGTTAAAGACATTTTCTTTGTATAAATCCTCTGAAACACTACTTTGTTGTTGACGTATTTTCCCATTACAAATAAAGAAGTAACTATAGGCATGTTAGCCTTTAGGTTTTTTGTTTTGTTTTTTTTTTTTGTTGTTGTGTTTTTTTTTTTTGCATTTGTGACTGTACTTGAATACTTTGACAGTTGTGTTTTATTCACTGTAAATCAATGAATTTCATGGACTTAGGCAGAATGTGGCATTTAACTGCCTTAAAGATTTGAAACAAGCCTTATGTTTTGAAAGTATTGGAGTAGGAGAAAGGAGAAAATATTCTGCAAGAGTGTGTGTCGGACATGTGCAGCATGAGCTGCACCTTCGAGTGGTGCAGCTCAGCTGAGATGTTCTGTGGTTCTCTCCCCGTAATTGCTGGGGACCCGTCTTTTTGCAATCATCACGCTTTTCCTGTGCAACAGACAAAGAGAGCAGATTATAGCCTGCTATTAATCTGCTAGACCATTATATAACGTTTACTATGCTGCAGCTGCCATCAGAATGGCTGTCTCTTCCCTCTGCAAAATGCAGGCTCGGGGCTGGCAGCGGTAAGTGCTTGGGCCATCCAGGAGCCGCATCTGGGTGCAGAACTCAGCTGCTCTCTCAGGTACGACAGGATGGGTTTGATGTGCTGTGTGGAGGCAGGAGGGTGAGGTGAAAGAGGGGAAGAGTCTCCTTTGACTTGAGCTTTGTGTGCCTTTAACAAGGAGAGAGAGAGACTTGTGAGTCGATGCCAAGGATTTGATTTTTGGGGAGAAGATGGAGAAAAAACTGCCTAGTTGGCTCACTTTGTTTTTTTCCTCCTGACTGGGTTTAAAAAGCTTGTGCTATATCTGGGAGCAACAATATACTCTGTGTTGGTGGTGTTAACTGTGCTTGAGACCAGGGATGCTCTTGACATAGGACTGTTCCCCCTCAGCTGATGTGCTGGCTGTTGGTGAGGAGGAGCAGGGAATTACAGAGGAATTGTGCACCTCGGTGGGAGGTTGTTCACAGGTGGGAGGTGGATTCACCTTCCTTTGCAGATGTGGGACACTTGCAGCCCTGTATCTGTGCCAGGCAGTATGGAAGCACTTAATCACTATAGAAAGGAGAAACTAAGATTTTTTTATTATTATTTTTAATTTCAGTGGAGGAAAAATTGTTCATTTGATTTGTATTTGATTTCAGGAAAAAAAAAATACTCCTGCAGGCATAGCTGGCATACCAGACACACTGTTGTGCAAATAGGGCAGGCAGCTCATTATAAGTGAATATTTGGACATCTGTACCTTCTCATTCCTTCAGGGTCCTGTTGGGGGTGGTGCTCAGGTGCATTTAGAAATGATTTCTGAATGTACAAATCTGAAAAGCTCCTGTTTAGATTTAGGCTTCCATTAAGAAAATGTTGTTTTCCATAGCATGTAAAGAAATCTGAGTTCATTTGCGTGCCGTTTGATTACTTAATACAGTATAATAGTTTGCTATTTATTAGTATCATTGCATTTGTTTAGATGTTCAGTGAAAAGATATTTGTGCAGCACCTGATACTTCACTGCCAGGAAAGAAAAACGAAACATGCTATTAGCTGTGTGAAGCAAACCTCTCAACTTCAGCTTGCGTATATTGTCTGTGCCTGCTGATCTAATAGGCAACCATGAATTGCAAAAGCATCTGCCTTCCGCAGGCACCCATCCCAGCCTTTTTGGCACAGGAAAAAAAATCAGTTTTAGAAAGGATTTATTCTACCTGCCCGTGTGATTTATATACCATGTGTCTCCTCTTCAGCCTCTCAGTAGCCAGAGCCATGGGAGAGTGCTCTGCCTCATCTTTAGGAAGTAGTTTCCTTTAATGATATTAACTCCTCCAGGGCCACTTTATTGCCTTTGTGTAGTGTTTTTCTGTTAGGTTGTGTCAGCAAGAGATAGCTGTGCAGACTGTAACGTGAAAGGAGAATTCCCTGAATTCCTGGTTTTCTTTGCTCTTGGCAGGCACCACGACTCTTCCCACCCTTGTGCGCGCACCTACCTTGATGATGCAGCCTTCGCTGGATATCAAACCCTTCATGTCCTTCCCGATGGACAGCAGTTCTGCTGTCGGATTCTTCCCAAATTTTAACACAGTAAGTAGAGGTGTTTCCACATTTGGTTTCAGTTTGTTCTTTCCAAGCCAGTTCAAATATCCGGTCTTTAAAGCTGCCTTTTAGACTGTGCATCTCTGTTGCAATTTCAGAGAAACTCTTTTGCCTGTGCTATGGTTGTTCCTGTTCTGTGTGGAGCAGTGACAGACTTTTACCCAATCTCCTTGCTGTAAATGGGCCCAATCCTTTTTTAACTTGGCCTGCTGGGGTGGTGTTTGCACATTGGAGTTGAAAAATAACGATTATTAAAAAATGCAATAGGGATTTAATGAGCAATAGAATCCTGTTGAGCATTTGTATGGATGTGTGCCTCTTCATGTCTTGTAAAACTGAGAAAAGCAAAAGATAATGGAAAAATGTGGCAGGTGTAGGACTTCTGACTTAAATAAAGCGAAGGCTGTTACAGCCAGTGACATAACTGGAGGACCTTGCTTATTCTGAACAACAATAATAAAATCTAAAATTGTGCAGCTCACCCAAGTAGAAAATGTTAATCGGACACTTTTTCTTTATGGTAAGGCATTTTCACGTTTTTCTTAATGTTTCGGCAGTAAAATATTATTGTGAAAACAACGATGCCAAATGTTGCTGTCTCTACAGTTTTCAGAGCAACAATAACAAAAAATGCTCCTTTGTAGTTTGCACTTCCTAATAGGTTCATTAACAGGATCTGAATGTTACTAAAAACATTTCTTTGCTGTAGTTCTTTAATTATCTTAAATTTATTGGACCTACAAATTGCCATTTGCCAACCAAGTTTCCACATGTGGAGATAATTCAGCAAGGAATGAGACTGTAAGTAACAAGCTAATAGTGACAGGAAGGGATCAAGCTCTGGTCACAGTGTAAATAGTTTCTACACAATTAGTAAATATGGTGGACTCTTATGTGGCTGTTGCATGAATGGTGCAGCATTGTTGTTGTCGCCCTCACTGAGGGGGATGGAAGACTCAGATGTATTTATATGGGATATGTGAGGATGTGCATCTTACAGATTAAGGGTTATATGTATGTGCATGTGCTCAAAGTTCTGAGTTTAGATATGTTTAAAGTGCAAGCAAAGCTCCATGCAATTTTAAGATACTATGTCATTTTTATCTTCTAGGCATAGTGTAATTCATGTTCATTTTCCATCCTCTTCCTAATAAACGGAAGAATTTGATAGCGTAGCAATTTGCTTTTAAATAATATTGTGATTATAGCTGAGATTTTTTTTTAAAGCTGTACATAAAGACTTTGAGAACCTCTTCAGGGATATGGTTGGTTTAGAGACCACCGCTGTTATTTGCTTACTGGCATTACTGTCTACGTGAGTTGCAGTTATTCTAGAGGCAAGCTCATTTGGATGGTTAGACAGGTTTGCCTGTGTACACTGGCTTACAGTTATCTGGCTTAAATTCTGTTTGCTTAATTCTTAGTGTTTATCCTTCACACCTGTCACTTCCCTCCAAATCTATATGGGTTTTATTTAAAAACAGAGGTTTGGGGTCAGCAGAGAACATTGTCAGCTCACTGTATACTTCTGCCACTGGATTTTTTGATAACCGCATAAAATCATACCACTGTGTACTGTAAACATGCTGCATTTTAACACCGCTTTGCTGAGGACCCCTAGTTCACTGCTATTCTATTTCTAGTTCAGATGTAATTTATCTTGCAGGTGTTGCTTTTCCCTCATGGTCTTTTATGATGGACTTTATCTAAAGCTTGTTGGAAAACTGACTCATTTATGGTTGTCTTTGGAGAGACACAGTGAATATCAGCTGTCATTCATTCCCTTTATTGTAATTCAGCACAACCTTTGCAAATGTAGATTTCTCTGTGTGTGTATATATGTATATATATATAAACATACATATTTTTCCCCTATAAATGAAAGTGGCGAAGAAAGCATTTTTTTTTTTTTTTAAGGGAAGGGGTCCTTTACCAAAATTTGACTAAACAAAACTAAAATCCAATTAATCCATAATATATGCATCTTCTGAAGTCCCTGTCTTCTTCATACTGTGCAGTAGCATAATGTTTTTGCCCTTTTTCAAAAGCAACAACAACAAATCAAACAAACAAAAAACTTGACCCTCATGTTATGGAGTCATCCAGAAATCTACATGTGTAACTCCCAAGGCTGCCTGTAGAGCAGTGTTATACGGGGAAGTCCTGCAGCGTCAGTCACTGAATCTCTGCCTTTAGTAGGACCCTGGTGCATGTGCCAGGCTTGGATCAGGCTTTCAAACACTCACTGAAAGTGAGGGAAAAAATCTAGTGAATTCCTTGGATTTAGCTCTTTATTTTTCAATAGCAGTCATGTCTAGAAACACTTCTTCTGAACCTTGTCAGGAGGCAGTTTCTAGCTTAATGGCTGGTGACCTGAAAAAAGAAAAGTTTCTGTGTGAGAGCTTGATACAGCAGCTATCCAGCCAGAGAACAGGTAAAATATATTAACTAGAAAAATCTTTAAAAGAATGCTCCCTACAGTTCCCTAAAGAAGTTCTCCTGTTTACAGAAGTATAGTTAAAATTTGAGTAAAACTCTGAAAATGTGTGGCACTGCAGATGAAATGCAACATGCTTCATCTTGTCTTATTTCTAGTTCTTGTCTCATTTGTGAAAATGCTCTCATCACTCTGCATGCATTACTTTAAGATGAAGCTCTAGGCAGAACCTGTTTCCACCCTGCCCCCCTCCATTCCGCAAGAAATACTTCTGGTATATCTTATTTTCTGGAGAAAATGGTATGATTTAGTTAAAAAGTCTTCCTTTCTATTTCTTTTAAGTACATTAATAGTTTTAAAAAATGCTCTGGATATATGTACAATATTAATTGATTCAGTTTACTTTCTACCTTTGAGATTCCCTTTATGGAGGAAATGGGCACCTTAGGACTTGCTTATTATGTTGGCAAAATAACTTGGAAAATGATTTGCCACTAACTCCTTGGAGACATACCTTTAATCCTCAATGGGAGAACCTTTTTGTTGCAACGGTTCAGCCAGAAATGGGTCGCCGAAGTGCAGAAAAAAGGATTCCCAGCAGAGAAAAGGTGCTCTGTTCTTGGCTGATCTTTTTACAGTTCTAGCAAATAGTTCTGTCGGAACAGGACAGACATGATTCTGTCACAACCTGAACCTTATTTTCTTCATGGAAGTATTGTAGCAACTGATCCAAGGGGGACAGCATATGCATCCCAGCCTCCTCAAGCTTCCAAAAGCTCTGTCTCAGTTACTGATTTCCCCTCTGCCTGAAACGCACAGTTTGAAGCAAATCTCAGGAGGCATAATTTAAAATGTTCCTGTATGTAGCAAAATGACATCTAGCCTTTTAGGAAAGAGCTTCTCAAGTTGGTACTTCCAGTTTGTAGGAGGTGCTGTACAAAAAGGTATTGCTTAAATAGAGCTTTTTTTTTTAAGCATGTTAAAATGATTTTAATAATTTCTAAACATCTGACATCTTGCACATTTCTTACCTTGAAAGATCTGTAAGACTTTGAGCTTAGGTAAATTTAATTAAAAACAGAATTAATATTACCATACAATCTTTCTTCTGTCCTCATTACACATTTATTACCATGCAATCTTGAATCTTACCTTTGCTACCTCATTCACCCCACAGCTTCACCTTACATATGACATTCCTTCCTCCCACCTCTGTGGTTCATTCTTCCATGTCATCCATCTCGTGGAGTGAATGAGGAGAAGACACTGCATGACAACCATGTTGTCAAGGTTGTAGCAATACAGTCTCTTAGAGTGGCTGAAAGCAATGTTTTTGCCTTGCAAAGCAACCCTGATGGTTGCAGGCTGCACCCCCTGTAAAGCATGCGTGCAGCCTAGAAGTAGTCTCCCAAACTCTAAACACTCTCTACTTTCCTAAAAGGACATTTGGAATCAGAGCAGCACTTGATGATTCAAATTAAATCAGATTAATACGACCAGGGCCTGGCAGGCTGCATAAAAGCAGTATCAGCAGTTTCTGAAGCTCTATCATCACAGAAAATAATCAGCTATGCCTATGTTTCTGCAGAGTTTGTGATGGCCCCGGGGGTAATCAGATTGTAATATCTCTTATAGCTTTCACTAGTTAGATGTTCCCCATCTAACTAGATCATGATTGGTTTCTAAATGCTGGTTCATGCCTTTGCATTTTAGAGGACACAGGGATTAACGTGGCCTAGTTACTGCTTCAGTGTCCCTTTCTCATCAATTAGAAGGCTGGTTCTTTACTTGAGCTGGGATCCCCCTTGCAAAGCGGACCAGAAGTGTTTTACACCTGCCACGGACGGTGAGCCAGCTGGAGGGGCTCCGGGGAAGGGGAAGAGGAGCTGACTGGTAATGCAAAAGTCTCTGACTTCTCTCCAGCATCAGGCTTGCCTGGACTATCCCTGGCCTAGCTCCAAGAAAACTACTTGGAAGGTTTTGGTTGCTCTCTCCTCTTCTGCATTTTCAGTTATGTCCCTCATTTTTATCTGCTATCTAGTTTACATTCCGTCTCCCTCAAATTTGGAGGAAACGAACCAGAAACAGTGGCCTGAAGATTAGACCATGGTGCGCTCCCTGCGCCCTGACTGCCTCCTCCAGTGCGCCAAGTGCCTCCGATCCTTCTGGCAAGCTGCTCCTCCTCTTGTTTCCTTAGCACGACCTGAATTCCAGCTACTTAGTAGTTGGCTGCAGTGCCAAAACACACTGGAGCACAGAGAAGGCAGTTACAGATGCAGCCGACTGGACGTTGCCAACCAGTTGTCCCCTGCTGCCTTTATCTTTGCCCTACAGAGCACGTGCGCCGAGTTTCCCCTTCTCCTCTTCTGCAAAGAGCTCAACTGCTTATTTCATCTCTCAGAAATACTTGAAAGAGCAGGTGATCTTTTGGAAGAGCTCTCCCTTACTAACGGAGATAAGGCTAACTGCACAGAAAAGAAATTTAAGCAATTAATTAAATCAAAGTTATATTAAAGAATTAAATAGTGTTGTGTAGCTGGGTGCTCTCTCTCTCTCTCTCTCTCTCTCTATATATATATATATATATGCATGCATGTATATATTTTGCAGGGAATGGCATTTTTTTCTTACAGCTATTTATATGGCCTTTATTTATGGACAGGGCAGGCGCCCTTCAGCTTGGCCTTTCTTTGTTGAACACTTCAAAATATTCTGACTTCACCATTCTGGAGCCTCCAGAGTTCATGTTTTCCAAATCACATGCAGGCTCACCCAGGATGTTATCTTTTATACTGATTAGGAAGTAAAAGAGAAAAAATAAATGTCTTCCCAGATACTGATGTGAGAGAAAGCCAGAGGGTTGGGAACTACAGAGTCAAGTCCAGGTTCAGGAAACCCAGACTTCTACTCTTCTCCTTAGTTCCTGTTTGCCTTCCTTCCCTAACTCTCTTCTCCAGCATTATCTGGTTCCCAACCCACTTATACATCATTTTTTCCTTTTTCCTGTAATTCCTTTTCCTTGTGTCCTTTTTCTTTTTGAACTTAGAGAATTGCTCCTTGTTTCTCTGGCTTGGATGCAAGCCAGCAGGGAGCTCCTCCTTTCACCTGTGATAGCAATTTATGGAAGATTTCTACTAACCCTTTGAATGCCCTGAAACATGCTTATTCCTAACAAGGTATTTTCCCCACAAAATACTTGTGCCATTTCTGGTGAAACTTTCAAAAAAGCTTCAGCTTGAAGCAAACACCTGGTAAGATGAACTTAGATATGGGGGAAAAAAAAGAATACTGCTAAAGGCTGGGAGTTGTCAATCAATCTTTGTCTGACAGGCACTACAGCTTGTGCTATTTCAATTTTAAAGTGTAGATTTCCTAGTTCCTGTAAGATTCTCCTTGAAATCACATTTCTTTATTAAGTAATTAATTAAGTATTTTTTGGTTTGTGTTTATAATACATATTGCTCTCATTTGAAAACAAAACCGTTGTATAATAATACAAACTCTTGCAAAGAAAATGCTCCTCATATATTAATCATCGCCTAATGATTCTGGTTATTTTGGATTTTCTCAGTTAGAAATCAGATGGAGTAATTACTACATTAGGAACCAGATCAAAAACCCTGGCTCTAAATAGAGAGTGCATTGACTTAGCAAAAGAGAAATCAACAGATGCAATAGCCTCTTCCTAGTCACTTCGCAGGAGCTCTGTGTTCAAGGTGCAGATTTGAAAAACTGTTGTTCCTAAACTGCATCTTGAGTTATTGTGCACACCAGTAACTTGATCGTTCTTTACGAAATAAAATCTTCTGTGTACAAATCCTATAAATCCCAAGTCCTCTTGAAAACTTTCTCCTTAGCTGTATGGTTCATCTCTGTATTTACAGGAAGCTTGGATTTAGTGTCTCTGACATCTCTGCAGTGAATGTTTCTTTTTCTGGTCAACACAGGGAAAAGGAGCTTTTATCTTTGTGAAGGTGCTTTGTACTCTAACGTGTTCATGACGCAAGGAAGCTGTTTAAAGAGCAAGGTTTGTTAGCTTGAGAATTTCATGTGTTAGGATGTTGAAGGATGGTTTACAAAAGGTCTGTGAGGGAGCAGCCCTGCTCACAGCCAGCGGTGGCAGATTTACAGCCTGAGACAGGACACGTTGCACCTGTTGTACTTAGGAAGATTTCAGTAGCTTCTACTTTTATGAAGTCTTTTGTCCTAATTAAAAAATACAGAAAACCTTTAGAAGACTCTAAATTCTTAATGTGTATCTAATAAACATAGAGTATCTGCTTCTGTAGCATGCCGGCTTTGCCTGGTTGTTTTTCCCAGCGCTCACTTAAAGCTGCATTACGTTCTTGCACGAGAAGCAAGAATTAATGCATTAATTCATTATTGATAAATAACAACAATTTAGCTAAGAATTCTTTTTGTACTCTTGCTTTCTGAATGTGGACTTTTAGAAGCTCTCAACTTTCTGACAATTTTAGAATGCAGTATAGTGATTTAAAGTCATAGTGTGAAACCTGCCTTTCTGTAGCACAGCTGAAAGCTGCTGATATGCAGATTTGAAGCCATGGAGCAGCCCATTTCTATCACCTGAGCAGGACTGATTTGAAGATCTGTCATTCAAGCTGGTCTTCACCTGTATTCCAGCCATGTGGGCTCACGGTGGAGACATTACAATCTTCAGCTGCTTCACTATGTTAGCACTGGGTAGAGGATTGCATTTCTTGTTCACATATTGGAGAAAAAAAAGTTGTCTGCCTTTGCAAGCTTTGAGTCTTATTTACTTAGATTTAAAAAAATATGTGTATTTTATTATATTAAGTTTCAGGACAGGTTTGATTGGAGATGGAGTGCTCCTTCAAAGATTTATTTCTAAATACAGGGCTTTTTAATCACAAGCATTTTAAAAGCTGTTGACTTAATGCGTCCTGGTTATTGGGGGTAAAAAGCAACAGCAAGAAAAAGCCCTCATTATTGACTTGTAAATGAAGAAAGAACTATTCTCCTAACTCCTTGCAAAGAGTGGATAACAGTTTTCAGCTAAAACACTTCGGAAAATCTCAGTCCTGAAATGCCTCACATTAATATTCAGCTACTTTATGTATTGGTATTCAGGCATTTTATGCACTTGCATTCAAATATGTATTTATATAATTTATCATCTTTCTAGATTTTTATTTCAATAAGTGAAAGGTAGTAGCATTAATTCATCCTGCAAGATTAGGCTTCCTGTGTCTCTATTCTCTCTTGTTCACAGATTTAATCGAGGCCACGAGTTTGACCCTAGCCTCTCTTTGCGCCCTTCAGAATTACAAAGGTAATTCTAATGTGGCTAATGGGTCGTCATCCACTTTTACGTGGTACTGGTGTCCTGAGCAGGCTGGGAGCAAGAAAACTGCCAGGAAGACTTAGAGCAGAACCTCAGGAGGAAAAGGGTTATCTCCAAGATGAAATCAAAAATTAAAAGTCTTGCTTAACCGCACATTATCAAAGTTACAAGCTCCTCGGCTTGAGGTTTTTGGCAGAATTCTGTTGAAAGGTAATTTTTCATACTGTTTTGAAGATTCACATTACTGTCAGGCGGTAATAGCATAACAAGAAGAACATAACTCTTAGGGTATGTTATTAATCTGCGTTCCTGTAAGTCTCAAACTGTGGAATGTTTTTACATTTGCTGCATCTGGAGGCAAGCTGCTTTTGGTGATGTTTTTTGTTTAGCTAATAAATTTATTTTAATAATAAATAGCAGTTATATAGCATCTTCTATCAGAGGATTGTGAAGAGCTGTAAGCATGTTATTTAGGCCTTCGGGCCTTTTTGTGGGTTGTAAATACTTTTATTCCCATTTTAAAGATTAATAATAGAAGGCTTAGTCAGGTGAAGCAACTCATCTACAGTTGAAGTTGTAAGCCAGTAGAACCACCAAGCTGAATTCCTAAAGGATTAGCTAAAACCATCAGCTTTGATACTTGTCTTTGTACTGTTTCTCAGGTTTAATCTTTCATGATCCTAAAAACTCACCTTACAGTGAGTTTTGTACTGAGTGCAAAATCTTGTACTGCAGTGGAAGAATGATCTGTATGGATTAAAAGAAAAAGAATCTTCTGATTTAACTTAAACCTGAATTCAGTTCGGTACAAAACAAAGCATTAAACCTCAGATATATATGTTTTTCCTCATTCTCCATTTGGGAGTGCAAGAAATCTCTTTTGTCTCTGCTTTTGTCTGGAAACCTTTTCAGCATCTTTTAGTTTCTTTACTTCTACTCTTAAATCCTTTGATCTTTTCTGGAGCAAAAACATGACACTCTTCTACTGTAAGGATTAATTCTAGTGTGAACAGAAGCATTATCAATGCTTAGCTGGTTGATAGCTCCCGTTGTTCACATTACAAACTCAGTCCTTTCACGTATCCAAGCCCTCACCTGTGAATAAGTCGTGTGAGAAAAGGAGACCCCATTCTGAATTTTTTTGCTATGGTATCTTACCCGTTCTTCCTTTCCTTGTACTAAGCCTTTCAGAGATCAGATATAAAATTCTAGTTATCTTCATTTATTGCTATTTTTAAAACACCTGTAATAATTCATTTTTAGAACTCTTTTTCCTAAGGTTGCATAAATTGTTTTTCTAAACTAGACCTTATTTTTAATATGTAAAAAATATATACGTGGGTGAAGGAGAGGAAGACGAGAGAGAACAGCGCCAGCATTGAAATATTCAACTATATTATAACAATAATTCAACTAGATGAAAAACCTACTGATCCAACTGAAGATTTGCAGTGTGGTGATATTTCAGTCAGTTCCCTGTGGGTCAGGGCACATCCTCGGATGTGGAGGGATGTGTGATGGTCAAATCCAGAGTGTCAGCACACAGGCTGGCTTAAGTGGTCATGCTAGTAAATACGCAGGGCTCTGCCTCCCAGGGTAGTGCTGGGGCAAAAAGGTTAATGCAGTTCTGGTTGGAAGAAACGAGCTTTAATTAAGTAGGTAAAGAGAAATTACACTGGAGCACACTTTTCACATCTAGTGCCTATATTTTAATGGCATATAGAAAATCTGAAGAGGATTCAGAGAAAAACTCCAAAATGAATCAAGGTCTTAATAATGAGAGGCTTAAGGAACTTTTTTTATTTAGTTTATCAAACAGAAGGTTAAGAGCTGATCTGATTGCACAGTATAAATATCTGCATCCTCAAAAGGTGTCTGACATGAGGGTGCACTTTAATCTAATACAGAGAGGCACAACTAGGTCGAGCGGTTTATAACAGACATAGGAAGGAAGGGTTTTTAACTGTGGGAATAATCGACCGCTAGCAGAGCTTCCCTGTGAGGTCGTGCATTTCTCTTAGCTGGAAACTTCTAAGTCAAGATTTGGGTTTTCCTTTTTTGCCTTTCCCCTAAAATTTAAGCCCTGGTTGACCACAAATTATTGAACTTCATAATAAGAAAGGCTGAAATGCTCCAGTAGGTAAAACTGTGCTCTGCATTATTCAGGAAATGAGATATAGTGGTTCCTTCTGCCCTAAAAGCCTATGAACCCATAAGGTGCATTTTTTGAAGGGGGAACACGCAAGAGCACAGCAGGCAGTGCTGGAGGACCTCACGTAGAAACGCGGGGAGGGGAGGGCAGGGGGTCTGCCCAGCAGGACACAGAAAAGCAACGTCCCACATGCTGGTCTTGCAGCCCTGCAAGCCTGTTCACAGAAACAGTGTCAATTTTCAGCTTTTAAAAAATAAAATTAAGCTTTATCTGTACTTCTAAACGGATGAAGGCCAATTTATTAGTATTTCATTTCTTTTGAGACATAAAGGTTATTCCCAGTTGTAGGTGCCTTTTAGTAGGCTTGTAGAAATGTAAACTCCCAATGGTCTTTTTTTGTGTATTTTTTTAGTATTCAGTGTTATTCTAACATCTCTTCATGGATGTCTGTGTTGTCTGACGTGCTAACAAATGAACTTCCGCAAGATCTTTGTTTTGCTCTTAGATGCTTTTGGGCTGAATTTACTGGCTAGTAGTGCATGGTGGCAGCTACTGTTTGCTTGAGGGAAGGTGGCACTTAGGGCTGAACTGATCAAGAGAGGGAGAAGCAAACACAGTAAGAAGTTGCATTCAGCTGGTCTATCTGCTGCAGAGGTTTTCTCTCGGAGTGTGATGTTGCTTCTGTATTTTGGGAACCATGTGGGAGGGACGGGAGATATTAGTCCCTGTGCTCCTTCCTCTGTTTCAACAGATGCCCAAAGTGCATGCTGGCATCTTTCTATGTCTGGGGAAAGACATCAATGTAGAACTAAAAAAAAATTAGAGAGAGAGAGAGAGAGGGATACTGATATACGATCATCCTCAGCTGCAGACATACTAGCTGTTTGCCTCTAGTTACTAGCCATTTACCTCTGCTTGACTTTTCTGACCCCAAACCACTGTGAGGAACATTGAGATAGAAATGTGGGAGGGAGGTGTTTAGAGAGAGTGTATATATGTATGTGTGTGTTGTGTACATATATATATAAAAAAATAGCAAAACAGAGTATGCCCTGGTGAGGGTACAGGCACTAGTCAAGCAGGCAGGTGAGTAGGGAGCTTATCAGACTGCTCACAATGAAATAAAGCGGTGCTGACTCCAGGGTTGCTTGTAATGCAGAATGAGCAAGGACATATATAACAGTACAGTGCTCACCTCAACAGTAAATTACATATAGTATTAGCCCAATGAGAGAAATGTCCTCTGCTGTGACAAAAGTAGCACTAATGTAAAAAGGGGTTCTCGCTAGTTGGCTTTGCTGAAAAGCATAAAGCTATCACATCGTAATGTTAGATTTTCTGATTTTATTATTTTTTTCCACACTGTTTATTTGATTATACACTGGACATTTTAAATGTGTTCTGTTGAGTACATGCATTCACCCATATAACTGCATTAGTCATCACAACATGTAGAGGTCTGGTAGGAGGGTGTATAAATGGCAGAGTTCACAATAAGCTTCAGTGTGAGCTCTGTAATGGCAATGAGCCCAGTGTTACTGAGAGCTGGGGTTCAAATACAGAATGAATTCATGCTGGTGTAAGGCCTTGTGGTCTAGAAGGGTGTTTGCTGCTGGTTACTTGCTTATAATGAAGAAGGAAAAGAAAGAAAAAAAAAAAGGACATAAAGTAGGACTGCTGTCAAACAGCGTAGGAAAAAATCTCAATTTACATTCTGCCATTGCACTGGTAACTTATGTATGCCACTGTTTGCTCCCTTTAATTACCAGAGGGAAACATTGGATTATAGTATCAGCTTGTTCCATATACTGTTTGAAAATTTGCTTTATCAGAGTGAAATGGCATAGTGTGCCTCAGGGTCACTTTCTGTGTTTTTACAGAAGCTTCTTAATCACCAGTGTTTAAGTGATACTCATTTAAAGCTCTTATTCCCATTTATCTATACTCTGTTTACAAATGCTTTTCTAATTACACAACTCTAGATTTGATTTAAGAGTTATGCCATGATATGAGCTAGTGGAAGGGATGGCATAAATTCCCAGTAACAGTTTCAAATTTTACTACTCTGAATTGAATAGAGATCCTATCTAACAGAGGTCACTTGCTGTTAAACAGAGGTGCTGTTATTGGTAACTGTTATGAGAAGATGGAACTTTTGGATGTATATCTTGGTAGAAGTGATGGCAATAACATATGTGACACTTGCTTTAACCTCCTTCAATAGCTATAGGAAGAGAAAGAAAATTTAGATATTAGGTTATTAAGTGAAAATAGCAATGTATAGCAATGCTCAGACACTAGCCCAGGTGTCTAACCAGTAATTTATCATGTTACTTCATCCAAGTTCCAAGTCATACAAAAATCCGGGCTTATGTAAGCTTTTAAACTGGAGATTGCAGCCAAGCAAAACTAATAAAAATATTCTGTATTTGCCATACCACAAGAACATTTTTTTCTGCAATACAGCATCCCCTCATTTAAATAATAGGCTTAAATTGCTCTTAATCTTTATGTTGTAACGGCTTACCCCTTGACAGGATCAGTGTGATTCATTGTCTTTGAGGCTTGCAAATTGGGTTTTCTAGTGTCAGCTGTGTGTAAAGAGGCTGTTCAAATGGCTTCTAACCAGCGCTTCAGTTTCAAGGAAGGAGTTCTTCTCATGCCCTTAGCCAATTTATTCTTTTTCTCCTTCCAAAGCAGGTTTACCTGACTCTTAGAAGTCTGAATCAGCTCCTAAAATTCACCACGGAAAAATCTGTGAATACCTAGATATATTGCTGCTCAGGAGAGTTTTACTGGTAGTACAATTTAGGCTATTAGGAAGGAAGCTGAAGCAAGATTTTCTGTTGCTTTTTCTGAAGTGCTCATGGTATCTTGGGACCAGGAAGAGTTAGAATTGTAGTTCCTGGCTGAAATGATGCCAAAAGTTAATGTTCTAGAGCATAACTCCACCATATACAGAGGTAAGGCAACCTACCTGTCATGAGTGAGGGAAGGCCAATATGTGAAAGAGCATATGGTTCAGGATGAAGGCAGAGGCAATTCTGTGTTGTCAAATAGAAGAGAGACCAAATGATAAAAGTAGCAAAAGAGGAAATACAGGAGTGTGGTCTAAGTAGGGGAGCAACTAGAGACCTTCAGCTGTGATGCCGCTGATTTTCAGGATTGGTAAAAATCTGAGAAATAGGGAGGGAAGACTTAAGAATTTCGAACCGACAAAGTGGTTGGTGGACAGTTCGTTCAATCTTGTGCTTGAAAAACTACTCTGTAACCATAACTGTAACTTAAAAAACTGTTCATTAAGGAGCAACAAGAGCTAAAAAATCTCGCTCCGTGTGTGTGCTTAAGTACTTAAAATGAAGAAGGTTGTTGAAAAGAATTTAGAAGTAGCTAAGAGAAGCTTTTAGGTAGTGAGGAGTTTGCTAAAGGGGCAGCTTGGATTCAGCATTTACCACACATGCAGAAGGTCTAAAGAAAAGGTAAAAGGAAGCTGGATAGAGCTGAACAGAAGAGTAAGGAAAGATGTTAGAAATGATAAGACATCCTTTGAAATGATGAGATTGTGTGTCGGTGAAGACTATAAAAAAAGAAAAATAAAACAAAGTCACAGACTTTAGCAGATTACTGATTATGATGATGTGTATCAACTCATCTCAAACTGCTTTTGTACTTGAGGACCCAAAGGGTGCCTAAAATGATGCAGGTTTTAATAACACATTCCAAGGAAGTATGTAAACTATTGAGACATATGTTTGTGTTAGGAAATTAGTAAAAACCTCAGTAAAGACTAGTATGAGGGTATACCAGATTACCTGTAAACTTTCTGGAAATGGTCAATATAGTTCCTTTTTAAAGGAAGACCCTATGTTGCAAGCATATCAGAGGTCTTTGCAGGGGTCAACAGCATGTGGATATGGGTGTCCTGATTGACAATTTGGCATTTCCTTTTTTTTTTTTTTTTTTTCTTTCCCCAAAAGTCTCATGGCAGGTTTGTTTAAGAAAAATTGCTCCAGAGGTAAGAGCGTGCAGATGGGGAAACATCAGCTCTTGCAAAAGGGATAATCTGCAAGAATCTGTGGTGAGACCTGTGCTGTTCAACACATTCATAAGTAATCTGCATAGGCACTTAAATGAGCACGTTTGCTGATGACCTGAAGTCCTCCTAGGTAGCGAGGACAAAAAAAGACCGAAAAATTGCAAATAACCTTAAGGGAGCCCAAGAGGCTGAACAATAAATGACAGCTGACATTCCATCTAGATAATTTTAAAGTGATGCACGTAGAAGGAAAAACTCATAGTAATTTCACATGTCCAAAGATGAGCTGTGAGTGGCTGTTAACACTTCAGAGTAAGGTCCAGAGGTTATGGTAGGTGATTTAGTGAAAACATCAGCTCAGAGTTTGATACGTGAATACGGTGCTTGATTCCTACCCATCTCTTCAAAATATTTAAATGAATTGTTAAAATGTGGTCTAATGAGAAGGAATTTGCATTTGCAGTAGCTGTTCAACTTATTTTATAGAACAGATTTTTAAAAACTGGTATTTGCTGGGTGGGGAAAGGACCCTGCAAAGTCATTTCCAAATATGCACCTCAACCAACTGCTCTTCCCTCTTTCCTATTCCCTTCCTCCCTGTAATGAAGAGGATAATTTTATGTAGTTACCTGAGATCAGGTTACCCCGCAGCATTAATCTCCTAGCAGAGAGATACTATTTTACTTTTCCAGCATACTGTAATCGACCCGAGTTTCTGATATATTTAAAGCCTATTAATAGTTAATGCAGCACTTCTTGGGTTCTTACCGCGAGCAGCCGGCGACCGGGGCCCGGCTCCGGCAAGGATCGGTCTCCGCTCCCCTGCGGATGCTGTGGTGCTCGGGGAGGCAGCCGGGACTCGCTCATCCTGCGAGTTTGTCCTCGTGCTGCTGCTCTCTCTGGAATGGGGATTTCTTTGCACCCTACGCGCTGAACCTACCGCGGTAGGGCCCGAATCTTGGTGCTGTGGACGGCTACCAGCAGTCCCCAGGAGAGGCACTCATCCCTTCTCCCTTTTGTGAGTGGGACTGCTGACGCTCCTGGGTATTTTGGCTGTTTCTCTTCACTGCTCACACACTTCGATTGGTTGAGGTACTTTTTAGCATTACTCTTTGGTCTAGATTAGCGTAATAATTTATAGTTAAGCTGAAAGGCAAAGCATATCTTCTGTTCACAAAAAGAAAAATAAAAAATGCATGCTATTAGGTAGTAGATTATCTGAAATCCTGTTGTTACACAGGTATGACTCCAAACATGTTTTAATTTATGTGTTTGTGCATGTGCATATATGCAGGAAAAATCTTCATAATCACATGTTTAGCCTTCCAGAGAAATGAAAATTGCACTAAGGGAAAATCACAGTATTTGTCCTTTGGGTTTAGAAATTCTGAAAGCACCCGGTTTACTATTATAATTCTTTAACTAATGAATCATTAACTTCAACTTTTCTGCCTTCCCTTTATAATTGATCTTAATATGAAACGCAATATGCACCATATGAGGCTGTTAGGTCCAAGCTCATGTGCAAAGCAGGGTCAGCTCTGGTATCAGCCTGAGTATGCTATTTTATGTGAGTTGTGAAGATGCTTCTGAATTCTTTTGAGTCAGGAAATTTATTTTAGTCCATGTTACATCACGAATGACGCTACGCTTAAACGAGGCTGCCTCTGAGCAGCAGTCGCAGTTAAAACTCCTTTTCCTGAGCAGCCAGAGCAGTTCTCCAATTCCAGCAGAGCTAACAGAGCTTCTCAAGTCTTGAGCTGAATTGGTGACCTGCAGGAGTCCTGATGTTTAGAAAAGATGTAAGCACTTTTCTGTTTCTGAATATCTCCAGTCAAATTTAGGATTGCTTTATTCAGCAATTTACTCATCTCAAAATTTTTGAGAGTCAAAGAATTTTCTGGAGCATGGTAACTTCTGTAACCTTTTGTCATACAAATGATCCCTGTGTCCTCTGCTAACCTGGATACTCTCCCTGATGCCATCCCTTGTCAGTGCTGCTTTGGAAATGCTTGGGATTGCGTCAAGTTTTCCCAGCAAGTGATAGTTCTGGTGAAGCCTGCACAGAACCTCCTCTTGTGAAGAGGTCTTCATGGAAGGCTATTTTCCAACCAGTGCTGATGTTTATCAGCAAATAGAAATAATTCTACTTTGTTAAGGACTAAAAGCATTTTTAATAATGAGTCTCTGGAGCTAGCAAACCATGCAGGAGAGCTTTCAGTGGGCTCCTTGCATGCTGGATGTGACACTGAGACCCTGAGAGCACAGAGAATGCACAGGGTTGGAAGAGGGACCATGTAGTAGCCTAGGGGTGGCAGCAGCAAGGGAGCTGCCTTGTTTTCCGTAGTCTCTGGCATGTTACCAATTTCCTAACCTGAGCTAAATCTAATTATTTGAAGGCTGAAATTATTTTCTCTTGTTTAATTAAAAAAAAAAAAGAAAGAATAGAGAAATCTTATAGCAGCAGAAAGCATTTTTTTTCAAGCTTTTTCTGTAAGGTATATTGCCCTGAGAACCTGTAATTGGTTATTGTTTGTTTTCCAGATGGATCCTGTGCAAAAAGCAGTTATAAATCATACATTTGGAGTGTCCATTCCCCCAAAGAAGAAACAAGTCATTTCTTGTAATGTCTGCCAGCTTCGTTTTAACTCTGATGTGAGTATTGACAATTTCTCTCTCTTTCTCCTTTTTCTGTTTTCTGTTTTTGTTGTTGTTGTTGTGCTGATATTTTGTACACTTGGACATAGAAGTCTGTAGTGATATCCAGCTCTTTGATTTTTCTTGCAGGTTCCTGGCAACTAGAGGTTTTTCATGTGAACTTAGTTGATCAGTAGAGACAGGCACCACTAAGGTCAAATGACCGGCTGAGCACCAGAGCTGACTTAACACACATCTTCCTCCCTGGGTTTGAGCACTAGGCAGTGTAGCTTTTCTCATGTTCATAGATGTGAAAGACTTGCAAAATCCAATGTCATGTCCATTGATGGCAGCCCATTTGATAGGCTGTTAATCCTGGAGAGGTACTGCATAAAGAAATTCCTAAAAAATAAATAAATAAATAAAATGAGGACTTTTCCAATGTCTTCTTTTGGTTTCATACTACTTCTAGAAGAAAATTGGGTATCTGCCTTTTTCACATGTTATTCCTACATGCCTTCTGAGAATGTAAGTGTCCATAAAAAGAGTTTCTTCTGAAAAAAGGTCACCTGTTCTGTAAGTTTTAGGGGTAATGTATATGAACCTTTACTTCTAACTGTCTCTTAAGAGTGATCAAATACAAGGAAGTTGAGGTGTAATTCAGAAGAGTATATTCCAAAATGAGTGAGGATGAGTGATCCTGCCCCTGGAGGAGCAGCTTGCTCTGTCTGCATTGACTTTCAGAGGGACAAGTAGCACTTCAAGGCTGTCATATTAGTTTATGGCTTAAAAGTCAGAAAGAAAAAGAGCTGAAATATTATATTGTTTTGTACGTCCGCCAACCAGTTTTTCCTATTTAGACTTGCTCAGAATGTAGAACAAATATCACTTGCACCAGTGGCATCACGGAGCATGGGAGATTACACCCTTGTTTTTTCTTTTGGGAGGGTTATATTCATCCTGTGCCATCTTTTCATTTTTTCTAAATGTTCTAAAAATGCTCAGTTCTGGTACTAGAAAACATATAAACGTGCTTTTCTAATGGAGAGTAATGGTGAGAGCAGATGAAGCATCATGGACATAGTTAGCATTAGTTTGCTTTATCCCAGGACCTTCTTAAACATCCTGCAAATTTTATTTTAGAAGATTCTGAGATTCTAGTGAAAGTTTTTTTATTTAAATGAAAAAATGAAATAACCAGAGTATACAGAGTTATTTGTAGAAGAATTTTCTTAGCATTTTTATTTAAAAAGTTGTCTAGTCTCTTATTAGGTTATTCAGTTTCTTCCAGCTTCTTCTACCTCCAGGTTCAGGCTTCTGACCTTAAGAGTTGAATATCTAAGTGCTTATTTCCTTTTCTTTGACAGAGATTAAGCTTATTTTATCTGCATTGTCGTATTTTCACCGAAATACTGCTAATGTCCTATCAACTAAGCTCTTCAGTCTCTTATGTAGGTAGAATCTTTTTATATGTGTACACACATATACACGCACATGCAAGCACTCATATACGTTTTTCATTACGTATAATTACACACGTGCACACGTGTTTTCTTGTGGCAGTTATTCCTGGAAAGGGTGATACGTAGTTCTCTCAATTTGTTATAATCTTCGTAAGAATTTGTTGAGAATTTTTCTGGTGACATCAAAATTGTGATAGTTTTCATTAAAACTTCGGGGATGTCAGCACAGTATGCTGTAAAATGAGAACTGTAGTACAGCTGTCACACTTGCGATTTCTTCCCCTTGCTCTGCCAGGTTGATGTGGTCTGTGTTGCTGATGGCCATTTTGTTCCTTTGAACTTACTTTGACCTAAATTATGCAAGCAAATTAAATAAGAATGACAGAACTAAGCTATTAAGTGATTTTCTTACTTTTGTTCTCCTAAACAAATTTCAGCTATGTGGTCTTTGAAGCTTCTGGCCTGATTTTTGCAGCACTTTTTTATATTGTATGAATAATATCTAGACTAGTGCATATTCATCTGTGAGAAGAAGAAGAAAATTGCATTCTTTGCCTGGAAGCTTCTCATATTGCGTACACCCACTGGTCTTGATCAGTAGACCAAAACATTTCTGACTACTCAATTTATAGATTTGAAAACTCCTATTAAATGAATAAATTGCAACGGTTTCAGATTTCTTCTCTAAGCCTCTGTAGGTTTATCTTTGGCTGCACTGTTCTGGAGATGGAGATGGGTCTACAGCGGTCAGGAAGAGAAAGTCTGATTTCAGGGATGGACCCTTTTAGATAAGCTGTCCCCACTGTGGGAGTAAAAGCATCTGATGTTTAAGTGATGTCTCTTATTTTGAAAAACAAAAACTGCTAAATTAATGTTATTTTTCTTCTACCATATTGTAATTTAAGAGGAGTTTTCTAACTGAATTCAGGATCTCCCAGTCTTCTGTTGTTTTAAAAGGATTTTTAAAAGGTACAAGAGTAAAAGATCTGTATACAAACCCTAAGCTCAGACTCATTTTAGACTGATCTCTAGTATGTGCTTCAAAAAAGATGGATTTTGTCTAATACACTCTATGCATTGGAGGTTAATCTCTGAATATCTGAGTAAAATAAATATATCGCCTCAAGAGAGACTGCTTCTCAACCTGGCTCTCTTCCATAAGTCTCAAAAGAGTGTTTAAGGAACAACCATATGGAGTTTGGGGAGAGGTGAAAGGTTTGGGGATTTTTTTTTTTCCCTCCCCCTAGTTCTTAAGCAGAAAATGCTACAAGAGGAAAGTTGTTAGTAAAGAAAATAAGCCAGTGCAGTAAAAAAATTGTTTGGCTTGGAATCGGTAGCTTTTAGTGTCCAAAAATGACTCCTGTCAGTAGTAGTTGTGTCTTCCAATTTCTTCTTCACACAAAGATTTCCAGAATTGTTTGAATTACTTTTTGTCTTTGATTGTGCATCGTTTATATTTGTGTTTCAAAAATAGGAAGTCTAAATTGCAAAAATAGGTCCTGGCAAACTTAGAGTCAGTAGTTGCTGGAAGATTAAATTTGGTTATGAAATCCCTTTATATAAAGGGTCCCTAATTATAAAAATTATATTAAGAGCCTCACTGCACTGTCTAGTACTCATACCCCCATCATAAATTATGAATCTTTATGCAGGAACAATCCTGTAAGTGCCAAGTAGGGATGGCTAAAACCAAATAAATGGTGAGTTTTCAAAAGGTGCTTGAAAGTTTTTTATTTTATTATTTTAACAGTTTCCCCTTCTCTAAGTAAACCAAAGATCCCTATTATCTACGAATAGAAAAACTTATAGCTTTTAGACTTGTAGGAGAGTCAAAACTTACACTTTAAGGTTGATTTACTGAAACTGGAACAAGAAGCACAAGCTATTTCATCACTAAATGCATGTCAAAGCCATTTGCTGAATTTTAGCTTTCAGTGTATTAATTTTATGCAGAATTACATATTTAATAAATCATAAATTTTAATAAATTATCAATATTAGTAATTTTCAAATTGTGAATACTGAGAAGGGCAAATGTGTGCCCGAGACAGAAATTTAAAAAAAGCTAAGCCTGACATGGTACAGAAAGAAAGCTTCCTGATTAACAGAATTTAGACTCTTGGAAAACTTTTTAAATCACTAAAAGTCTACAGTAGCAGTAGTCTGTTATTCAATATATATGCATGCTATGTAAGTGAAAACTTTATATAATTTTGCATTTGGTGTTCCTTGTTTGCTTGTTTACATGTATACTATTTTTTGTGTATATACACAGAAAATCTAAGTGCACATTTCTAATGCTGTGAAGAGTCTAAGATGACATAGATTGTGAAGACAGTTTAAAAACTAGAGTGAAAATATGATAGATCCTTTTCTGGAATACTACAGTTTTATGTATGCAAGTAATTTAAGGGAGATTCTATACATTACCTTGTAATGCTAGTGTGGCCTTTGGTTGTTGTTCCCTTTGCCATTTTCCTATCCTCTCTACAATGAGCTACTGTCAGAAGGCAAAGACTACACATTTTATTTATAGAACTTCTATGCAAATGTACAAGTGTTCATCATGAATGAACATTTCCCAAATTAATCTTTAGATATTAATGCTATTAACTTTGACAGTGGGCAGCCAATTCAGTTAAGGAACATCATGTCTTCCTCATTTGAAGAGGACCAAATTTACATATATGTGTTTGTGTTTGCATACATTCAGGCACTCAGGCCACTCAAGACTTTTAATCATCTAGTACTTACTCCTGAAGTTTTCTCTGAAATTTCTGGAGTTTACTCTGTATTTAAGAGAATTTGGAAGGGTTGTTCAAACTGCTTATGGCAGTTCTGTGTCCTTAGATGTCCCAGCTGACCTCCAGCTGCATGTCCTCTGTCAGACCTATCAGCCTGGTACCACAGATGCTCAAATGACTGGAGACAGTTTTTCACCCTAAGTATCAGCCAGAACATCTTCATTAGTTATGTGATAAATATTGCTTAAACAACCTCAGTTATCCCTGATATTACATCAATATTAATACTAGAGATAAGTAGTTATAAGTCAAGGGTGTTAAGGTTCAGATTATTACAACTTTAATTTGATGTTAATCATAGGGATGGCATTTCATCCTTATGTTCAAGGAAAGTAAATGAAGAAAAAGTTAAAAGGGAATAGAGAGAACATAGTTTCTTCCTAAGCTGATTTCTCATGGCAGTAGCTACCAGAAGTCAACTGGTGATGAGTTAAGTTTGAAAAACAGTTGGAAAAGGTGTCTTTTTATGAGGAATAGCAGCTGATGAGATTTATTAGAATAGATACTCAACTGGCATACTGATTTCATTCTGTGCAGACAGACATGCTTTGAAAAAGTTAGTTAAAACAAAAACCCTCCTATCGGCTGATAGCTGCATTTGGATTTCCTCCAGTATATAAACAAACCTATTTTTTTTTTTGGCCACAAAATTTATGTTAACACTTTAATTTTTTTAAAAAAAAATTCTATGTGGTGGTGAAACAGTAAGTGTTTCAATGCAATAATGTCTAGTGTGTCAGTAAAATTTAAGCTATGGTCATGTGTTATTCAGCTATGAGAAATTTAGAAATATCTCAGTGATATTCACTGTCATCAGAATATTAAACAGAAGAGGAAAAATCCATGTGGAACAAGTTGTTATAGTGAGTCAGATTTTGCACACCAGTACAGGCCAGCAGAGCAAGGGGCACAACTCTATTCCAAAAAGAGGAAGCAAGGCATTCAGAGAGAGATCTAGCTCAGCCTTTCTAAAATATTTTTTTTTCCAAGAATTCTGGGAGTCCTTCCAAACCCAGATATACCAATGGTATATCTGTATGGACTCTACACATAAGCTTTGCTAAATAAGCTTTCATGTTAACTATGTAAGCCAGGTTCATCCTTACTTTTTCTGTTACGGGCATTCTTATAAAAACAAAAAGCAGCTTGAATGAGTTTGCTGCCTTTTTACGATACCCACAAGAGACTCCAATAGCAAAGGGCACGAGAAAAGCGACTTGTTTTTTATCCCACATAGTTTCGTGTCTGTCTTGGCTCAATCTTCCTTCTGGCCACCAGACAAATCCACAGCTTCTCCCGCAGCTGCCGTGTGGCCGCCAGTCCCTCTGGCAGCTGGGAGCTTTGACCACATTGTGCCCGAGTTGTCTGTTGCGTTCTCTTGTTGTGTCCGACACTACAACTTAAAACCGTAAGAGAAAGGTAAGTCATAGTTGGAGGGGCACCCCTTTTGGCTTCTGAAAATTGCTTTTTCTCCGTATCTGTTATTTTCAAGTAACCTCTCTTTGCTCTTCTCTCTCACTGTTTGCATTGATGCTCGCAACATTTTTGGAGCTTGAGCATTATACAGTAATGTCAGCAGTAATCCATTCACTTTCCTGGTCTGCCGTGCTTTGGGTACTCCATGCTTACTTGCAAATATATTATGTCAGCAGTCAACTCTTTATGGGGTAGGGTAGAGGGAAAAATAATGTTTTCATTTGTTGATCATATCTAAAAGAAAATGGTTATTTGTGTATGCCTCCTCCTTTTCTTACTGCATACTTGTTCATACTTGTGTTCATCGGATAAAGTCTGGTAGGTGCCACTTTATTGATCAGAAAGGATGTTATTTGATTAAAACACACTTGTGTTTATGTAGTGGGCTGCAGTCTGTGAGTGTTGATGATAGGTCAATAGTATTTTTCCAGATCACCCATAAATATACTCGGAAATCAAGAAAAAAATCACGAAAGTAAATTCAAAAACAGCTGTTGTAACAATTGTAGAAGATGCTAAAGGTCGTATTCTTAAATACATTCAAAGCTAATAAAAAGGTGCCATGATGGCAATTGTATTTTAGAAAAGCCAAAGGCTAATTTGTGAAGTTTAGGTAAGTGTTACTAAGTACTAACTTTGCGAATTAGAATGAATTACTCATGCTGTCAAAAAGATACCACATAAAATGATCAACAACTTCAAATAAAATTCTGCAGGACTGTTGTGGTCTTTTGTCAGATGTTTTACATTTTCTGTATAAATAAGTTGTTTATATTGATTCTTCGGGTTTGGAAGGTAGTGAAGCAGTTAGGAGGTAATTAAAAGCATAAATTCCTGAATCTTGTGAAGGTAATTCTCTGGTTTGTAGACAGAGCTGACAAAATGCTGCAGATTTTTATCTTCAACATGACAGAAATATTGCATGATTATAGGGTGTAGGTTATAGTGTTCTGAAAGTTCTGCTCAAATAACAGCTATTTAACAAAGCTTTTCTCTAAGTTTGATTAGAGAGTTGATTTCTTATTACTTGGTTGATCTGTACAGAATTTCCATTCTTTCCATGTCCTCTTGAGCAGTAGGTAACATTCTTGGAGAATAATACTACAACAAAAACACTGTAGTTTTGCAGATTTCTTCAATTAAATATATGCTTAATATCAAACTAAAGATAAAACTGAAAAATTTCAACCCAATTCCTAATTATCACATTATATAATTTTCACATAAATTATACAATACTAGTCTCTAATTTTTATTTTATTTATTGCTTTTTTGGATTTACGTGCTCACATAAATATGCATGCTATTCTAACATGATGCTAACAGGTACGCTAGATAGTCATATATTTCTTCAACTTTTCTTCAGTGTCTTATTTTAAGAAAGGGAGTGTAATAGTTTAGGATTTGTTGCAAATTATGATTTATTCTGGAGTTAAATGACTCTTTGGTGCTTCAACCTTGCAAAGAGGAAAGCCTTGCTAGTGGGACTGCTATCACTGCAGCCATGGCAGAAGGTTTTTCATGGAGCACGTGCAGTAGCACATGCTTTTATTACACAACTTCTCCCAACTGTCTAATCTAACACAATTTTGGTTACTCTAGTCACTTTCACAGCTTTATGTAAATTGAGAGAATTTTTTATGTTTGAGACTATGTAGTTATGTTGGCAGTTTTTTGTAGTAGATGCAGACATGTATGCATCCTTAACTTTATACATGTCCTGTCCTAATGAATTCTGATGAAGAATATTGTCCATAAATATCATTGAGTTCAGGATATAGAAACCTTGACTGCAGCACTCTATGTGGTATAGATGTTCAGTTGTATCATTATTTAATGGCATATTATGCCTCATACCAGGAAGCTGTGCATGATATGATAATGTATTTGAGTATAATATGACTTTTTTTAATGGAATATAATTTATGCTGTGAGTCTTTCTGTAATCTCCGCTTCTGTTTAATATAGGATAAAAAGCCTGGTATTTGTCAGAGTTAATAAAGTGTATGTGTATAATGGATGGTTTTGTGATAGTGTTCTGCAGATACATGTTTTTATCTTTTCACTTTTCTTTTGAATGTTAGGAGAGAAGGTTTTCCCGCTTATTGTGGCAATTGTCCATTTTAGTTGTAATTAAGAAATCTAAATTCTCTTTAGTTTTGCTACAAACTTGGGTAAGTCGCACAGGTTGACTTTCAAATATTCTTAGAATCTCTATTCCTGCCAAATTAAAGGTAAAAAATGATGAATTCTCAGCACTTGCAGAAGTTTTGCAAGTCCTTGCTTGAATTTGTGCTTTTAATAGGCGTGTTATTGCTTATGTTTCAGCACTTCTTTAGGTCTCATTTTATAACTTTCAGACACAAATCACATTGATTTAAATTAAGCTTAAGTCAGTCAAGGATTTGGCAATTTAGGGTTAAAAAAATGAATATTGCAAGGGCAAAAATACTGGTCAAATTCATATTCCAATATTTCAGATGTAAGACATTAACCTGAGCTTCACTTGTGGACACTTCAGAGTCTGTTTCTCTGGACCTCTCTCTTTCTCTCTCTCTTTCTTGCTAGCTTACTGTTCCACATATATTTCACTTAATGTGTTCGTTCTCAAACTGGATAACCTTGTAGTAGGCTCAGTTCACCTTAACTGCTGAAGGTTCAAAGATCTATTTCCATCCAGCTTGATTAAAGGGCTATGTCAGCTGATCCTAATGAAACCCGAAAATACGGCTGACCACACATGCACGCACACTGAACCAGAGACCTACGATGTAGTCAAATGTTGCATCAGGTTGTCATTGAAAAATCCTGTAGATGAATATTTCAGCTCGTTAGGTTGTAATAAATTCAGTTAATTAGTCATTCACATGCCAAATAGATTCTCAAACTCGCTCACCTATGAGCTGTCAAAATGAATAGTGCTGATTTCAAATACACTGTCAGTCATTGCTCCTGACAGGGGTAATTTTCTGTCATCCTTTGTACTGCAGTCTTTTCTGAATTTTAAAGATTTCTTAAAGTAATATCACTATCAAAGAATCTGTATGTTTTTTATGTTTCCCAGTTATTTATATGTACGTCTATATATAGCAGTACTTATACATATGTAAATGTAAGGCAAGGCTACCATCATTTTCTCTTTTTATTCCAGAAAACTCTAAAGAGCAGTGAGTTTTGTAATACAGTTGCAATTAGAACTGCAATAGAACTGTATCCTGTGTTATTTTAGTTTAGCGCCTTTATCAAAAGAGCTAAATAA
This sequence comes from Tinamus guttatus, assembly GCF_000705375.1. The sequence continues at coordinate 161,689 of NW_010587117.1, read as the reverse complement.
AATAAATTGTATAGTTACAGACATAAAAAGGATTTAAAAATGTTAGATCCAACTTTTAGATCCAACTGCTGGGTGAAATATGGGCAGTAATTAGCAATTGAATATTGCATCACTGTTATAACAGTTTTATATACGGCACAGCTTTTCTCTTTGCCTCATTGTTACTGGGCAATGCCTGTGAAGTTTAAGCATTATAAAATGATGAAAAATATGACAATCTAAAACTATAGTTAGAGTACATAGTATATCATGGGTTATATGTCCAAAAACGGACAAGTCTCTGATATAAACTGGTGTACGTCAGTTCTGGCAAATTCTGCACAAGCACATTGTTCATGTTAAAGCAGATAAATATATAGGGATGGTTTAGGAACATAAACTTAGGCCAGATGAGGTGGGAGAATCTCTTTCATGAAATTGCAAATCAGAAAGTGATTTGGGTCCTGCAGCAGATAATCAGGGAAGTCTGAATTTTTGTTCCATCCAAAAGAGGCTTATGTGTTTAGAAAACATTGCTTCAGGACCTCAAGGGATGCCCCTGAACCTCATATTGAAAAGAGTATCCATTTTCTCGCTTAAAGTGCAGAGATATGTGGAAAGAGCCTAACAGAGGTTCAACAAAATCCAGTCACTGCACAACGAAAATAAACAAGTTCAGAGAGATAAATGATATGCACTTATCTGAGCAAGTGGACCACTGAAGCAGTTTATCAAAGGTGTTTTTTCTATCTCTAGCAACTTCAATATCAAGAGCAAACCATGTTTTCTCCTAAGGAATATGGGTTAGTGTCGAGCAGCTTTGGGAAGGGTTACTGTTTTCAGAAGCCACACTTGGGTTGTCACAACCGTGCTTTTTGGCTTTGCATAATGTACAATTACAAAATTGGTAATATAACAATTGCAATAATTATGTCAATGAAATCAAAAAGGAGGCCATTCACCACTTTTCCTTGGGGCTTTGCTTGTGTTTATGGAGATCCTAATATTAATTCTGCCTGGGCTTGTTTGTTCTCAACAGGTCTCATGTGCACTAAGTGAGGATTGAATGAAAGGAATCAAAGACTGTAGTAGGTTATCACTGATATTGCAGGCGTTATTATTGCAAATATCAGCAGAAAGGCTTATTATCAATGATCTGACTTATTAAGCCTTTCTCTTGAGTGCACCTATGTCTCTTATGTCGTAGCTTCCACCTCAGGCAGCATATGATCCTATCTACAGCACATGTACGCACGGAGCATAGTTATTGTTCAAATATTTAAAGGGACATCATCAACTGGAGAACATTTGAGTGGAAAATCTCATTCATGCTATTATTTACAGTTAAAAGTATAAGAACAGGCAAAGATTTTTATATATATATATATATATAATATATAAAAATATATATATACACACACCTCAATTTTTAGCTTTGCATTTTTGTACATTGTATTGCATGAGTAGTTGATTTAATTCTGTTGACGGTGAACACTGCTTCTGGTGCTTTATATAGCTACAGCAAAGCTGAAATGAAATGGGCCAAGCCCAGCAAGGGTGGAGGGGTCAGGGGTGACAATACCTAGCTCCTCTGCCTGCATAAGGCACACGTGTGTGACAAGGTGCAACAGATCTGTGCTCCTCTGCCTCCGCTCAGCACTCAGTAGCTCCAACCCAGAAGTTGACAAGTGTCCCTTTAAGTAGTGTATATAGTAGTGGTTGTAGAGTCATTTAGTTGTTTCTTTATAATCTTTTACTTGTGTTTGTATACATGTTAATTTCCAAAGGTGCTAAAATAACAAAGTAGTTTAATAGCTACTAATGAGTAAAAATCTTACTGTTTTCTATAATAAAAACTAAAAAAAAAGAAAAATCAATTTCCAAGGCATTCAAGATAAAATTTATCTAGCAGCACTTCTGAATGCTTGCTTACTGAATTTTCCCCAAAAGAAAAATGTAGCCATAACGAGTTACTTCTGCTGTTTCTTTTGAGGCAGGAAGCTCAGTGTTCCCCAGGGTGAACAAGCACTTACAGTGCTCCAGCATTTAGGAACTTCACTAAATTTTAGTTGCAGTTCTCCACTAGTTTTAATGGTGCATATAACTTTTGTGCTAACTCCAACAGGCACAGTTTTGTACCTATTCTCTTACCTGTTCCATCTGATACTGCTGTTTGTTTACACTGTGTGACAAAAAAATTATTGATATGTGCTGTCCCAAGGTGACTTTATTATGATTCCTGTTTCTGTTGACCTTAAAGCAAATTTCCTCATTAGGGCAGCCCTGTTTGACACACCTAACACATTCATTTGCTTTTTATAAAGCGTGTAATTTGTTTCATGCCTTGCTTCATTTAACACAATGAACTTAAGTAAAATAATCCTAATCAATTGGAGAGAGATGACGTGTTTTTGCATGAACAAAGCAAAAGTTTCCTTGCGTTGATGTTTTTATATGCCAGGTGCCAAGATGTGGTCATCTTGTTGCCTGAAGCATGCTTTCTTTGAGCCTTTTGATTTATACTACACTATTAACTTATTAGTTAATATGTAACCTTCAATAGAGGCACCTATTAGTGTTTCCTCAGTCATTAAAGCAATGACATTCATCTTACTAGTGATGTAAAGCTACTGCTAAATAGTATAATGTGCAGTGTTACACAAGTAGATTTTGTTTTGTATAATACTACGTGCATTGCTCATTTTTGATAAACTTTTTTTTTAGCTCAGGAGAATTACTGAAAACTCAATATAGCTGAAATTTCCAAACTTTGGAGTTTGGACTGAGCACATAGTTTCATAGCTTTGCAGCTGAAGAAGATAAGGCTTGATTTGTTAAGGTAGCAGAGCAGGTCAGCTAAAATCAAGAAGAATAATGGGGACTTGAAATAATTGAAAAACAGGCACAGTCCAGTTTTAACTATGCAACTTTGAAAACCCCAGCCTAGTTTGTATGGATAGCTTTATGACAGAGGTGAAATGTTTCATTTTAATACACATTTCTTCTCTTATGTTCAAGCAGACAAAGGGGAACATACTAAATATAACAGATTTTATCGAAGATGATGATAATAAAAATAAGCTCCTCCATTTCCTATCCTTACAGTTCCAGTTTTCTTAGGCTTTGGAAAAAACTACCCCAGGCAGTTTATGGAACAATCATCACTGATTAATAATTTGTTTCCTGTGTTTCACTTGGGTCTGTTAAAGTTTATAGATACCATGTTTCTTCTTTTTTTATCCCTTCTTGATCTAATAGTTAAGTCATAATGTCATTAATGGCAGTTTCAATTGCTGTTAGTGTGATAATGAAAGCACTTTATGACTTTTGTACTAGATCAAACATAAGGGAAGAGATGGATTGTTTGATCCGGTTACATCATGGTATATTTTTCTCACTCTAAGCAGTAGAAACAGAACATGAAAACTGAATAGGATCTTTTGCAATTGGATGTGTTTGTTGTGTAGCTTTTAAATCTTTAAGCAACTTATAAGCAAAGAATTACATTGAAAGTGACAGAACTTAATTTAGTCTCGAAGCATCTTGTTCAAGTTACCAAAAACATATCCTGCTCATTAAAATCCTACCCTTTCAATATTATAAGAATTTACATTTAGAAAAAGTGTTAGGGTTAAGCTCCTAAATTTTTTAGGTGGAATAGCATGGTGCCTACTATTGAAAGTGTCAGTCTTCTGCCTTATACGTTGTGTTATGTGTAAGTACGAAACCAAGTGAACCTGATTTGTTCTCCTTTGTAGAGCCAGGCCGAGGCCCACTACAAAGGAAGTAAACATGCCAAGAAGGTCAAAGCACTAGAGGCAACGAAAAATAAACCAAAAGTTGGTTCTTCCAAGGACAACGCAAAGGCTAATACAACCTGCTCCACCACGCCAGTCACAGCCAACCTCTCTGACAAATCAGGTCAATGAATTTTTTGTTGTTGTTCTACATTTTTTCTATATGCCAAATTTTCTCCTTTTTTGATTGTATGAGGAAATCTGATTGTAGGAAACTGATCCGTGACTTGTATTTTCTACACTGTTTAGTATGCTTTCTTATACAGAATGGATTAGTTTGGAATTATCAAAGCATTTTTCACATCTTTAAAATGTCTGATAAACCTGAATGTTAAAGTATTTTGTTTGTTTGTTTGTTTGTTTCCAAATAGTTGAGACCCTCTTGTGACACGTACTTTTATAAGCTGTGAATGCTGTTAATCTGGCAATGAGGGATGCATGGGGGCTGGGGTGGGAGTCAGGTCTGTGATGTGTATGTTTAACTGACTTTGAAATCTGAGGCACAAGAAATCTCTTAAAAAAAAAATGTTTCCTTTATGAATAATATTGCTCAAACATGCAAGTACAACTGCAGTATATTAAGGGAAGCCTCCTGGCATGGATATTTCCTGGCTTTCCCAGCCTCAGTGATGCTTGCACAGTTCTGCTTTTCACTTTTTTCTTTCCCATGTTAGTAATCTGAGGGGGATCATTACCAGTAACTGCAGGAGAACTGTGCAAGTCTTCCTGTTCTGTCAGCCTGATGTTACTGAATGAAACGAGAATTTCCTTAACTTCTGGCAGACCAAAGTCTTGTTCTTGTCATCCAGGAAAAAGCACCTTTGGGTTTCCTAAGTGCTGCTCTAATAGTCTGCTGCTGAAACATTTGCTTTTGCCTTGGTAGCCATTTACTAGCCTTTTCACCAGAACTGAGCTTTACTCAAATGCCTTAAATTGGATGCCATGGACAGTTCCCTATTAAAGAAAAAATAGAGCATTT
>NW_010587117.1:141796-156871 GCF_000705375.1 Tinamus guttatus | reverse complement strand
TAAAGAAAACTTCCATTACAGTTTATAATTAAAATAATATAATAATTTAATGTAATTATAGAGTGCCTCCCCCCATGCCAAGGACTTTGGCCCAAATAATGTAAATTTCAGAAGCTTTTCTTCACTGCAGCATCATTTTCATCTCTATTTTATGTAAATCCAGAGCTATCTCACGCAGCTCTTAATGCCAGACTACAAGATTGGTCCCTAACATAGTTCTTTTTTTTTTTCTTTTTTTTCTTTTTTTTTTTTTTTTTCTCTCTATGGCATATACCTAAAATTGTTCACTCATATGTTCATTTTTTCTGAGAGGGAATAATACAATCTAATCCAATGACAAGGGAAATCTGCTCTTGAAGTTGTTATATCACCCTGCTGACAGTAGGTTGTTATACGCCATATGCCATACAACAACCTACTATCAAAACAGGGGCAATTGATTACTTTGCATGAGTTAGCCCGATTACCATCTGCGCCTGTTGGAATGTGCAATTGCAAGTGTTCCTGCCTTCAAAATAAATCACAGTGGCAATATAGTTAAATGCTTTCCGCTAGTTAGGAGAAAAGTGGAATTCTCTGTGAAAGATGCTGAAGGATGCTGTGTGTGGTTTTTTTTTTTTTTTTTTTTTTTAAGAGTAACATAAAACGATCAACCATGGTGGAAGGCATTCCTTTGGAAACGGGCAGGAGCAGCAACTACAACAACACGCTTTAGAGTATTTAGGGTGTGTTTAAATATAGCTCTGCAATAAAAGCCTGTGCATCTGTGATTGCAGGCCAGCGTAGCCTAGACACTTACAGTGATGGGCTCTAGGAATGCATGTAATAATAACTGGGCTGAAACGTCACTGTTTGCTTCTCAAACACAGAGGAATTCTTTGATCCCAATTCCAAATAAAAATAAATAGCTCAAAATGAAGCAGACGGAAGATTGCAGTCTCACCTTATTTGCATTTTGTTTTGATATAGAAATCAGAAAGTAAATGCAAATATTTTAAACTACTCAAAGGAGTCAGAACCAGGTTTCAGAGTATGAAAGACCGTTTTCTATCTTTGATCCATTCAGCATATGAACCATTTTCCTTCTATCAGTGAGAGAGCTATTTATGAATTTATATATATATATATATATATATACACACATATTTATATATAGGCATTTCAAGTTCAGTCCTAATTCAAGTAAGATGAGAAGGCAGTGCTACTTGGGAATTTATAGGTCCAGATGAACCCTCTGGACGATTCAACTATGACAACTACTCTTTTCTTCTGGCTGGTATAGGAATATATAACATTACGACCTCAGCTAAGTCAGACTTAGAACCCTGTTTCAATTCCTGGTGGCTCTTACTACTGTTTTGTTCTGCAGCTGTGTGTCAGGGCAGTTAAACCATAAGTTGATAGTGTCCAGCTGATGACATCTTACAAACATATGAGTGTTTCTGTGCTGATCTGCTATGCAGGGCAATAACTGCAGGAAGGGGACCCAACTGGAAAGCTGTGTATTGCCAGCTTCTTCATCCTAGCTAATAATTAAAACTATGCAACTAAAATGAGCTGTTTTGATTGAGAAACAGGTAGTCCTGAAGAACATGTCATCATGGCAGGGTGCAGTGCTGCGTCTGTCACTGAATGGGCTAGCTCAGGTTGTGACAGCAATTGGACACACCAGTTCATGCAGTAACTACCATTTTGGCTTGTACCATAAATTTGGTCTATTAGGTGGGATTGGCAACTCCCAAGCTTTTTTTTATCAGACCTAGAAAGGTTGATTGTGAGGGTCTCGTCTGTCATTTTTCCTTCGGCAAGGGCTCTGCATGAGATGCTTGGTAATAAAAACTGAATATTCCTTCCTTTCATTCCCCAATGGTAGAGTGTAGTGTTTAATCACATATACTCTGGAGCATTATAAAGGATTGGTTTTCTCCAGTGTGCCAATTACCAGAGCTGTTTATTCATTGGCTACCAGTGAGATGTAATGTCCTCAGGGAGGACTCTGTTCATATTTCACAACTGCACCATCAGGACACTCCCAAGCAGTGTCATTTTTATTGCTTATTTTAAAAATATTTCTGCCAATGCTAAAATTATAAGCTTTTCCATATGCATCTCTGCAATGTGAATATCCGAAGATAGCCAGTTCTCATAAAAAAAAATAATAATAATAATAAAACCTTTTCTTCACCTTAGCATATATTTTCACTCATCATTGTATTTTCCACTCATTTCAAAGAAAAAAACTTGTCTGCATAGCTGCAATAAACATGTTTTTAAGTGATAATCCCCAAGGAACACAAGAAGGTGCATGAGGCTTCCACAGTTGAACTCTACTGTATTTATTCCCAGGAATTCTGAGTTACTTGCTATATAGGTGTTGTCGTAAGAACCACGAAATACACGGTGCTTCTAAATGTATTTATTCTTTAATACTCTTGTCCTGACTAAAACCATCCCAAATCATGTAGACCTCAAAAGCTCCGCTCTTTATGTTGTGACAAAATTTCAATTTATGTGTTTTGTCACTAAAAATAATAATTGAGGCAGGCCAGAAATTGTGTTGTCATTATATGCATCCAGCTGTGCATTTCCAGCTGTGGAGAAATGGTTATTCAGGTGCTTGCTCTTCTCAGCAAGAAATGGTTACATTAGGTTTGAGCTTTAAACTCCTCCTCTCCTGTCACTTATTTCTTTCCTCTTCAAAAGAGGATTTTCAAGCCTTATCCTTCTGTGTCTGTCATCTTACAAATTGAATGGGAAGGCAATTATTTTGCACATTTTGGTGTTGATGAACTTCTGGAAAGACCTTCATGTGTTCAGGTATTTCTTCAGTCTGTCTAAAATAATGCTAAATAGCATGTATCAAATCCTGTACTCTACCAAAAACTGACTGAAGGTGTCATGAACTGAAAAAGCAGCTCTGTGACTGGCACCATTTACACTGATGAGCTGTTGCAATTCCTGTTCAAATTGAAAAAGGTCAGTCTTTTCATTCTCCAGTCATTGCATCAGTCAGAAGTGCATGCAAGCAAGAATTTGTTCTGAAGAAATGGCAGGCTTTTTTTCCCGCAGTTATTTAAAAACAGAAGCTCTCCATTAAAATATATTGTAAGATTTAATTAACCTTTCTTTGGGTGTTCTATATATTGCCTAATCATGTGTGACCCATATCATTAAAATCATATCTTATTATTACTTCCTTTTATTTAATCCAGTGCTAAAAGCTGTAATGTCACTGCATATTTTTTCATTAACATCCTTAAAAGTTTTTAAGCTTTTTTTTTTTTTTTTTTTTTTTTTTTTTTTTACTTTAAGGAGAGGTAAAAATAGGTGTTAACTAACAATATTGACTGATATATATACTAATATAATATTTTGATGTACCTGGATAGTAGGAGCAGAGCCAGGGATGTTCTCAACTACCATAATTTTAACTAACTAATCTATTTAAACATTTGATCTTTCAGATCAACTGTTTTAGATTGTGAGATCAAGCATCTCCTTTTCTCATCTGTGGTGTTTTTGATGTGTTTATTCAAAATTCAATTTTTTTTTATTTTCTGATTTTTATTTAATGGCAAAAATTACTAAAAACTGATTTTAAAAGTTACATATTTGCTCAGAGATAAAAGAGAATGTCACACGTAGCAAAATGCCTGTAACATGGAAACGTTTATTTTATTAAATCATTCTCAATTCATCATTGCTTCTGCAACACATTGTTAAAGTGGTCTTGAGGCCAATAGAGATGGTCGTTTGTCCCAGTAGAGACAACTGCAGTTGGGAATACTTGTTTTGTGTGGGGGGGGGGTTGGCGGTTGTTGTTGTTGTTGTTTTGGGGGGTGATTGTTGCTGTTTTTGCTTTTGGTTTGTTTATTTCTTTTGAGGAACTTTGGGAAGAGTCTGTGCCTCTTAGTTTCCCAAAGCTCATTAAAATATATATCGCTAAAGAAATAAGCCTCTTTTTTTGATTCCAGAGATTTAGATTTGTTATAAGGGAATGCTGGTGATCACGTACATACAGCTGGTAGTTGAATAGAGTTTTGTCTGGTTTTGACTGGTGCCAGTTGTGAAACAGTTAAAAGTTATGCTGAGTTTGTAGAATTGGAGACTTAAAAATTCTCCTTTTCTTTCAGTCTTTGAGTGATTTTAGTCTTCAAATGTAAAAGAACAGGTCATGAAAGAGTGGTGAAGCATTGGGCCAGGCTGCCCAGTGAAGTGGTGGAGTCACCATCTCGGCAGTGTTCAAGGAATGTGTAGATGAGGCACTGAGGGACATGGTTTAGCGGGGATGGTGGTGGTGGGTTTACGGTTGGACTCAATGATCTTGAAGATCTTTTCCAACCATGATGATTCTATGACTCTATACCCAAGGGGTGGTGTTGCTTCAAAATGCTTTAGTTTGCTCCTAGGCAAGAAAAGGTTATCCTGTTTTTGAAGCAGAACTCTCATACTGGAAAAGATGTGCTTAGAAGTGGTCCAAAACAGGCTTGCTGGTGGCTTTCTTATTCATTTGCTGTTGAATATTTGCAGAGTGCAGGAAAAGGCCTCAACATGTATAAAATCACACAACAGCTTCTACACACCAGTAATGCAGCAATAAGTCCCTGTGTGATTTTGTTCTTGAAAATATTATTTTTGCTCATATTAAGCTTAAATTTTGCAATATAAATCCAAGCAGCATCCAAAATAGAAATAATAGAAATATATGGAAAAATTACTTCCTGTTGAGTGTTGCTAGGGGAATGCAGGATATGGAAGGAAACCGGGAGAACAAGAAGTTGATTTGTTTGTTTTGAAACAAAAATCGAAACATCCTGCATCTTTAAAAAAAAAAAAAAAAAAAAAAAAAAAAAGGGGGGGGGGGGTGGCAAAAATATGCTTTCCATAGCTACCACGTTATTGAATTAAAATGAGAAATATGCTGTATTTCCTATAACATAAAAATTATGTGTACAAGCAATAGGTTACTTATTTTCAGAGACAGCTAAAATATTTTCATGCCTTTTAGGCAAATTGTATTTGAAATGCAATTTATTGGTCAAATCTTGAGGGCATGACTGAATACTCACAGTACTCGGGCAAAACTGGTGCTGAAATCAGTGAGAAGGCACAATTAGAGATGTCATTTAGCTGAAATGAAGATGAGTGTTTCCTAGTTGACTTCAGTGGCAGTTCTGCCTGGGCAGGTAGTGAATAAGTAGTTCAGAGGCAGTCCCATGAGAATATACTTGCATGCAGAATGTCAGTTCTTCTTGATTCATTTATTTAGACACCCATACATTTTGTATTGAGTTCCGAAACACTTTAGCAGCTGTGGGTAGAATTTTCAGATTATTTTGCACAAACTGCAAGCGAAATATGTTTCTAGTAATATATTTGAGTCATAGGCGGAGGAGGAGGCATTACTTTTATAGTTTAGGAAATGAACCAAGGCTTTTATAAGTAGAAGTGAAGGATGCCAGAGCTGAACACAATATGTTTGTTGTAATCTGAGTATTATATTTCTAAACATTCCTACATTATTAAAACATTATAAAGACAAATAAAGTACAAAAGAGAAGGTTTGCACCTAGGACCTCTAAAATAAATGTGACATAGTCTACAGTGTGAGTGTAAGATTACCTTTGCCGAGATAAAAGTTCATAAACAGTATATCAAGCTTTACCCAAATTGTATTGTAATTGTTTAAATATATGTTTATTTTTCATTCCGGTCAATACAAAGTGGCGTGACTTAGAAAAAAGGAAAGGTATATTTATCTTTAAAAGAAATTTGGCTGCTGCATAGCAAAAGAGCCCAGCAATGCCAAGTTGTACGGATACTCTCACTTTTTTGGGTACTCCTTCAGCTGAGGTCTGGCCTTGCTAGACACTGTGTATGGTTAGAAGATGTCCCTTAGTTAGATCCAACTTGTTTTCAGCTGTGGGCATAGTAGTAGATCCTTCAGATGTACAAATTTCTATTTAAAAATTTCCTAAGCTGTTGTAATAGGGATGAGGTGTGAAGCAGAAAAAATAGACGCCTGCTACATCCACTCAGAAGATGGTGTTTATTTGTAAGTGAACTAATTTTTTCCAGTGCTAACACCCTGGAATGAGGTTGACCCTAGTTAACCAGCAAACACAGTGTTCAGTCTGAAAGTTGTAAAGTAAGAGCAAAAATACATTAAATCTCTTGTCAAATGAGGAAAAGAGAAGTATGACATCAACTAGCAGTCTTTATATATATTAAAAAAAAAAAAAAAAGGCCAGGTTTTTTTTGAGGAACAGAAGTGATAGACTGTGATGGAGCTTTTCTCAGGCCTGCAAATTCCTACCAGGATGCCAAGGAGCCAGTTGGGCGAACGAGTGGCTGGGGTGTTTTTAAGCTCTGCAGCCCAGGCGGTGGATGTAGCCCTGCAGCCTTCGGTCTTTCCGGAGAGAACAGGGAAGGAGCAAATCTCTTCTGTTGGTTTTGCTACCTGGGAAGAGGGACAAAACAAAATGAAGGAATTACAAATGCAAAAAAGCAGAAATGGAGACAGGCAGGTCAAACAGAGACACAAAATGAGCTTGCTGCCATATTTGCTTCAAATGTCCCAGGTAGTACTTTGGCTAACAGTACAAAATCAAATCTTGTTCTTGAGCCTTATTCTTCTGGACAAAGAAATTGTAGTGTGTTGAAACATAAAGTAACATGTTTTGAAATGTGGTATATAATTGGTATATGATAGGTTGGTATATAATATCTTTTATATATATAAAAATCTTTGGTATACAGTAAGTTTTGTGCTGTCCATTGTTTATATGCCTTTTATGTATATTCCACCATAGCTTTTTTTGGTGTGGGCATCTTAATATTTTCTGATTCTCATGAGGCGGCTTTCCTATGAATTACACACATTCAGGCCTTCCAAAACAAACCTTTATAACATGGTGTCTGCAATCCGATTAGTAACAAATATTTTTGTACTCTAAAGGAAGCCTGTTGTTTTGTAAGAAATTCCCTAGGGTCTTTGGCATGTCAAAGCAAAAATACACTAGCTAAGAAATTAATAAGTGTGAACATCAGTGCTGTAAGGTGGCCAGACAAGTAACACTCCTCAAATGAAAATGATGCTTTGGCTCTGCCAGCTGAGAGCGGTGCTGCAGTTAATCTAATAATCAGGGTAGCTGCAGAGTTAACTCAGTATTTCAGAGCCATCCAAGCATTTCCCAATGCAGCTTCAGTATCACCACAATATATGTTTTAGCTTATTTCAATGTACAACTGTTTTTGAGATGCAAAGGCTGGTAGTTGTAGCTTCTATTTGGTTTTATTGTTTTCATATAGAAACAAAGTTGTTTTTTTTAGAATCTGCCAAATACCTATTTCATGAAACAATCTTTCAATTGTACAAAACCTGGCCTTTTGTCAAATGGGTTCAAAGTACAAGGGGGAAAGTTTTTACAAGACCAAAGGTAAGGAGGGAGTTACAGACACGCTGTCTCATTTGCATGTGGGTTTCTTGTGGAGTTTCTCTAGAGCAGAGCCCTGCGGGCTTTGCAGCTCCATTTCTCCATGGACTGCACAACTGGGCAGAACGTAGGTATTCTGTCTGACACCCATGAGAGTCTCATTATTGAGCAACACAGGGATAAAACAAGGTTTCGAAATTCCTTATCGAAGTTAGCTAACTCTGTCTTAATGACTGCGAAGAAATCATGTAATGCTCTTTGTTTGTGTTGAATGCTGCCAGGGGTAGGACAGAGTGCTTATGAATGCTGCAGAGGTTGTGACCACTGATGACTTGATTGCTTTCCTGCTATTGCCTTTATGGCACATATTACTCATAGTGTTCATCCTTTTTCCATAAAAAGGATAATTAATCGCTCAATGCATGCTTTATTTCTTTATAACAGCCAGCAGAAGATAAGATTTTCCAAGAAGAAATTTGCCTTTTTTTTTTTTTTTTTTTCTGGAGCTCTTGTCTGCTTTGCTATTCAGTAGAGATTTTCCAATAGGAGAGGAGAGCCCTTCTTGCCTTCTGGTAGTCACCTCCTTCTTGCATGTAGTTGTAGTTAATGTGCCTGGTTTTCTTTGCTATGCGGTTGATCACTCAAATAATGTGATTTATTGACCCTGTGATTTATTTCCTTTCTCCTTCCATGTTGCTGTTGCTGAATACAGCCCCATATTAGTAGTCCTAGCTGGAGCTGTTGGAAATTGTAGGGAGAACTTTAAAATCGGTTTTGCTCGGAACAGCTTTGCTGCTTTTGCATGCTTCACCGCAAAGTCTCCATTAGTGTCCAAAATCAGCACTTGAAACTAATACCAGTGTTCTGTGGCACAGCTTGTGTGAATTCAAGGGTGTCATGATACAATCTTTGCCTTACATTTCCAGAAATGGCATAAAGCTGTTAAGTATCAGTGCTATGAAACCCTCTAAATAAAATGGAAACCCTTTTTGGAAATCAGCTGGGTTTTAGTTATTGCAGGAAATGGCATATTCAGAAATTCATTTAAGTTTTTCAGAGTCATCAAGGTGTGCCCGTTTTAGAAAGTCATTGCTTCAGCCGTAACGTGGATTTTGTAATGTGCCACCACAACCACGGCTGGTAATGCAAAAGCCTTAGCACCTGGCCATGCGTCAGTTTGCTATGTGGTAGCAGAGCACAGATAACCGTTCGCTGATCGAGTTACACGTTAAATTATTCTGTTCATTTTCTTGTCTCCTCACACGAAGGAAATTGCATTGCAATTCACATGGCCCTTTCCCTCTGTTTTTTGCAATAAGAGGAGGAAGGCCCAAGTAGTCACTGTTTTTCCCAAAGTAGAATCATGAATATCCAAACTTCTGAAAATAGTTTTTCCGTTACGCTCTTTTAGCAGCAGGCAGTATGTTTTGTTATGCAGGCAGGTAGACAAATGCTAAAAATAAGCCTCCATTTCTAGGACAGGGAACTATCAAATGAGCCTCTGAAGAGCCTTGGTGAGGGGTTGCCTAGAGCAGTGGAGGGTGATTTGCAATTTTGAAGTCTGCTTCTGCGCTACGTGGCCTGAGCGTAGGGACATAAGGGGTGGGATGAAGCCGGAGCTCGGCAGCAGGAGTCATAAGCAGGACTTGGCCCTTCCCCATGGGGCACAGATGCCCCTGCAGCCCTTGGGGTAATTGTCTCCTATCTGTGAAATATTCCTGATATGCTGGAATAAATTAATTTTTTGAAATGAAATATTGCATGTCTGCTTTAGATCCTCTAAAAAATTTTATAATCTTTAAGCGTCTGCAAGAGATGTATGTTGCATGCAGTTATTTTTCTTATGACTGTAGTAGAACTTTGCATCCAAAAGCTGATGACACAGATATGACAGAAGAGGCTTGTATTAGTGTATTGTCTTGTGCATCATCTTTGCCTTGGATAAGTCTTTAATTTTATATCAATTGGTAATTGAACAGGCTGCTGGGAAACAGAAAATTTATTGTAGACTTTTGTTTTGCAGGTACAGAGGATTTCTTACCATTTTAATTTCTAATTTATTTATGCTTTTTTTTTTTTTTTAACATTTTGCTTGTGATGGCTATCCCTATTTTTTAGAAATCTGAATTTTGAGGTTGCCTTTCTACTGAAAATAGCACGTATATTTTGGTCATGAAGTCCAAATTGCCTTTTGCCTTACTCCTTTGCCTAAAACATATCAAAGTCATCACTCATAGCCAAGAACAGAGGGGGAAAAAAAAAAAAAAAAGTGTTTTCCTAAGTCTAGAAAGCAATACCTATAGCACATTTGAGTGCCATAAGAGAACATTTTAGAATATAAATTTCTGATGCGCATAAATATATGTATGAGGATATATTGTAAACACCTTGCAGAAATCACAAAGCAAAACAAGTGAATTCCTTGAAAAGTACTTTGAAAATCAAACTGCTTAATGGAATGGCAAGGAGAAAGAAAAGCTCTTTTTTACATTCTGCACCCCAGAGAGTCCCTCTGCACAGTCTCCCCGAGCCCTGGCCTGTGCATGGGGGACAAGGTATTTGCCTGCAGTTCTTCACCAAGAACCGAGAAGGAATATAACTGAATATCTTTGTGCTTGTGCTGCAAGTGATCCCCACTGTCCTGGGGAAGGTCATGTATGGTATCATTTTTGCAGCTTTAAGTTAAGAGCAAAACCCGTTCCCTTAGCTGGGTTGGGATTTCCCTCTAAATTGGGTGGTGGCTATTGTAGGAAAAGCGGCCTTATCTGCACATAATAAATAATTTTAAAGTGATCTTAAGCTTTGGGAAGTAACTAGAAAGGTTGAGCATGTTAGATTTTATCCTACTGTGTGTTTTGGCTCTGTGTGAAGCACAAACCTAAGTTGTGGCAGTGCTAATTAGATTTTTAGGAAGAAGTCTTGAATTCTGGTGTGGTGCTGACACAGACTGGAGCTAAACAGCCCTGAATGCATAAAAACAACTTCAAAGCAGCTGAAACAATGGAGGCAGGAGGCAGCAGCACTCGCTATTGCAGCGCCCAGAGCAGGACTTAATTAACTTGCTTTATTTTTTCCCTGGGCTCTACTTCAAAATAAATTCAGGCTTCAGTAAGAACCAGTGATTTACTTCTCTGTAGTCTTGAGGAAAAGGGAAACTTAATTTAAACAGCTGGGCAGTCGAGGGACCCGGCACTCGGGGGCTCCTTAGTCTTGTGTGGATGGGACGAGTCTGGTGCGCTTGGGCAAGGAGTAGGTGAGTGCAAATTTGGGCCTATTCTCCTCTCCCCTATCCTCAGCTCTTGCCTTCAGAACCAGCAGGTGCCCTACAGCCCCATCTGAGCATCCACTCGTGTTTTACAGGGTGATTGCCATTGTATAGGTGTGTTCAGGCTTAGGCAGCTACGTTTCTTGTTTCTGCCTGGAGGTATTATTTCTTAACTCTGTGCTATAAATATCCCCAAAAAAGTAATCTTTTTCATGCTTCATATATACATAGCATCTGTGTTTTTTTGTGTTTCACACAGTTGAGTATTTGGTAGACTTTTCTATCTCAAACCTAACAAAAGTAAGTAGTGGCGTTTTGAACTCTATAGCTTGAAAGCAGTAAGATGTTATTTAAAACCCACTTAGAGATCTGTAGCTTTCTGATTTTTAAAGCCAAAAAAACACAATTCTGGCCTCACTGGAGTGCTAAGTAGGCACTTAGCTCCGTGGACTTTCTGGGGGAATTAAGCTGTATAACAATGTTACAATTAGGATTTGCAAAGATGTTCTCATTAAGCATTTAGAGTCGTGGAAAGAAATATTAATTCATAGAGGCGCAAATGTCTTTCTATATATGCATATATCATCGACACGGTTGAGTGTTTGCTGGTGTCGGGAAGCTTTCTGAAGGAGGGAGCGAGGATGTGACCTGAGGTCCTTCCCAAGAGCTCAGGAACTGACAGAATTTTGCCCAACTGTGTGCTACTGACTTCTGCCTGATTTTCTAGATATTTTCTTGCCAGGTTGTTGCACATTTACATACTGTACAATATCTCAGTATTATGAATAGTGAAAACACTGTAAATCTGGGGAATATTTTGAATATTGAAGTACTACATCAGCTGGCATTTGAGGCATGGAATTAAATCCCCCTTAATAGCAGCTGGCAAAGCGAGTGGAAGTGGGAAATGAGGTTTGCCATTTCTCTGTCATCTGTTAAATCCAGCAGTGGAAAACTGCCACTGCGTAATGTCCTACGTAAAATGGATCTCACTGCTTTGCTCAGGACCTCGGTCCCTAGGCACTTAATGGCAAAGCAAAGTGAGATATCTTGAGGTATAAAGTATAAGCAATGAGAAGGAAAAAAAATACACAATGTTAGAGCTATTTGAATTTCTATCTTTTCTGAGAAAATAAGACCTAAGCATGAACTTTAAGGACATGCTTGTCTCCATCATCACACACACTCCTCTCTCTATACTTTGTGCATATGTCATGCTTGCTTTGTGCTTGTGCTGCAAGTGATCCAACTGTGATTAATCCTAAGTGCAGAGCTGGCCTTTGGTATTTTGTTAATCTAAGAAAGAAAATGTCAAGGCTAATATTGGTTGGTATCTATGAAAATTAGTTATCTAGTCCTTTTCCACTTACAGAAGAACCTTAAAAAATGCAAACTCTCAGGTGTCAGTGTTATCTAATCAATAGAATTGAAATTCTGTTGCTGATGATTAGGATGGCTCGTGGCCACAAGGCCTGCAACTGAATAGCTTAAAATGCAGTGAACTCCTGTAGGCAACACATTGCCAAGGAGCAAGATCATTATGCAGTGGAATACTGGCGCTGGCCCAAAGTCCCTTCTAAGAATCAGTTAGGACATTTAATCTCACTGCCTTGCGATCCCCGTCTGTAAAATAAAGTAATACCTGCCTGCCTGTCCCGAAGGAGTCCAGATTATTGATTAATGGTTGTGAAGTGATAAAGGAATGCACTGAAGGTGCATCAGAGCCATCAGGTCTGTGAATGTGTGCAGAATTATTCTTTGAAAAAATCTAAAAATATTAGCAGCTGTGTTCATGTGGATGGTGTAGCACTATATTCAACTTCTATAATTGAAATGAGGGAAATGATATATCAAGTCTTCCAGTGTCATGTGAGTGGCTTGGTGAATTTTGTACCATTCCAAAGGCAAATATATTGCTTTTTCCAAAGTATTTTTACAATTGGTAGGACAGAGCCTTGCACGTTCAAGGGCTTTCCAGCCTTTCACCTCAGTTTCCTCAGCTTCTTTGAGGGCTCTTTTGGGCTCCTTTCGGGCTGTCCAGCAGCTGTTGTGAATCTGTCAAGGGAAGAGTCTTTGGTACTCACTGCTATCCTGGGGTCACCCCTTCCCCCAGATTACATGCATTTCATGGTAGAGTTTTAGCAAGTTTCATGGATATTGCTGTCCTGCATAAAACAGCTGAATTACGATCCTATTGTGCTAAGTTAACTAAAGCCACAAGAACCACAGATCTCTTTATGATTTGTTGTGTGCAGCATATGATCACATACATATTTTTCTACTTTTAGAAGATAAAGGGAAAGCAAAATCCAATAGTGTGAGTCAGCCTCCCAGCACAGAAGTGGGTCCTTTTCTTCCCAAGCCCGGAGGGGCAGCGATGGCACCTGCAGCCTCTACCCCATCCTCCAAGAGCACAAACGGAGCTCCTGCCACAGCTTCCGAGTCGGAAGAGGAAAAAGCCAAAAAACTCCTTTATTGTTCATTATGCAAAGTGGCTGTGAATTCCTTGTCACAACTAGAAGCCCACAATACGGGTAAGTATGTATACTGCACAAGTGGGAGCTGTGAGTCGTTTTAGGAAAAATGAGTGTAATAAGCTGATTTTCTGACACTGTTGTAGCCACACTTCACTGAAGGGAGTCTTTTAATGAAAGCTGACGTTGTCAAGTTACAGAAATGTTCCTGTTAATGGTAATAGTATTTGATGTTTTATTGAAATTCTCTAATGATTTTTGAAACATCATGTACTTCTGTAAGATTTTAACTGACAAAATCATATACCTAATCACCTAATCATATACCATCATGCCTCCGTAGCAGCTTCCATAAAACCAAAGTTCTGTAAAACCAAAGTTCAAATGACAGTTCTGTATCTCTTTCAGTTCTCATTTCTTTTAAGGCAGGCTCTTTACATTTTCTAGCTGTCTTGGAATCTTTGATATTTTCTTCCCTCATTCCACACATAATTCCTTTAAAAGATCCCAAACAGCAATTCCTAATGTCTCTTCCCTGCTCTATGATGTGCTGGTGATGGAAAGCCAGTTAACAAAGAGAAGATGGTTTTACAGGTGTAGCCAATTCTTCAGATGGCCAAAGCAGACATTCCTTCCAATTAAAGATGCTGAAGGACTCCATCATCATCACTTCTGTTTGCATCTAGTGATATGTACAGCTCATGTAATATGTACATATGACAGATATGTAATGGTTCCCACAGGCACCATTAAGTGTTGGAAGTTTAATATACATTTATTTTCCCTTATCTGTACTGGAGATAAAAAAGCCCTGGTGACTTCTGCCTAAAACTATTCTTACCATGATGAATCTAGAGGATTTTTCCTCCACATGTCCCCCAGTGAAGGGGCCGTAGGCTGTGCAGGAGGGCTGAGCGACTGCAGTGGTTGCTTTTTCCTGCTTGGATAATGCCCATTTCCTGATGTGATCCATCAGCTACATGGGTTTTGGCAGAAGAATATTATAATATGTGGGCCATACAGCCAGAAACTGTGCTTAGACAGGGAGACAGTGTCCTGGGTGCTTTTATTGACTCTTTTTGTAAAAACCTTTGTTCCACTGTTTGGTTTCCCTTTGGGTCCAGGGATGCTGGATCTGCGCTGAGCAAAAGCAGAGTCATCATTAATCTAGATTTATTGGTGTATTAATCTAGGTTTTCTGGTGATTTTTAACACTTCTATCTTGAAGAGGAACACCTTACAAGAAGTCCCAAGACTAATGACCACAGTTTCATGTTGCTGTTTATTAACTAATCTGCATTTGCTTGTCCATCAGGCTCCAAGCACAAGACAATGGTTGAGGCTCGAAATGGTGCTGGTCCCATTAAGTCTTATCCCAGACCTGGATCCCGGCTGAAGGTTCAGAATGGCAGTAAAGGCTCAGGACTGCAGAACAAGACATTTCATTGTGAAA
The DNA here is from genome assembly GCF_000705375.1 of Tinamus guttatus. Next base: position 142,243 of record NW_010587117.1, on the reverse strand, counting down.
TCTGTGACGTCCACGTTAACTCAGAAATTCAGCTTAAACAGGTAACTTGTGCGTCTCTGAGGTTTCGCCCTTGTTTTAGCTCTGTTGCAGTACTGTAGGTTTCCTGTGGGTTTGTGTGAAGATATTTTGGTAAAAAATTAACTCAATGGAATGTTTTCCATCATCCCAGAACTATTTCTTAAAAGTCACCTATTTTTTTTTTCGTCTGGGGAAAAAAAAAAGGGAAGGTTGAGACCTGTAAAGCAGAAGAGGAAGAGGTGTCAGAATCAGCAAATAATATAGTACATGTACTTTAAAAGTTTGTCATAGCTCGGGGGAGTATAGATTTGAACTTTGCTGTCCCAAATGCAATAAGTCCTGAGTTGAGCTTCCCTGAATTCCTCCTTCAGTGCTTTTCTAATCTGCTGGGATGTTTTTTAATACTCAGTGAACATGAGAGAGAGAATG
>NW_010587117.1:104516-141747 GCF_000705375.1 Tinamus guttatus | reverse complement strand
TCTGTACTGCGTAGTACCGTACAGTAATGTTATCATTAGCCCTGGAGGCAGCACAGCTATAGCAACACAAACTTCTGCTCTGTCCAAGCTAATTAACCCCAGGTTCAGACCTCTGCCAATTCAGCTGTGCTGCATCTGATACCCAAGCTGGAATCTCTTAACTGGATGGTGCTCTGCTATGTCAATGTGTCCTGTCATTCAGTTTATTCAGTTATCTCTAAGGCAGTATTAAGTTGCATGACACAGACATAGCCCTGCTTACTCGTTCTCCCTTCAGTTAATACTGAATTATGTATACAACTGGAACAGCATCAGTAGGAGAAACTGGAGTGTACGTATACTCTTGTTTCTGAATATCCCCACGACCTAGTGATTACAGTGTTATCAAAGCAAAATTCATCTTTATGTTCTCCAAAGCACCTACTTTATCTTATGAGCAGAGACTTAAGCATATCCTGCTAATAAATCAGTTTTAGATCTAAAGCTGAAAAATGTTTAAACAGCTAATTAAATGTGGTGATATTTATTTCAGCATATTTCCAGCAGAAGACATAAGGACAGAGTTGCAGGAAAGCCGATGAAACCTAAATATAGTCCCTACAACAAACTTCAGCGCAGCCCGAGTATTTTAGCAGTAAGTATTCTTATTTGTCATCACTGTCTGTGTGAATTTGTGACCTTGGGGACTCCTGCACAAAAACAAGAACATGACAGACCTGACACTTCCAGAGTTTCTCCCCCTGCAGGCTGAGCCTGCACTGGGATCAGATTTTAAGGTAGTTATGCATTCTGTCTGCTCAGTCAGAGGCACTCAGACAGCAGCGTGAGGGTTATTTACTGCTAGGACGAAAGGAGTAATCAGCAGAATGCAGAATGAACCGTGTGCCTGGTGGAAAGGTGGGAACTGTGCTGCATTAATGCACCTCTCCTTAAAGGCTGAAATGCATATACTCTTTTTCTGGGCACTTTAGATAACTTCCAGTTATGATGGATGCTGTCAGGGAAAACGATGTCAGGTCTTAAAATCTAAAAATACTGATGTTCATCCTTTGCATATGAGAAACAGAGTGCTGGGTTAGATGTGCAAAGACGCTGTAAGGAGTTCAAGAGACCTGATGGCCTGTCTGCATACTTGGGTTATGTCTGTCACCAGATATCAAAACACGACTCCTGCATTCGTGGCCCCCAGCCATCCCCCTTTCGCACTACCTGCATTTCCAAGAATTCCCCAAGCTGGTTCTGCCCGTCAGAGGTAGACAAGGTTCAGACCAACTGTAGCTCACCAGAGACCATGTGTTTATTTGCTCTTGACTCAGCTTGTATTTTGTTCATTAGGGAAAAGTGCATGCCATCTAAGGTACAAAAACAATTTATAGCTTGTAAGGAGAAAGAAGCAAATATGTGTGTGCAAGAGTAAGCATGTGAAAAGCCTTTAAACTGAAATATTAATGTCTCTCCGTAATTGTATAGAGCTGAATGAAAATGCCATAGGCTTTCTCTATGTCTCCCCATTCAGTAGATTCTGCACATAGTAATCTTGTTAACTTTTGTAATACATCATTTTATAAGGTATTGGGTAAGAAGAGACCTGCATAAACAAAAGAAGGATGTGAATATCTCTGCCCCCACATGAAACTTGCCATTTTCAGTGCAAATGTGCTGTATATATTCCTGGATAGTTTATTTTCACCTTGAGTGCCAGCACCATTTTGGTTATGAAAAATAAATGATAATACAATGAGAACAAACCTTTTACAGCATTGATCTTTTTATATATATATATATATATATATAATATAGATATCTATGTGTGTATATTTATAGAGAGAGAGAGGGGAAAAAACAAAACTGCTCTGCATTAACAGGGGAATAGCTGGCAGAATTAGTGCTGGTTTCCCATCTCTGACCTCTGTACTTCTCTAAAAATGTTTTTTTCAGATGTAAACAAAGGAAGAAAATCTAGCTTCTGCATTTCAGTCATGGTCATTTTTTGTTGTTTCTTGCACTGTAATGGTTTCTTTCATGTAGTATTACTCATTTGCAAATTATGCTTCCTCTTAAACCCCACTGTGACTGCCCCTACCCTTAAGAGATTGATATGCATTTAAATATACAGTTTGGTTGCTTAAATTGCCCTGGGAATAAGAAAACATGGGTAAAATTTCAGAACAGCTGGAAACGGGAAAACGTGCTTTTGTGAAAAACCACAGTGTGCACTTTGTCAGGGTTAATGTTGCCCCTCATGTAAAACTGGGCATGGGTTTACACTGATATTTTTGGGTTTGTCCATTTGTTTCGCTGCAGGCAAAACTTGCATTCCAGAAAGACATGATTAAGCCGCTGGCACCTGCTTTCCTCTCCTCTCCTCTTGCTGCGGCTGCTGCTGTATCGTCGGCTCTGTCCCTTCCTCCCCGTCCTTCTGCCTCCCTGTTCCAGGCACCTGCGATTCCCCCGGCTCTCCTCCGGCCAGGCCACGGTCCCATCCGTGCAACACCCGCCTCGATCCTCTTTGCGCCCTACTAATGGCAGCGATATGAAGAAGAGATAACTCTGGCTAGTAGAAGGGGTAAAAAGAAAGGGGTCCGTACTTTAAAAAGTCTTTCGAAATGCCATCCAGTGTGACACCTCAACCAACCACACCACAAAATCCATCGCCGACTGGTACTGCGTCAGAGTAATAGAGTCTAGACTTGTAGAGTCTAGACAATTCTCTCTCTCTCTCTCTCTCTCTCTCTCTCTCTCTCTCTCTCTCTCTCTCTCTATCTCTTTGTCAGTGTCTCTTTTTGTTTTAATCCAAATAGTGGTTTACTAAAAACTCAATTGCTCAAAGAATTCTATTGGTAAAGATTCATGCATCTATTAATGGTGGTTGTTTTTTTTAAAAAAATTGTGTATTATGCACCTTGGAAACAAGAAACGTATAATATTTTCCTGACTGACTTGAAAACTAGGGTCTTCCTTGCTCGCACTTGTGTAAATAGGTCTCTGAAACCAACGGGGTATATTCTAGTGTGAAAACAGGTAGATGAACCAAGTGCTTAATTGTGGATAACATCTTAAAAATGAATGGCGTCCTTTTCTTTTCCATGTGCTCTTGTTGACAGGGATTGTGTACTGTCCTAGACCCCAGTGCTGGTGTATCTTGTGTAGTACTAAAGATGTATCTCACCTGTCTGATTTGAAAAATTTTAGTTTCTGTGCAGAGGTTTGGAAGCAATGCAGCCCTGAGGCTTTTTTTTAATTATTTGTTTTGTGTCACACTTTATTTAGAGAGATTAAAAATAGAAAGCCATATAACATGTAGTTAAGATTACTACTTCTTTGCTACTTTCATTTAACTTATTTTGTTGTTTCCTCACTGGTGTTGCTAAGCAATGTTTAAAGAGAAAAAAAAGCTTTACGATTGCACATTAGCACAGCTCCCATGCATTGTTTGAGAAGACAATGGATCCATGTATTTGTACGTAAAGATCCTTTTTCTTCATTTCTAACTAGTTTCCTTTGTAACAATGCTACATAATGTTGTGGCTCCCTAATGCAATAATGTACAGAACATAAAATATTTATAATTGACTGTCTTTTCTGTTTACTAAATATATTGCAGTAATGCACCACCTCTCTTAGCTCCCCAACCCTTTTATAAAGGTGATGTCAATATGTAGTACTCAGACTGAAGTCATTACGTGATAATGGGGACAACAGGTGGAAGAAAGAAAAAAAAAGAATTAACTTTTAGAGCATCTTTATCTGCAATCCATAATAGTAAAATGTCTGTGTATTTTTTTAAATGTACCTTTTCAATAAAAGAATAAGAAAAATATAGATGCTTCTTGTGTTTATTAATTAGAGGAGGGGAAAAAAATGCCTGGAACAAACAAACATAGCAAAGAAAAGTCTTTAGGACCCAGCAAAGCATTAAAGTATAATTAGAGACCTGGTATTCCCTTACATCTTCATGTCTATTCCTGCTACATCTTGTTACAGCCTTGGAGGGGCGCAGTTCTGTAATAGGGCTCTAGACGTTGGGTGCTTGGGAGGCTGAAAGCAGCAGTGGAGCCGGGCGGGCGATGGAGCCGGGTGGGTGATGGTGACCTGTCTTTCCCTGCCTCCGAAGGCTGCCATGGGTTGTGCCTGTCTCACGACGGGCTGTCTTTGAAACCAAGACATGGGAGCAGGTCCCTTTGCAGAAGGCACCTGCTAAAGAGCTTGAGTTGTTCCGCAAAAAACATTTCTTTGTCATTGCAGAGTGAGAAGAGTTAACTGTTAGGCTGTCTTGATTAATACAAAGCCGACAGGGCTGCTGCAAATCCCCCAAAGCCAAGGAATTAAAATGTCAGGAACTTTATAAACCAGAGTGTATAGAGCAACATATGCCCTGTGGTGGCAATGTACTTGAGAGCAGTAACTTGTGGGCCAGTCTCCATGAAGAAAAAAAGCAAATTCTCCTGGAAGCCCTTTTCAGCCATGCAAAGGACAAGGAGGTGACTGGGAATGGCCAGCATGGACTTACTAAGGGCAAATTGTGCCTGAACACCCTGGCTGCCTCGTATGATGAGATAATTGGCTGTGGGCCCAAGGAAAGAGCAATGGATGTCATTATTTGACTTTAACAAGACTTTCGACAGAGTTCCTCATCTACTTCTTTTAGATTTGGAGAAGAGCCAGATAAGGTGGGTAGAAAAGGTGCCTGGGCCACGAAGCTTGAAGAGGAACAGCAGTTTTCTGTCTGTGTGACAGGCAGGTATGAGTGGGAGTCCTCAGGGGTCGGTGACACTTAACAAAACATGCACACTGGGAAAGAGAGCACTCTAAGCAATTTGTGGATGGTACCAAATTTGGATATCTAATTTTTAACAGTGAGGGTGACAGAGCACTGGAACAGGCTGCCCAGAGAGGTTGTGGAGTCTCCTTCTCTGGAGATCTTCCAAACCCGCTTGGACGCAGTCCTGTGCCTCGTGCTCTAGGTGACCCTGCGTGTGCAGGAGGTTGGACTAGATGACCTCTAGAGGTCCCTTCCAACCTTAAGCATTCTATGGTTCTATGATTCCTGAGTCAATACCCTGAAAAGCAGAGCTGCCATTCGCAAGGACCTCAACAAGCTGGAGAAATGATTTGACAGGAACCTCATGAAGTTCTGGACAAATGCAAAGTCCTCCTTCTGGGGCAGACCAGCCCAGTGCAATGTTACGGGCTGGGGATGTGCTGCATAGAAAAGATCTTTGCAGAAAATACCTGGGGCTGTGGTGGACACGCTGAACGTGAGTCTGCAGTGCGCCCTTGTGGCAACTGTGCTTAACTGGATATTGTGCTGCTTTAGCAAAAAAAAAAAAAGTGGTCCTCGGGTGAAGGCAAGTGATTTGCCACGTATGAGGCTGCATCTGGGGTACAGTGTCTGTTTGGGGGCCTCCGGTATGAGAGAGATTGTGACAAAATGGAGCAAATCTGGAAAAGCACAAAGATGGTTAGGAATTGGAGTATGTGAAATAGCAGTACCTGAGACAGCTGGTCTGGAGAAGCTAAAGCAGTTCTGACTATTGTCCTCAACTGTCTAGCAAAGGGTTGTAGAGAAGGGAGAAGCAGGCTTTCCTTGGAGGAACACAACACACAACCAGAGGCTGAGAGGCAACAGTCACAAGATGTAGAAAAGACTGTTCTGACCAAATATAATAAAGTTTCCTTAGTAAAAATGGATAAAAGTGGAACAGGTTGCCCTAGAATGTTTTGTAATGTCTATCCTTGGAGGGACTTCAACTGGATAAATCCTCAGCACCCTCATCCAGCACTGAATGCCCTGAGCAGGAGGCCGGACACAGTCATCTCCCGAGGGCCCTTCCTCAGAAATAGTTCTGTAATTCTCAAAGATCGAAAGGTCTTCTGGTAAGTAATTGCATTACAGGTTAACTAGGAGCAGAAATTAACTTCTGAGCAGTGAATGATAATTCATCATCCGTAACATGGTGGGGTCCTGCTGTGAAAGGCTGTAGAAAAGCAAAGACAAGCGTCCTGCCTGTAATGTGCTGAAGAAGGGGAGTGAACAGCGGGGTCTATGTGGAGGGATCTGAGGGTCAAAGTGAGAGGGTGGGGAAAAGGGTTTTACTGTAACATTTTGACTAGGTTTTGTAGGGAGCTAAGGCTATTTTTCAGAGGAAAAAAATTCATTGAAGTAGTTGAAATGTAAGGTGATTCAAGACTAGATGATCTTTGCTAAAACGAACCCATTTTCACAAACATTATTTGGTTAGATGTGCTGAAACTGTTTAAGCAAAAATATATTTTGATGGAAAAATTCTTACCAAATCTGGGTTGCATCTTATGTTCACAGCAGAGCATATTCCACCACGCATTAAGCATCATGGCTAACACCTGCAGCACCTGTATCTTTGGCTGCAGGTGTTCGGGAACAACGGGCTGTTTTGGTATTGAATGGCATATTTCTTCTTTTCACTGTCAGACTTGTAAAGATTAATTTTAAAAAATTACAATGTTTTTAGACAAGCAGTTTTTGTCTGCTTAAGGGATTTGTTGGCAATCAAATAAAGTAGCAGCAAGAGGATGCAATAAAATAGGAAAAACATACTGTGTGCACCAGACAATAAGGCTGCTGCTGGCTGAATCTGGTGACTAAGCACTGGGTGATGTAGGTAAGATGCTGATTTTGAAAAACAGTGCCTGCTAACTCAGAAGTAGGGTTGCATAAATTAGCAAATGATTTCTGTGTCTGCAGAACTGGCCAACAAAATCCATATAATATAGATATGCTGTCATACATAAATTCACTGTACCAATATTTTTTCTCTGAAAACAAATCTAGGTCCACACATTGGAACAAACAGAAATAATTCTTTTCTTCCCTCTGAAATAAACAGAGGCAAAGTATTCTGATTTTATTCTGCAACCCAAGGGAAAATGGAATCAAACTGGAAGGCAGAGTTTATACCATAGCTCCTAGTTATTTTTCAGCAGTCGTTAAAAAATATTGGAATGCCTTCACTATTTGGCAGAATTTTTTGATGGATAAGGGCAAGGGAATGTTAAGAGTATAGGTGGGAGGTATAATGATTGCTATGAATTGGGGAAAACAGTAGTTAAATGAGAGAAAAAAAGTCTAATTTCTGTTGTGTGAGGGAGACAGGATCAGGCCCATCCCTTTACCTGAGACTGAGTAGGTTTATGTATTTGCAGTGGGGTTATATTTTCAGTTGAGTTAGAAACAACCTATGGCTTCATCTTGCACAGAAGTCCCACGGCAGCGTGGAGGAAAGGAGCGTTGTCCCCTCGCGACGTGCCGAGGAAGGAAGGGGCACAGCCAGCCTCGACTGAACGCGCCACGCATCAGGAAGGGGGCTGGTGAGTTTGGGTCGAGCTTTTGTCCTTTAAGGAGAGAATGAAAGAGCTGGACTGCAATGTTGCTGAACACATTGGCTAGGAGGTGCTAGTGAGTTTGAGCTATTTTCCAGAAATTTTAAAAATTATGAACAGCTTTCCTACCTGTGGGGCTGGTTGCCCTCCCTTTTTTATGCCTTTGCCATAGGCTGCTCCACAGTCCCTGTCACATCAATCACCTACCCATATTTAAAAAAAAAAAAAAAAAAAAAAAAAAAAAAAAAAAAAAAAAAAAAAAAGTCTCCCTGGAAACACCTAACTACTCACAGATGTTCCCTGTCACTATTTGCACCTATTTAAAAGGAAATTAGTAGAAACCTGAAGTGCTTGGCATTTAAATTTCCTTCCAGGCTGCTTGCCTGTAGGAAGGTGTGATGCTCCATCAGCAGAATGAAGAGGCAGATTTGTAGCTCCATCCTCTAAAACAGAAGTGGACAGGGGGGTTGCAGCAAGGGAGGGAGCTCCCGCTGCACCAGGATGGTTTCTGAGCACGGCAGGCGCAGTGTGGCCAGCGGTGTTTAGGATGATGGGTTTGTGAAGGTAGGCTTTCAAAATGTCAGTGTTGGTGTTACGCTGTGAACAAGTGAGAATTCAACTGTGAGTTGCAGTGTGTTTCTGCATGGTGACTAAAAGAAACTGTAACTAAAGAGCTAAGCTGAGAAGCTGCTTGATAGATGGGTATCTTACAAAGCGAAGGTCAGAGGTCCTTCCACCAGCAAGGAGGACAGGACTCTGCTCCAGTGCAAGGACTTCCCCTGCCATCTTACCCCTTTCCATCTTACATGGAAAGTCTCTCTCTGCCTTGACTATGTTTTAAAGTATCTGATTCTTCCAAAATATGCATAGAATTTTTCAAAGGGCTTAAGGAGAGGCTAATAGAAGCAAAGCCCAAACAGCCGAAAAAAGTGGTTTTGTTTTCTTTTTTTTAGGAAAGTATGAAACAAAAAGATGAAGAACTTGCCTTTTCATGTTCTATGCTGAACACACTTTTTGCAAAAAATGAAAAAAAATAAAAATATGTAGGACTAAAGACTTGCATTCCTCCAACTGGATTATTATAGTTTTTCAAGAGTAATTCAAAGCATAGTTCATAGAATTAAGCTGAAGAGTGAAGAGGAATAAAAGCAGAACTAGCCTGAGCATGTTGGGTTTCATGTTGGTTTCAGACTCTACCTAGAGGCAGCACAGCAGAGAAGTGCAGAGGGTTTAATTATACAATGGGGATTGCAAAGGTTGAGTGCTCGTGGCAGACTGCACTTGCAACAATTTGGGGAGGAAGACAGAGGATACAGAAGAAGAATTAAATTTGTTTTGAGAAGCAAACTACTTTCTTTTTCTCTCAGTTTGTTTTGAGAAGATCCCTGCAATAAACGTTGCATCCTGTCCAATGTCCCTTGGGCTCATGGTTTTTCCCCACCTCACAGGCATCGTGTTTGGGTACTTGGCAGAAGGATCTCTTCATGGTGCACCGAAGAGCAGCATCAATGTGGATGGACACCCCTTGGAGGCACTGGAATTACAGGTCAGCTGCGGCTCCTCTCATACGAACATGAATGTTTGGGGTGTGTGGCTGGTTGCTCTGCTGTTGAGTGAATTTAGGGGTAGTTAAGGAGAATTTCCCAGAATTTGCCAATCTTACTCGCAAACAAGTGGAGAGAGGCTGTGCTGGTGTGAGTGCGTGTGACACCTGGTGGCAATGTGGCAGCAAGGACACGACTGGGCGCTGTGCTGACGCTAGAGCAAAATGAGATGCAGGGGAGCACACGGTGAGTTAGAAGCTGACAGCAAGGAGTGGAAAATAATGATATGTTATGAATGGGATAGGGGAAAAATCATTAAGTGGCAAAATCAGCTCTGCTGAACACATTGCATATGTTTTTATAAAGTAGTTCATAAAAAGTAATGATAACGAACCCTACAGGATCAGTTACTGTCTATTTAAGAACAAGTGTAAATAGCAAAAAGATATGCCCAATAAGCGTGTCTCAGCAAAACTGTCTCCTTGGCTACCACTTCAGTGACTTCAGCTGTTGCTCATGTAGTTTAACCAGGGAATATGTTCCTCAATAAATAGAGTGTTCCAGATAAAGTGAGTTTAATGAGGAAAACCTCAATTCAAAGTAGTCTTGAGATGTGCCTGGTGGCACATAGGGAAAGCAGGTGGTTGCCGGGTGCTCGGCTGGGCCCATGGTGGAGGAGCTGCAGGAGCCGCAGGCCGCTGCGGAGGAGTCGCTTTGTGGCAATACCCGCGTGCTTATTCTGATCACCCAGCTGGATCTGTAAGGCCATCCGAGGCAAATGCCAGCGTTTCTGTAAATCAAGATTTTGATCTCTTGTACAATCCCCAAGCAAGGCATTTTATGAAGTTTTAGTGTTTTGTTTGCCTCGGTTTCCTTTCTTTAAAGGATTTTCCTGCTTTGTAGGAACAAGCTCCCTAGGGAAGTTGGTCACCCTTGTCACAAACCCACAGAATAAATTTTTATCATGATTTAACAATTTCTTTTCCTAGAAAGGCTTTTTCAGCACCTTTCTGGGGTTTGCTCTCGTTGCGTGTGCTGTTTTCTGGGTAGAAACAACCCTGAAATCACTTAAGAAGTTTTAGCATGGCTTCTACTTTCCCTGTGATGTCTGCTAGTGGATTGTCTAGCCAGGGAGATGCTTACACAGAAAAGGAGGCCGTTGTAGCCCGGCCTTCAGCATCATCCTCTTCATCCCCAGCCCTGTGTCATGCTGTGGAGAGGTTTCCTCCTCCAGCAACATGGGGCTGCATTCAGCCCGCTGCAGGTATCGCTGTGGCACAACTGAATTACCAGTTTGAGTTATTAACTCAGGCAATTGAACATTCATTTCAAAATGTAATAACTTACACTTCACTGAGGAGCAGTGAAATTGGTCTTTTCCTTTCTTTTAAATCTCTAACTTCATGGCTGACTCTTCTTTCCTGTATTCGATATTTTTTGTTACCTTAATTCCTTAATTTGTATTTTAGTCTTTTTTTTTTTTGGGGGGAAGTATTTAATTATCTTGCTACCTATAAGTAGCTATTACTAATATGATTTGCACACAATTCCATTTCTGTATCAGAATGCCCTCATTTCACTTGCAATGTCAGAATTAGAGGTCACCAACTGCTTCAGTTTCAGGGCTTTCAGCTAGAAAAGAAAGACGAAGGAAAATTTTTAAGCCTGCAACAGCTACTCCATTTTATCTTGTGTGGACAATATCCCAAAACTGGCATTTTGCCTTAGGCTTTCTTGTTTTACTAGAATTTGTCCCAAGGTAGAATAAAATATCAGTCTTTCTTATACTTCTTGATATATATAAATATATACATATAAATGTATGATTTAAATGGGTCAAACGAGAGGAGGAAAAAAAAAGGGTGGGGGGGGGAGAAAAAGTCACCATATGGGAGTGATGTCTGTGTAAGAGAATGTCCTAAAAAGTTGGACAAGCCCTAGCCAAAGCCAGAGTTAATTGTGCTACAAGTAAGGAATTAACCATATATTTCCAATTTCAAGGAGTTAATATTAGACATATATCTTATGAAGACCCCATACAGTAGCCTGGATTTTTATCCAGCTCTTCTATGAGATAAGTAGGAGCCCCTGTACTGGCTTAGATAGTAGAGCCAGGCAAAACTAAGTGGCCTGAAGGGCTGAGCTGGTTATTTGCACCTTTGGCAGAGACCCCATTCCAACCTGCTTGCCCCAAGGAAGGGTCCAGTCCTTACCTGGCCCTGGGCAACACATGTTTATATACATAAAGTCTGTAAAGGTAAAAGGCTGTGGTGGAAAAGGAGAAAGTAACAATGCAGGCTTCATGCTGTCTGAGGCCAACAGGAGAGATAATGAGCTTAAATTTGAGGAAGGAAGATTTAGATCAGATATTAGGAAGAAAATCTCATGGTTTAGGTGAGTAAGCATTGGTGTAAATTATCCAAGCTTTATTCTTAAAGCCTGCAACAGAGAAGGTTTCACAAGCTCTCAGCAAACTTTTTGCCAAAAATGACTCAGTGCAGAGCAATGTGTTGACTGATACCTTGAGATCCTTTCCTACTCTAGGTTTTAATAGTCTGTATATGCACAGTTCACTGTTTTGCTGGTTTGGTCAAACATTTGACATCTTGGCCCTTGTAATTACATCAAAAGTCCTACATTGACCACAGGCAGGGTTGTATTACAGAGTGCTTTGATGCATTTCTGCTAATTGGCTGCTTCTCTATTATTATTTAGTGAGACCAAACTTTTAGCCTGACTCATAGAGAGCACTTCAAGTGCAAGCACCAAACAATAATTAATGTTGTTAAAAATACATTGCAGCAGAAACTAGAAACTGAGGGTACTGAGCGAAATGCTTACTTCTCAGGTTCAGATTTTACTGTATCAGCTGGTCACATAACCACCAGGGCTTGTGGCTTTTCTGTTGGATCAACATACTTCCATTAAGGATTTGCTTGCTTTTTTTTTTCTCATTAAATCCTGTTTTTTTTTTTTTTTTTTTCCAAGGTTTCCAGGTGCCAGTATTTGTATTAACAGTTGTGATGTGCTTTCCCCAGACAGGCATGCTACTAGTCTCCCAGGGCCAGTACCCTCTTGCAGCATTTCTATTGCTTCTCCTGCAGGTAGCATGGAATAATATGGGCTTGCGCACAGTGAGCATTGAGGGCAGCTTATTAACTGAGAAGTTATACTTGTATCAAAAGTCATCTTTATTTTGTCTGAGAAGATGGGAACAGCTGTCCAGCTCCTGTTGTGAAATGTTCTGGGGAAGCTGTGGGAACAGTCTGAGGAAGCTCAGTCCCACTTTCCCACTACCTGTAAATTAAGGAAGACCCCAAGATATCTGCACTGCTGCATTTTGCTGCTGCTGGGAGGATTTGTCACAAACACATTTTTTTGGCTGCAGTCTGCCTGATGGATAGGCAAACATAAACTGGAAAATAAATATTTATGATCTATAGTTGCTCATATTGTTTTATTTATAGGCTGATTGTTCAGTGCAGGTGCCTATCACAACAGTAAAGCTGCAACTGAGCTAGACTTCAGCATTTATGATTCATCTGCTATGGAAGGCTTAAATCACCAGTCCACTAAATGGAATGGTTCTGAAGTAAATTGTGAAATGTTTATAAAAGTCAGGCTTGCAAAGAAATTTGCTATGCAGTTTTTGTACTGACCAAAAATGCAGATGGTTTAGGAGCTGTCCCTTGAACCCCAGCAGCAAAGCTGAGGATAGTTGATACTGGAAGAGGTCCTAGAATGGGTATTTTTCCAAAGAGAATGTAAGGTTCACCCACTTACCTAAGCACTGAAGAGTTTCTGAAAGTCACCTGTGCACTTACTGTGGTTTTTGTCACAGAGGCAGTGAAGGTGGTTGTGCTAAGCGAGAGGAGTTGACAGTTGATTAAAAACATGTTTCTCCAGACACTTCATCTCTGTTGTCTGAAACCCCAGGTGCATTTTTTTTTCCACAGAGTTTAATTTTTCCAAGATAAATGTCCATGTCTGCCAGCCTGCATTTCCTTATGAGCGTCTGGTGCTGTAGCTCTCTGCATTATGGGCACTGACTGCAGTTAAAATACCATCAGGTAACACGATGCTGCTCTTTGCCTTTAGGAAGCATAGGTTAGGTCTTTCATCAGGCTTTTATGAGTGGTCAAAAGATGGTAACTTCAGTTCTACTGGTATGAACTACCTCAAACAGACCAGAAATGCTATTTCAGAAACACAAAAACCATAGGAAAATGGTTGATAATGGTTCAGATTCCAACATAAGGAGCCATCCTGCTTTACCATATAGCACTGGGAAAGTAGAAAATTTCTCTTGTATGAGGCTGAAGTATCCATGACAAGCACTTATGTGCTAGGCTAATCAACCTCATCTCCCCACACTGTATCTGAGGAGTGCTTGTATTGTAAGTAGTGTTAGTTTGCAACCTGGGCTCCCATGTGCTCGTTACTGCTCACACGCATATAAGATGGTTTTGCCCCAGAAAGCCTACAGTTCAGATATATGACAGACAAATCAATATAAAGAACTACTGTGGGGCCTCTGGAGGAAAATTAATTGCAAAAATAAAAGAGGATAATAGATAAAAATAGAAATGGCACTCCCTGTACTTGTAGCATGTGACTGTTGCACTACTGCATCTCTCTCCTGGGGGCTAAGAGTTCTTCCTAGGACTTCTAGACTAATTAGATCTCATTTTCTCACCCTTTTTTCCTTAGCTGCAGTTGGTGTCTCTTGCTGGTGTTTATTGGTTGCTCTTGGACTCCTGTAACTGTTCAAGTTACCATAATATACGGCATTTCATGCTGGTCTTCAGTCTGGGTATCTTTTCTTCCTGACTAAGCATCTTAGATTCTCTTGCTTACAAAGTCCTTTCCAGTAAGCTTTCTAATATTACATTTTTAAAGATATAAAATCGTAAAGAATTAAATCTCCAATTTATGCCCTCATTGTGAATTCTCACTCACATGTCCCAGGATGCATTTTCCTTGCTCTGAAATGGTGAGCCAATTTTGCTGTTCTTTTATTTTTCAGTTCTGCAAGGGCTCTTTCATCTTTTCATTTGGGAATTAAGCTTCAAAATCAGGTTTATATCAATAATTGCTGTTATGAAGACTAGATTCCCTGCTGTTCCCTTGCTACCTTTCTAAACAGCCTGCAAAAGGTGATTTCATTTGCAGATACCAACGAGGAAATACTTTCCGTCAACAAAGTTTTTACCTCCAAAGATGGAGGTAAACTGTATAGACCTTCTACATTTGATGAACAGTAAAATGAGAAGTGCTTCTTTGCACTGGACTGACATGCAATCATTTGAACAGAGGGTTAAAAACTGGGACCTTATTAACTTCTTTATGATTATTGATTTGTCTGCTTTTGGCGCCAGCTCAATACAGAGAAGTGATCCTCATCTTAAAGAATTCCACAATCAAAAGTCTAAAACGTGCATTTCTCTGCATGGACTCCTGCCAGAGCTTCTGAAAGGCTGTATGCCATGCAGAAAGACGTTTTCTGTAGATATTTTTGGTCTGAAGTGCATTCAGGACTACTTAGAAATAAAACAACACATTTGATAGCAGTGCTTAGAAGTGACTTTATGCTGGTTCTTTGAAACGTAGTCTCATTTCAGTCATTGCTCTGGTTTTGGTCCAAGTCAAGCTGTTTGGATGCATCTCACTGTGGTAATTCACAGGAAATTTCAATTTTCTTGATTTAATGAAGCTGGCATCACATCTTTGCTGTTGAGTGTATAAGTTTCCCACGCAGTAACACTCCACTAAATTTTAATGCATTTATTTGGTAACTAACACTTACTAGCAGGCTGCAGTATTTCAGAAATTGGTTTAACTGAGGGAGACTGTTTTGGTGCCAGCCTAGAAATGAGCTTTGGCTGCTGCCTGCATACGGATGCTTCCCTAGGTGATAGACTTGAGGGCCCAAATAAGTCAGTTGAGGGGTTGCTGTTCTAGTCTATTCTCTTATCATTTTGTCATTCTGAGCCCTATCTGGGAGTTTCACATACAGTAAGTTTCCTACCAAACAGGACTGAATATGGATGGTCCTTCTGGAAGAGGACTCCTGCTTTGCTCTGTGCTGTGCCATCAGTGTAGCCATAAGTAAATAGGAATCTGGTCCATTATGAGCCATTTCTGTCGCTTCTTGATGCCAGAGCTCGGGATGACCAGCTGATAGCCCCCCAAGGGCTGTTCTCTTCAGTTATTTGCTCTCTAAGCAAGTCTCACTAAGGTGATGAATCATCCAAGGCAAAGAGGCAAGTCTAAAGCAGGGAAATCCAGCAAAGTAACCTATCTTTCCCTTAATTAAAGGTTTGGAGTGAGGCACATAGGTGGAGAGAAGAGATAATGAGCTGCTCCCTTTAAAGGGGGGAGGAGGAAACAGCTGCAGGGAGATTTGGCTTTGAATGTGACTGGCAGAATCCCAGCCTGGGACTCGGACTGTGCTGTAAGTCTGTGCAGAGCAGAGTGCCTGAGACCTGTCACGATGTGAGGCTTTACTTACCTGCCTATATGGTGGCCTATGCAGCTTAATACACAAAGGCAACGTTGGGTGCTAAAAATATAAAATGTATTCTATTTATTTTTGTTCGGTTATATATTTTAAACTGCTGGCATGCTCTGAAAATAGAGAATGCTAGGGGAAGTTTTATGTTGTGTTTTAGTCTGGAAGGCATGCCACTAAATGAATAAATATTATCTATTTTCCTGGAATTATGCACAATTGAATTTTAGACCTCTCAAGATTCATATAAAAGGTTAACCCACCTGCAAATAAGAAAAACAAAAATAGAAAGTAAATCTGTAAAAACATTTTCATACGATTATGTAGGGGAGGATAGCAAATGTGTGTGATGAATAAAGATACGACCATGCAGCAGATCTCTCTCTCAAATGGCTAAAGGTCTGTGGGTGTAAGAACATCGCTGAAAGTCAATCTTTTGGCTGCTTATTCTATTGTGAAGAAGTCATCCTGCCTTGTTCAATGTGACAGCGTGACAGCGATGCTTTCAAGTCCTCTATTGCTATAGAGAACAAGCAGGTAGCTTTTCAGGCCTATGCTAACAGTGACAGTTCTTGCAGTGTTTAAAAGGCTGAAAAGAGATGGGCATGAACTGATATGCCTGTGCTGAGCCCCACAAATGATCATATCTTCACCTAAGCTTCTGCAGTCCTGTTCGTACTCTTACTGTAAATCAGAGCTTTCCATTTCACTGAAACTCTGTATGATATTCCCAAAGAGGGCGGGGGAACAAAAAGTGGAGAAATCTGTGATATTTGAATTTAAAGTTCAAAGGCAATATGAGTCTCTTTTGGCAGTGGGCTACTGGCACAGGAGCAGCAAGCAGACATCAATCTTAGGACCTGCTTAGTGCACAGGGTCCCTTCTGCCAAGTGCATGAACACGTGGATCAGGCTGGCTGCGCAGAGCTGAGATGAAGCCAGCTCTTATGCTGCTGAGTGTCAGTCTAAATAAAATATTTACTTTAATTTGGAATGCCTGGAAGCAGGGATGGAGCAATCTTAGCCCTCTGGAAGCCGGGGACCATAGTTTGTCACAGGTAGTGCTGGGAGCCCATAGACCTCAATGATGAATGTGTTGCTCCAGGAAGAACTTGCATATTTGCTAACAAACTGTCTTGGAGCTAAAACTGTAGAGTTAATGTAAAAAGCTCCTAGAGTGAAACCAGTTATGATTTGACTCTTATGCTTACATTTTTGTGATTAAAATAGGAGCTTTCTAAAACAATGAAAAAATCAAGTCTTACATTTTAGTGTAACAGGGTGGTTGGGAAAAGATGGGAAGGTGGTATTTTATGAAAGAAATTCCATCCTCAAAATGCTCTTCTTGCAAGTCCAGCAAGGCTGCCAAATGCTTCTTCCCACAAAACCATGAAAACTGTCAAGCCTGATAAGAGCTGAATTAGTGCAGAACAAAAGTTTCTTTTGGATCAGTTACTTCACTTACTAATTGGAACAAAGAAGTGGTGCCAATATTTTCTCCTCTTTTAATGATACCTCTGTGCCCTCGACAAAGACCTTTATAGGTCTCCTGATATTAGTAACTAACAATAACTACTCCTACTTTGGTGTGGTGGGTTTCTTTGTTTGTTTTTTCTCTTGAGAAAGTTCAAGCCCTCTAAGGAGGAGAAAAAAAATTAAGCAATCAATCACCAACTGTACAAGGAAGGAATGTACTGAGTGCAAGAAATCAGGCAAAAGTGGGCACAGAAATCCTCTTTCTAATGTAACTACCCACTATGGTTTTTCTGTGGGGACACGCTCCCCTCTAGAATGATTGATTCTTACTCGAAGTGTCAGATTAATAAAACAGCAACTCACAATCCCTTTTTGACTTTACCTTTTTCTTTCCTTGAACTTAGGAAATACTTTTTTTTTCTTCTTGCATTTCTGAAGAAAAACTTTTTCTGTAGAAATGTAAAATGCTGTCAGAACTGTGCCATGTTAAATGCTGTGGGGGAGCTGTTTGGGTTTTTGTTTCAAAGTTCTTAGTCAAAAATATTATGCTTAATAAAAAGTTATTGAAACACACTTTAACCTGCAAAGAAATATGAAAATAAACCTCAGTAGGTTTCTGAATTTTATTAGCAAAACAGTATTGCAGTGAAAAATATCAAGTGGAACACTGCTTTTTCATTTCAATCACCATTTTCCATAGAAAATGCCTAATAATTTAGTCAGTCTCTTTGCTCAAATTTAACATAAGAAGCAATGTAATAACTAACCATGGAAATAAATGTCGATCTCTGTTATTTTATACTTCTATACTTTCTATATAAGACTTCTATTGTCTTGGAAGGGAAATATATATTATGCTATACTGCTGAAACCTTGCTGTCTTGCAAAGAAAGTTGCAGTGCTAGATTTTCAAAATGATCTTATGATAGAAAGGTAGTTATCTCCTGCTGAGAATCTAAGTGTTTATTCATAGCAGCATTACCCTTAGTAATTAAGTCTGTAATTTCCCTTAGAATACAATTCATTCCTCCTTAAACCATACGATTCTGGCCCCTAAGTTATATGTTTCATTGATCACTGTATAGAAATCTTTATTATGTTTGCTCTAGATCAGGGCATAGCTCGGGTCTTCATCTTTTGAATCCTGCAGGAGGGAGCAGGAAGGCAGATTTTGATCCTTGTAAATTCTTCCAGGTCAGGTCACTTTTCTGAGAAATGGTGCTCACCCCTAAGCACGTTAATTCATTGGGGTATTTTTTTTGTTGTTGCATCTTCCCCCCTCTGATATGAAGCACAGGAAGGAGACAGGCATGTCATGGTAGGCAGGACATTTTAATTGTGGGTTAATTTAAGTTAGCTTGATCCCTTTTGAACTCAGTAGAGTCTAACTTAATGCTGTGCAATGGTTGCTGATGGATACAATGGGAACTTAGCCATATTATGATGCATATTGAATGTTAATAGGGCATTTACTTTGTTTAATTCAACTCAATTTGGTTCCAACATTTTTCTCCCTTTAATTTTTCTCCCTTTAATTTTTTTTTCTTCTCTGAGGAAAGCAAAATCCTACTGGTTGCTAAGTAACTGTAGCGGTTTGCTGCAGATGTGCAATGGGCATATCTGCTTACCACAGTAGTCTTTATCTTTAGGTAAAAACATATGTTTAAGTAAAATATATTTCAATTTTTGAAAATAATTCTGTCCTGAAGAAAGATACTTTCTATAATCCCACACATTTTCAGTCATACCTACATTGATCAGATCTGGGGCAGTACTGGTTATTGCGGAGGAAGACAAAGGAGCACCAGCCATCATTCGACATAGGACCGTCTTTCCCCAGAGACTACATTGTACATCAAGCACGACATACAGGCCATCCTGTCACACCTGGCTGCATCTGAAGCAGCTGAATTTCCTCATGGATTACATGGTAAAATAGAGCAGGTCAAAATTTGCAAGACTGTGCACTCTGGTTTCTGTGAGTTTCTGTAACTATTTCTGCGTAGATGGTGACTCTTATTGCTGATCAAGGTCTAATATTCCCACGCAAGAAGGTGGACAAGACTTAAAATGCTATTGACTGTTAATTTTAGAAGAAAACTCCCAAATGAGTACATAATGGAGAAAATAATAGCTTTACTGATGGATTTCATTTCAGCACTTACTAATTCTGGAGTATTTGACTTTATCCTCGCAACAGGATTTTAATGCAGATATTTGGCAGTAATTATATAGGGAAGGGATTTCCCTCTTACTAGGGGAGGTACAAATATTACTCAAAACTAATGTATGATATTTTGATCTGAATCTTGTGTTAATATTTAATTTATTGTAGCTAGGTTAGGAGAGTTGCATTTATTTTGTTTTTGTATTCAGTTCAATCTAGTGTGTCCATTGAATGTAGGATGTGGCATTTGGATTTTCAGAGTATGCTTGTAGCAGATTGATTTTTCTTTCTTTCTTTCTTTTTTTTTTTTTTCTCCTGTCTGTATGTGTGTTTGCGGAGAGAAGTAAAGGATTTTGTTTCAGGAATTTCCAAAAAGGTCAAATCTTGCCTTAATAAATGTATGTTTCAGGAATATAAACCTCATTCTTTAGGATATCACACTAATATTTATTGGGGCCCTGAATACTATAAAAACAAACAAACAAACAAAAAAGGTCATTTGCTACACAGCTTTCTGTGTGCTGGTTAAACTGGCTTAAATCCAGTTTTGCTTGGGAGGCATTATAAATTGCTCCCATTATGATAAGCCTGCTAAGCAGGGGACTCATATTCCCATTAATTCCTATAGATTGGATTAATATATACATACATCTTCTTGCTTTGACTAATAGCTAGGGGTAGCCAAAAATCTTAAAAAACAATGTTTCCAAGGAAAACCACTCTCTTATGCTGATGGCAGGCTGCAATGAGCCACTAAATCCAGCAAAGTGAGTCAGGGCCAGGTCCAGAATGTGTAGTGGTGTTTGCACAGTGCTAGCCCTTGTCTAATAAACCCTCCCGCTGGAGTATCGACTACCTTTGATTACAGAGTTATCGGGTAGGAAAAGATAAGATTAGACATAGCTACTAGTAATCTCAATGGCTTTGTAGGGAGGAAAAGAGAATGTACACAGAGTAGCAGCTGGGAAAAACAAAAAAATTATCCACAGAAGATACTAAGTAGAAACACCAGAATACCTCCAGCTTTTTCAAAATGTGGAGAATGCTGATGGCAGGTGTGCCACCAGAAGGTGTAAAGCAATGGGGGAAGGAGGGTGTATTTTATCAGCCCATTGGCCCCAGCTGTGGCTGCTTCTTGACATTGCAGGTGGTTACAGTGGCTGAGGTGGAGAGGTTTCTGAGGAGGCCACTCATGTCCCTGTGGGGATGCTGAAGGCAAGGTAAGCATGTGCATGTGATTGAGGAAATATGAAGAGTGTGCTCAGATATAACCTCAGGAGCTTAAATCTTTAAGGAACTTTCTGGGCCAGCTGGTGAGAGACTGGTCTTCATGGCCTTACATGACCCCGAATCAACAAAAACTTATTTGTTTTTCTAGAGCTTATTGCATCTGATAAGAGTGATTCAGCTGAAGAACTTTGCACCTCTACACAGTATCGGCAAAACTGTGGTAAATCTGGAGGGATAATGGGGTTTAAAACAAACAAACAAAAATGCTTGGAGGATTCTGTGGTAATCTTAGCTTCTGGAGGTTTTTTTTCCTCATTTTTCCTTCTGACAGGTATTCTAAAATAGAAAAATATTATTTAATAAAAGCTCACTTAAGCCCCACAGCCTGAATCTTTAGAAGTTTCATCTCCGCGAATGGGAGAATTATGAGCAGAGAACTAAACTATCTGCATAAACCATTTCCCCAGCTCTCCTGATGGGGTAAAACCGCAGAGAATAAAGTGCTCCCTGCTCTCTGTTATTGGCACACAGGGAAAAGGAGGCCATCGGGAAGCTCCATTTGCATAAGCTTTCAACCCTGCAATGCTTTGGGAGCCATCAGAACAGGAAACAAATTTAAAAACTAGTTCTATAGTGAAACTGAACTTACTGTGGAGTTCAGTTCAGGGTCTGTCTCCTGAGGAAGATTCTCCAAACAAAACACAAGTTCTTCCCAAAGCTGAAGCAGGAGGATAGCAAATCTGCATAAGCTCCACCAAGGCCACTTTTTTTTTTCCTTTTTTCTTTTTTCTTCCCCTCAGAGCAAAACTGCTCTGAAATGACCCCAGTTAGATGACCTGAAGGACAGGGTCAGGCAGCATTGCTCTCCTGCACAGTGCTATGCACTGAAAACCACACATCTGCTCCCGAAGGGGTTGCTAGCAGCGTATGTGTCTGCCCTGCAAGGAATCAAAATAACGAAATACTTCTAAAGCTAGCTTAAGGGAATATATTATGTATCATCATAAAGAGCACTGCCAGGGCCAGTGTTCAGGCTGAAGTTGTGTTTCTCTATTAATGATAATTCTCTTGCTTTCCTCCCCCCGCTACAAAAAGTGTTAGGGAGAGGGGAATAACTTTGAGGGCTCCCAGAGGATGTATTCAGTGGCTCCAGAAAACCTGGCAGAGGGTCTGAACTCAAAATATCAGCTAAGAATCCCTAAGACACACCGAACTGGTCTTTTTTTTCCGATTATTACAACCAGCTCAGAGAGGGCTTATGTTATACGAAGCTTTTATTTCTTGCTAACACATGCTCATATACACAATGGCATTCTGCTGAACTGTATCCAGAAAATTAATTATACTTCAGAAGGATTTTGGCTTTCTCTGAGGACAGTCTCTACTTTTTTTTTTTTTTTAATGTGAGAGAACTCTTTTGTCTGTGTTCAGCAAATAGGTGCAGTAAGGAAATACTTCCCTGGGAAATTCCTAAGGGGGATAAGATGCACAAAGATCCTGGTGCTGCACTCCAAGATAAACAGGACAGTACAGCATTGTTAGCAAATTGAAATGCAAACGACAGAAAAGTAGAGGAGGCAAAAAATATATTCCCTGGCCTGAACATCCAGGGGGACTGGAAAGTGCCTGACAAGCACATTATGTGCAGGCTCCTGCTAATTGAGTGTTATCTGAATTGCTTGCGGCTGTCATTCCATGACCAAATGTATTTATTGAAATGCCAGTAGTTTCTGAGAGATGATGCACTTATCAGAGAAAACTGTGGCACTGCAGGGAGATGATGAGCAAACAGTAACTGACTGAAGAAATGTCAGGAGGACTCCTGTACCTATCAGGAATCGGTCGCTCAAACCTCATCAGCCTGGGGCTAAATTATCAGTTAGGGTCAGAGAATCTAATTAGAGTTGTCTTCACTTGTTTATGTGAGTTACCGTGGCTGTGCCTGGCCCTTTTCCCTTTTAACAGGGAACAACTGCCTAATCTGTAATAGTTAAGTGGGATCCACCCCTCAGGATGTAGAAAGGTAGCTGGTAAAGAAGGAAATATTTTTAAAGAAATAGGATTTTTTTTTTTTAAGAAACAGGAAGAAATAGGAAGCTAATTCTATGAGCCAATAGAAGCAGGGGGAAAAAAAAGAAAAGGATAAAAAAGGTGGGGCCAGGTGAAAGGGAAAAAATTGCTCTCCCTCTATAAGAGGGAGAAGGGATTCAACAGATTGCTTCTAGAGCAAGGAGGAAAGATGAATAAAGAAACAGTAGAAGTAGAGAAGAAATGAAGGCTAGTGAAGAAATATTCTGCAAAACAAGGAAAGTTGGAATCACAGAGGGACAGAAGTAATTATGCAGAGGAGAAGAAAAGGAAAAGATAAAACCTTGAAGGTGAGAAAATAAATCCAAATAAGAAAAAGGGAAAGAAGAAAAGTCATATCTAGTGTTTACACTAATGATTAGCCTACAAGCAGCTGTGTTGCTGTGTTATGATCCCAGGATGCAGCTTGATGGTGCCAAGCCACCTTTTGGATGCCCCTAAAGCATTTCTCTTTTCTGTCCATCTGTCTTTGGCTGCAACTACATCATAAATCTGTGAGGAACATGTGAATGTGAGGACCTTTACAAAATAAATGCATCTCTGAAATGCAGTTATATTTTGCAGATACAGTTTTCAAGTCTTCTGGCACATATGATTTTTATGCTTCCAGGTTGCTGCAAGTATATTTTTAATCCTTTTAAGGACATTAAGGTATGTATTAATGTTTATTGTCAGCTAGAGATCAGAACAGATTATTTGATTTCTACAGTCTATTCTGCTGGGAAAATCAGGTTTTATGGAGTGAAACAAATGATTTTATCTAACAAATTCTCTTTCTATTTTCAATTAGAAAGGAACAGGTCCTTTGAAAAGGAACCCCCTCAAACTGTCCAGACTCAGGCTTGCAGCAAGATTTCCTGCTGCTGGGAACGGTATGTGTCCCCTGCCACGTCCCCAGGCGCAGCTTGCAATTATCGATAGGCCGCGTGGACAGCGCGGCACTGGGGACGCTGCTCCTGCCTCCCGTCCCGGGGCCGCACGCAGGCCTGCGCCGGCCTTGCCAGCGCGATGCTGCCTGCCTCCCGGAGCATTAATCACCACACAAGAGCGGGGGCACCGCTGACGTCCTGGGGGTATTCAGAATAGCACAGCCCTGCTCTGTACTGCAAAAGCTGCCAGGCTTTATATGGTGCGAGACAAATGGCAAGTGCTGCTTGAATAAAGCGTGTGGGGAGACAGCAACAGATTAAGAGCCCTCGGCACACAGCGCCTTTTCCAAAGTGCTGACTGGTGGTTTCTGTTTCTGCAATATTTTAAAGTGGAAGGGATGCTCTCAGACCTGTCCCTGCTGAGCTCCAGGGAGCATGAAGATGGGGGAAGAGGGCTCTTTGCTGACGGCCTTTAGGGCTCTCCTCCCTTCCTGCGGTGCTTTCTGGACCTGCGGGGACACGTGCGCACCAGCTTTGAGATGACAGAGCCTGAAAGGGGAATCACTTGCCCCAGCAGTGGTATTTTTCTCTGCATTATGGACTCATTCCTTTTATATCTTCTTATAAACGACGTTCACTTTAGATTTGTTGTCCCACCCCTGAGGAATCTCTGCAGCTTCTGTTGGTGTGGAGTTGATTGGAAGGCGACTTCTACCATGGGTTTACACAGCTAAAACTCCGCAGTGTATAAACCCCACTAGAAACTGCTGCATGAGGGAGCTGTATATGCTTTAGATGATCCCAGAAGAACTGTGCTACTTATGAGCCACTGTGGATGAGTAACATGCTTCCTAAGTAGAGGGAAATTGCTCCCATCCTAGTGCTGTGATATCTCAAAAGAAAAAAAGGGAGAAAAAAAAAAACACTACAGGGGGGAATGGTTTCTGATATGAGAACAGGTAGCAGTTTTAACTGCCAGCCAGTAGGAGTGAGGAAAAGAGGTGTGCATGTCTTCAGAGTTGATGTACACTGTGAGAGAAAGAGCAGACCCTAAAAAGAGCCCAACAGAGATGAGAACAACCTTGTGGTTTTTGACACATTTGTCCTCTTTGAAATGAGAGGACTTCCTATGACCACCTTGGAGCCAGTGACAGATCACAACTTTGTCACCGAAGCAACAAAAAATAGAAGAGTATGGATATGCCCTGAAGTACCAGGGAATATACACACATAATTTAGCTTAAAAAGAACTTCTCTTTTTATATAAATGCAACAGAAAGTGCCTATCATAGGAAATGGAATGTAATGATAAGCTCTGCTTACTATTATGATGACTGATTTCTTAATCTACAGCATAATTTATGTTCATATAAGGTTTCAGTCAGGTCATTTATTTTATCTCCTACTTTGCTGTTTCAAGAATAAACCAGGAGTGTAAGCCACAATTTTCTCTCATTTTAGCTAGCCGCAATCTTGATGGCTCTAGGGAAGAGCTGCCCGTCTCCAGAAGAGGAGGAGGCCTTGGCTGGAAGAAGGTGAGGATGAGCCTGAGGTGCTTGCTTCACCGTTTCTCTTACCAGTGAGATCTTTCTCTTTGGAATACATGGGCACATCACACTATGGGGGAAGTTGTGCAGTGCTCATATGAAAGAGGTGGAGAGTGCAGAAGTTGTAGCTTGATGAGGCAGGGTAGGAAGCTGCAGGACAGGAGGACAGAGGAGCAGAGCTACTTGGAAGGTAATCAAACAGAAGTTATTTCTTGTATATTCCCTTATCTCGCTGTTACCCCTTCCCTTTAATTTAATACTGCTCACTGGGTCCATTTGCCATTTACAGGCGGAGACCATTAGCTCTCTGGGAATGAAGCCACTTAGCTCAGTATTTCCACATTTCAGGCTATATAGCTAAGATGTTTATTACCAACCTCTGAAATTGGAACCCAACCCTTTCTGCTGTCAGGAAAAGCCTGAAAGCAGAGTTGCAGTCCCCCCCCCTTCATAAATGTGATATTTCTGCAATATTTTGCATTTAATATTTGGATAATAAGCCCTAATAAATACTCAAAAAAGAGGGAGAAGTCCCACATGCTGCCATATACTTGCATGTACTGCAGAGCTGCAGTGAATCTTCAAATTTGTTCTTCAGGAATGCATACCCATGCCCTTTTGCTTACGTGAGCTGCTGTGAGTGCCCTGGCTATTGCTCATACATGTAAGGTCATCAGCTTCCTAGCAGCTGCTCAGAGCAGACAGTATTATGTTGAGTGCTTCCGTGGTGCTCAAAAGCTTGGTTCTACATTAAGCCATGGCTTTACAACATCTAGTAGGATTTAGCAGCAAGACAAGGAGTGATTGGTAACCTAAGATCACTGCGAGTGAGGCCACATCCCTTCCCACTCTCGTGATCTTGGCCTGAAATATCCTGGAGCTTTTCCTATTAAGGGTGTAAGATTCAATTCATTTGTTCCAACTTTCCTTTAAAGAGGGGAAGAAAACATGAAATATTAGCTCCTGTGCCTACCCTGGCTGCCAGCTACTGCTTGTGGGGAAAAAAATAAATAGATTGCGCCTTCATTTTTGTCATCTGAAATGACTGGTAGGCCACCCAGATAGTGTACTTGAATTCTTCCAACTATGCTAAGTTTGAAAAATAAAGCAAAGAAAAGGCAGCTTGACACAAGTTGCTGATCATTGATGTACTAAGCCCACAATTGCTTTAACCTACTTATATTTTTCATTTAAATATGCATGACTAACTGCATTAATAATATGTGAAAGCATACCTTGAGAAAATACACATTGTTCTTTCTCTGAAAGACAAAGTTTATCTTAACACTATAATGTATACTCTCTGTCTACTTCTATATGCATATACAGCAGAAGTATAAACGCCAGGCTGCAGTATTTGGTGGTCAGCAAGCTACTTATTAGTAAAGTAGTGTTTCTGTAACAGCCTGTAACATATACTAATTTCACGGTAGAGAATGCTCATCTTTCATTTTGCTTACTATACTTTCCTAGCTCATTTTCCACTGTCAAAATTTCTAAGTAATCGTCTGCTACTTTGAATAATATAAAAATAGCATGTCATTACCATTAAGCACCAACTGCAAGGATTTAATTTTAAACCATTTCTCCTTTCTCTAACTTAAAAAAAAAACCTGTGATAATTTTTAACCTTTCATCAGCATAATTGCAGAATAATTAGCAATAGTTAAATGATTAGAACCTGAGAGATTTGAAAATTATTACCAAAAGTATATATTTCATTGAAGTGGTGACATACATAAATTTGTGTTTTAAGATAAAAGCAATGTGTATTCAGCAGTGTCAGTACAGAATATTTATGTGAGCCATATTTTCTGGTACATGTACTTATGCTTAGTCACTTTGTATGGTCCCTGGTCCCCCTGTGAAGGCCTAAAGAACATCTCACTGCTGACAGCTCTCAGCAAGGAGACTTCTTTCAGAAAACGTGTGTGCTGAGTGGGGCCCAGGGTCAGCTTCCCCCAGGTTATTTTATAATACTTTGCAATGACTTAATTTCCACCAATACAGCTTACTTATTCCACAGAATAAGCAGTGGAAAGCAGCATAAAGGCCATGAAATCCCTTTCTATTTTTGTAGCAGAGGTTGAATATTTCCCTGCTTCCATTATCTGAACAGATTAGTCTGCCGGGCTTCTCTGCTATTTTTCCATTCTTCTCAATGAACTCCATATGGTGATTTCAGCTATGCCTTTTCTACACCCTTTAGAAGTCAACAGTCTCTCCATCCTTTCCCACCTCCATGAGTCATCAGGATTTAATCAAGATTTAGTCCCTCTTTGTCTCCTAACCTGGGCATCCATGGAAACTGCTCATAAATATGTGGGAATCCTGATGAGCTGCTAATATAGGTTATCAACACACTCCTGCCTCTTGTTTCAGGCATTCCCATCCATCCTGCAATGGTACCAATCTCAGGGTGCTTTTAAAAAAATCTCTGCCTAAGGCGGATAGACATGGGAAGGAGCTGTGGGTATTTATTGGTGGGGACAGAGGAGCAAGGGTGTAGGGGGAAGCGTGGGAGCATAATATGTGGAGCACAAATCTGCCAGACACCCAGCTGCTCTATACATATATATGTATAGTATTTTTAATTTTGGGGAAGCTGCAGTGACACCACAAAGTCTCCCAAATCATGGCTCTGTATACTCATATTTTTTAGATCCTTTTCAAGTTCATCCTTTTTATACATGAGCTTGTCTTTCCAATAGCGTTTGGATGAAGCCATGAAAAGCTCTCCCTCTCTTTAGAGTGTATGTATCTTAATCATTTGATTAATCACTTAATCATTTGACATCCTTCCTTTCTTTAACCTCTTCTGCTGCATCACGCGCCTTTAGTGGTGGAAGTGATGCTGTAGCCACCGGCTGTTGCAACTCCCCTTCGGACTGCCACTTCCCCTGTGTCTCACCCGAACTTCTCAGTAGCTGCTTCCTTCTTTCCATATGCTGCCATCTATCTCTGTGACATTCATTTTCAGCCAAAGCTTATTTAACTGTACCTTCAGATTTGGGAACAGGCAGTATGAGAGAAGCTGGTTTTATTTATGCTTTCTATTAGTGCTTCCAGGTTTTGGTGAATTACCAGCAGTGTCTATACAGTCCCAATGACCCCTCACTTCTGTGGCTTTGCTCGGACCTATTCAGGTCAGGAGCACTTGGCTGGGAACATTCAGAGGGGGCTCTGCGTGCTCCCATGAAGAGCAGGGATGTGTACTGCGCTTCAGCCCTCCTCTTCCTACCGCAGCACTGAGCACAAGGGTCTTCAGTAGGTTTTGGTGCAGTCAAACACCGTCTCTGAAAATCCGCTGAGTGCCAGTGTCCCTTGGAGCACATCAGCCCATTAATGCTTGCTGTGGAAAACGTGGGTCTGATGCTAATGCAGTTGGTGGTGGATAGAAAATGCTCCAAATGCAAATTTTAATGCTGTTTCCTTATAAATCAGTCCCTCTAGCTCCTTAATTATCAGTGCCAGTCTCTGAGTTGTCATTATACTCCTGATGTTGAGGTCTAGATTGAAAGCGGTGTCTCCTGTGCTTCACAGGGAAGGATTTTCTTTACTGTTCTGCCAGGGATCTGTGTGTGCAACATGAAGCTGATTAGTGCGCTTGTCTCTCTCCTCTGCACAGGGCTCCATCACTGTGCCTTTCCTGTTGCAAAGCTACTTATTTTTTATTCTTCTTACAAAAAATATCCTACACGATATTTCTGCAGTATTGTCATTTATAACTATTTTTGAGAAATGACAAAGTGAAGCAAACATCAGGCTTATTTTATTATGCAGTTCATAAATGTGGCTATACCTGCTGTTTCCCTTTCCTCCTGTGCTATAACGTTTTTGCAGCCTTTTGCTTCTTCACAGCAATATTAAATCTCTAGATCAATAAAAAGAAAGTGAATTTTCACTGGAATGGCTTTCAGACATCTAGGCTTTCAAAAGCACAATGAAATAATTTCCCTCTCCAGTAAAATAGATCAGAAATTCTTTGGCAAGCAAATGCATGTACTGCTTTGCTATGTGTAATATAAGGACAAAAATAAAGTATGATTCTTATATTATTCTTGTTTGGAAAATGATTGTATACAACCTGTTTCCATTACCAATAAGCACAACTTATTCTTTTAACAATGCAAAAATAATCATATATATTTATTAG
The DNA here is from genome assembly GCF_000705375.1 of Tinamus guttatus. Next base: position 112,801 of record NW_010587117.1, on the reverse strand, counting down.
GTTATTTAGTTTCCTTATGACTAGATGTCACCTTGTTATATCTACAGTATATGTAAAATCTATTACTGCTTGTGACTATTGCTAACAAAATAAATTGAGAATTTGATCATATGTAAGGAGTAAAATAATCTCATGGCAATGAACTGTAAATATTTTGCACATTTTCTAAAATTTATTTTTGACTCTTTAAAGGGAGAGTCATGTGAGGTTTTTTTTTTCTTTTCTTTTTTTTTTTTACAAAGCTTTGAAAAAAGCTTTGCCTTTAAACATAAAATTAGAAATGCATATCATTTTTAGCAGATAGGGCAGCAAGTCCAGCCCTTCGGAAGATCCTGCAGTTCATTAATGACTTTTGGAAGCATGCTCTGCCAGGGAAGGCTGAAAATGCAATTAAAAAAAATGCACAGGGGTCACTGATAAAGTAAAATGAGTATGCAGAAAACTATCCGAGGGTAAAAACGTTAAGACCTAATCTGGAATAACCCCAAAGACAGTATTTTATTTGCCAGCTACAAGGAGAGGACATTTCAGGCTTTGATCTGCTTTTTGTTTTGTTTTTCTGCAGATTAGCTGCTGCAAATGACTAAGGCTGTGTATTTGTGCCCCCCTCAGTGAGAGAAGCAAAGAAATGCTGTGCATTTTGGTTATGATCTGGGAAGTATCCAGCACTCTGGCTCTGGGAGGTAAAGCACGTTTGTTCAGAATAACACAGACCTGGCCTCTAATGTCTCTTGGAAGAAAAGGGAAATTCAAAGATAGGTTTGTTGGTTTGAGTCCTGTTTCATGCAGCTAAAAACTCTTCTGTGTTATTCCAAAGGACTTTGGATAATTAAAAAATTCATTTTAAATCCTTTATATGGCTCATACGTTTATATGGTGTGTGTGGGTATGTATATATATATATATTCTAAAATCTAGACCACAGTTCTGCCAATGGACCTATGGAAATGTTTGAAATCAATAAGGCTTAATTGTGGTAGTATCTCCCAATGTAGATTTGATTATAGAATTTGCATTCCAGTGTAAAATTAATAAGCACAAATCCAAAATTTTCAGTTATATAGCACAGGTTCATCTAGTTCATGGTAAAAATAACAATACAGAGTAGGTCCTCATTCTGCAAACATTTTACTCAAATAAGCACCTTCCTATTTATGTGAGTGGTCACCATGAATGCAACAGAACTAATTATATTTATGCGGATTAGTGGGACTGAAAGTAGAATAAAGTGTTTTTTTTTTCTATTCTAGCCCATCAAAAATGGTTTATTCTTGATTTTAATTTTAAAAAGAATGAAAGAAGACGACGTGTGATGTCTTAGAGAATCTCTGCAGTTTACAAATTCTGAAGGATCCCAAAGCATTTCTGTGTTACTAAATACATCAGTGTATGCAGAATCTGCCACTTGCTGCCAGAGATATGACATATATGCTGAAAAACTGGAATACTGGAGGGGCGCTAAACTCAATTTGATCAGGCAGAAGCCACTTGAGGAAGGGCACAGCAGAAGCTTAGAAAATCCCAGATAGTCAAATTGGTTGGACAAGAGAAAAGGTCCTCAAAGACTTGTGAAGTCAAGGGATGATACTAGGCACTGTGAGAGCATTCAAAGGGAAAAGCATTTAAGACTTTACAGAAGAGATTTACTCTTTAACTTGAGGTAGAGTTTGATAAATATTTCTTTCAATGACAGTATTGGCTGGATCAGCTTTGGGGAAAGAAAATTATTTTTGCCTAGGGGAGGCTGAAAAGCTTGTAGCCTCTGCCTGCAGGGACACAAGCTTAGTATCCTTGTGTATGTCAAACAAAAAGGTTCATTAGGACAATTTGCTGCTTTGCCGAGATATGGAAGACTGGAATGTTTCTTGCCAGCTCTGAAAAAAATCTCATCTTTTATATTTTGTTCCCCTATTTTACTCCAGGTTCTTAATACTGAGGCACTTATAAATATGGGACAGCGTATTAGAAACAATTTGCCATTAGGATAAAAAGGCAAAAGGCTGTCTGGATCCAGTTTCTCATTATTATTAGAGGACACATACATATTACTTATGGATAAAGTATAAAAAACAGCTATGGTCTGTTTGGAAAAAAAGAATTATAAGAAGAATGAAAACAATTATTTCACAAAATCATGCGAATCTAGCAGAATCCCTGCAAAACGCTTAAGCAAAAGGACCTTGCACCTCTGCATTTACTGGGTTCTTTCAAACGCCTGTACCCTTGAAATATACTTTGGATTCAGATAAATCAAACATGTCAAAAATCTTGAAATCTTAGGCTGTGTAAAAGAGGAGATAGAAGTGAGCAATAGCCTTACATCAGTGGTATCTTAGAAATCAAGGCATCCATTAAAGAACTCCAGAACTTGGAAAGCCTTTGGCCCAGCTGGCTATTTCACTAGGTGTAAATTCAGCTTTCTTCCTACTCCGCCTCAAAAGACAGTTCTGCAAAATCCGCAAAGGAAGAGAAGCGCCGCTGTTCTGCTGAAGGCTCAAGCGCCTGCTGCTGCAAACAGCTGCTCCTCTGCTGAGCAGTCTGACAGCAAACACACACCTCGGGCTGGAAGGGGCTACAAAACACGGGCATCAACTGGCCAGATTTCGCGGACAGATACAGACAGACCACAGCGATAGCTACACGCTCTGCACCAGACTATGAAAAGCTTCTATCCTACAGAAAAGCTTTCATCCCAATCCTGCATGTATCTCTGAAACTAAAAATAAGAAATGACAAAAACCCTAGCTCTTGGTTCTGAAATATGAAGTAGATTTAAGCACCTTTATTACCATTACAAGAAAGACACCTTTGGAGCAATAAGATACTCCCCAATATTTGATGTAGTATAAGAAATTAGATCATATGCCACCAAAACATTTTAATTTCTTACTTAATTCAAGTATAGAAATATTTTCTCCCACTGCCATGTCCTAAAAGGAGCGTTGCAGGCACATACTTGAGCTGCCTCTTACTGTGCTCCCCAAGTTTCCTTTCTTATTTTTTTGTGTACATGTAGCAAGTTTCTTTATAGTTTGTGATACTCAAAGGAATATAGCAGGGAATTTTAATTTTGCAATACATTGGGGCTTTAACCTACTTGATGGCTCATGGGATGGGAAGAATATGAGGATTTTTAATGATCTGTTCTTTAGAAAGGATAACTTGCTGAAGTAAAATCTGCTACAAGTCTGCAAGGGAAGTGTAAATTTATTATATTTTGCAAATTTTGTAAAATGTTGCGCATGGTAACTTACTGCAGGATTACATTCTTTTACAATATTTCTTATTGTGGATTTTTTTAAGTATTACCTTATTAAGTAAAAACTGATGCATGATTTTGTTCATCTCTTGTCCTATTTTTTCACATCTCAGTATGAGCTGTTCTGAAATTATGTTAATGTACTGGAAGACAAAGTGCCAAGTACCTAATTTAGTACTCAACAGTACATCCAGATTTCAGTTGTTGTATAACACTAAGTACAGTAAAGATGAAAATCTCAAGAAATCCTTCCCTCGGATCGGAATTATTACTAGTGTTTTGGATTGGATGGTAGTATTCATTTTCCATTTGAATGGTAGATGATTCTCAAGGTGGCCTTACTGAAGTCAGTATTCTGTTTGTAAGGTGCATGAACTCTATGGAAAAGCTTGGGATTTTAAAACACCTCTCTGAACTAGAAGCAACGCCCATGACTGGGCTGCTGGGGCTTTTGGATGTGTTTGAAAATCCTAGTCATTCTGCCTAAAAACAGATTTTCAGAAATATTTTAAAGATAAGGAATAGCACAATTAGGTATATTTGTGACTTTTCCACTTTGAAGTGAAGGTTTTACAACACAGTTTTGATAAAACAATGAGAAAATACTTCCCTGCATTCCAAAATATTCCAGGTCTCTCTTATAGTTATAGATGTAATTCCTTTATTTGGTAATATAATTATTCCTTTAGACATGAAATTCCATCTTGGTGGAAGAAGATTTCTGGCATGCAGGGTGAACTCTGAATATTGAGTAATTGAACGCTCAGTAACATTGAATCTCTGTAAAATAAGGCACTTTTCTACTCCAGAAGTTATGTTTTGAGGCTCTTTAATGCTTAATAAACATGACAAACTATAAAGTCAGGCAGCTTTAAAAACATCCACAGACTATTAGACACGGTGATGAATTTTGACCAGATCAGCCACTTACTCCTAAATATGGCTTTCCCTTAAGAGTGAGGAGCTCTGGCTTATTGCCTCTAAAAATAGCTCCTATTTCTTATCCTCCTCCTATTCACTGCAGCTATTGGTGATAGTGATTAGTGTTAGTATACACTATGGAAGGCAGTAGTTGTTCATAAAGTTAAAAATCCAAGCCAGAAGAAGAGGAATCTATATAGAGAATGTATTCAAAATCCATAACTGAGCAGCTGTTAACACAGAAAAATTTGCTATTTACTCACTGCAGAAACAGATGTTATTGAGAATCTTCTTTCAATCTATCTTCTTTCCAAGTGCTTTCCATTCTGACTCCCCAAAACAAAGTACAAATTTTTTTCTCTTATTCATTAACTTCATGTGTATACAAATATCCTGGCTTCTGGCCACTGATACAGCTACTCTTATGTTGTGTATCTTTGTTACAAAAAAACAATGATATTTCTTGGTTAATGTGCTGGCTATTTTCAAATCTGTGAACCTGTAAGGATTTTCCATCAAAGGTACGGACTCCTTTATAAATATGCCCTATGGAAGTATAACACAAAAAAACTTGCTTTTCTCCATTACTTTTCAGGTACTTTATACATTTCCTCAGAAGGCGCACCCTTTTCACCTCTCCTACAGTTCTATAAACCACAAGTTGAAAAATACAAATATAGATGATGACTAAATCCTCTCTGTGTTCCCTGTTGAAAACATGAAGGCACAGCAATCTGGGTGTTCTGCATAGCAGAATAGTCTTGAAAAGGGCTTCAAAAAAGAGCAGGAACTGACTGTAAAATGTATCCCTTGAGGTTGCAATGCATGAAAATAAAATATTTAGAATGTCAAGCAAATTGTGTGGTGCCTTTGTATGTCTGACTTAGGCTGTAGTCAATTTATTTCAGAGCAGAGATTTTAATCTCAGCTCATTCTGAGGGAAAACAGGCAAGTCAAGCCTACCTCCTACCCCCCAAGGAAGTGTCCTAACCAGCAATGCAGCTAGATTTCAACACCCCAACATTCTTCCCAATTTTTTTTTCAGAAAACTGAATCAGAAAAAGAAGTTTTTGATTGAAAAATTGCACTTCACAAAAATCAAGTTTATGGTAAAATATTTTAATCAATTTTAATAGGATTATCTCCTGGTCAGACCTGCATTATGATCTGCAATAGCCCAATACAAGGAAGGCACAGAGAAGGTATATTGCCCTCTTTGTCTTCCTTTTTGCTAAGACCACAGTACATAACACCTATAGTATGGCACACCTTTCTTCATCTCTGACTTAAGTCACCATCTCACTGCTTTTACCCCGCTAACATTTTCCTATATCTGCTAATACTTAATTTTGAAGCTGGAAATTAAATATAAATTTAATAAAAGCAAAAACAGCGATAGTAATAAATACAACTTCTTCTATAGGCTAATGCTAATAAACCCCGTGGCTGGGGAGTGAGCAAGTTGCAGATGTCAGTAAGTAATCAAGCCTCATTAAAAAAATCTCTGTTCATCCTTTTTGTGGTGCAAGCAGAAGAAAGCCAAGCGGAACAGTGAAAATGGTTCCAACTGAACATTAGATACTTTGTGTAGGAGTAATTCAGAAGGGCTCCAATAATCAGCACTCTTTCTTCTATTTCCGTAGCTAGCACTGTGGAGTCGTGTGCTCTCTCGTTGCTGTTATGCCCTGTGGGGTCACTAGTGTGGTGAGTCTGGTTGTTGCTTTAGTCCCTGGCCCACTGCCAGACAAAAATTACTTCTCCCTCCCATGCAGAAAGCAATTGTGGGGAAACCATGTTTGCATTTAAGAAACCTGGGAAGCAAGAAACACTTCCTTGTGCCTCCCTTTCGTGCTCAACTTTGAGGCTGCTCCAATCAGACCAGTCTGTCTCCAAGAACGGAGGGATATCTTTCGCAAAGCCACCGACCATGGATAGCTTTGCTCCCCCTGGAACATTTCCCTCATGTATCCACTCAAAAACAATGCAGCTTTCAGGCTTTTATTTTATATATATCTTATATATAAGTATATATATATATATATAATATGAAAGCCCTTGTTTCCTAAGTAAGAAGAAAAGGACAAATTACAAAGACTGTAATTTATAGAAAACACAAAGTATTCGAACAAATCAGTAAGTCATTGAAAAGCTTGCTGCAAGGCATTCAACCTGACAGCCTCTAGTATCTGGAAGGATATAATGAAGTCAGGGTGTGCTTTATTATTTCTGCCTGGGCACTAGGAAGCACGTGAAAAATACACAGAAATGTTTCTTCGGTAGCTTGCAAAAATTCATGCTGATGTCTTTCGCTACAGACATATATCACTCACGCAAAGACCTTTGCAAAACAAAAGCTTTCCCTATTTTACATTTTCAATGATGAACTTCAAAATTACTGTCAACATGAGCTAGCTATTTAAAAGACTGGCTTTATACACCTATTATGCAAGTATGGATATAAGGAAACACATGTTTTGATACCTGCCATCAGCACAGCTGCCTGACTCGCAGCTTGTGCTAATGACAATCTGGAATCTCACCAGTCTGTGCTTCTGGGGACACAAGTTTCTACTTCTAGTAAGCATGCCATTTAAGGCTACATTGCTAATTGTTTCAGCAGAGTCAAGATCTCCTCATTTCAGGATTATAAAGCTGTTAACTTGTCTTCAAAGGAACATTTCCTCCCCGTTTTTTTGCTAATAGCAGTTACATGTGGCCGAGTTCACCCCGGTATCTTGCTTGTTTCTGTGACCTGTTTGAAGGTGTGCTGAGTGCTTGTATTCTTACTGTCACTCCCGCTTTCCCTAAGCCTTCTAGTACTGCTCATCAACATAGGAGGGAATTCTCATACTGTTCCGCTAGCATGGATTTGGCTGTACGACAAATATGTAACGCACTGGAAAGTACTAGATTCCACTGCTGGTTACTGCGAATACTGTCTTGTTACGATCATAAAGCTCCACATAGAAAACTCCCCAGTTTTCCTTTACGATTCATCAGTGCGAGCCTACGTGAATCCTACAGTACACGGATAATTGCTGAATTTATGATACATGATTTATGAACTGCAATGGCAAGCTCTAGCTCTAGCCCCTTGCGCCGGATTGCACTAGCTTGCGCCAGCGTGACTGCTGGCAATCATTCCTGCGCTGCAGGTGAAAGCGAGTGCCTCCCTGTCGCCTGGAGAAGTGGAAGCAGCCACAAAGCGAGGCAGCAGGATAAATCCGTCCAGGTGGAGGGTTTCCAGCCCACTGCCACAGGACTGTGCCCAGTAGTCGCTCCTGGTGCCCGCAGCAAGTGCAGGCAGCGCCAAACTGAAGAGCAAGCCTCTCTTGCACCTGGTGGCACCTGGAAAGTAGTGTTTTTCAGATGAGATGAGATAGTTTTTCCAAGAGAAAAGCAGGAAGCAGTGAGTGCATTGTGAGAGCACAGTTTTGTCCATAACAAGGGCCCTGTTGTGCCTTTAAAGCTCAGGATGTTTCCAGCCTATTCACTCTTATTCATACTGGAGTAAATCTGTCATGGCTGCTGGAACATAGACTAAGGCCGTTTTTAATCAAATGGATCCTTGATACAAAACTATACTTTATTCTTTCTTCTGATGGTGACATATATGCAAAGGCAGTTAACCATGGCTCTGGACTTCCCGTGTGATCCAACATGGTTCCCCTCAGATCCAACCCTAGCAAGGCCTGCAGCGGCAGACGCAGTGAAGAGTCAGGGAGCTGGTTACGTCGTCCTGAGAGCCAACCCCACGCGGCTGCAGCTACACCGCAACCTGTGGCGACTGTTGGGTTGCCCTGACTGAAAGGCCTGACACCCGCGCGTTGCACAACTGTGAAGCACCGAAAGGTAAAGAAAAATCCTTATAAATTTAAGTACATGAATTTGATGCATGGTTCATGTGAGATGAATGGTGCCATGTACTGTCAGCACAACAGATGCCTGTACAAGTATGAAATAGCAACTAAAAACATCAGTACAGGAGTCAGCTGCCGTTTTCCCCTTCACTGATTTAACTTGCAGCGTTGATGACACGTTCCGCTGGATTTTCCCTTGTGCAAGCTTTAAAAAGTGTCCTAGAAGTTGATTCTGGGGCACCCTC